>JAFBJS010004145.1:0-93909 GCA_016785265.1 Paraplagusia blochii | reverse complement strand
CCTGTAAACCTGTCCCTTCACCTTAGCTGACTCTCTTCTATCACAGATCACTCCTGACTCTTTTCTCCAGTTGTTCCATCCTGACTCCACTCTCTTCCACAGTCTCCACTGCTCTGAACAGTTGATCCTCAGTATCTAAACTCCTCCACCTTCTCCACCTCTGCTCCTTGTAACCACAACATTCCACGTTCTTCCCCTTCATTCATACACATTTACTCCGTCTTGTCACAACTGACCTTCTGTCATCTTTGCTCCAAATTTCTTGAATATTAACTGTAGAGAATAATTCTTAAAGTGAGTCTTACCTTTTTGCCGTTAAGTAAATCATTTGCTTATTATTTATCTGTTGGTGGCTGGATCAAATCCTCAGCATTCAACAATCAAAGGCAGGGCACAGTTCACTGGAGGAAAAACAAATGTTTGCAGTCTTACTCACACCTGCAGTCAATTCACTTAATCTCCAATCTGCCTGTGTTCAGACTGTGGGAGTTAATCACAGAAAACTACACACACACAGAATGCACGACATAAACATAAACCTAAACCTGAGGTTGTGCAAAAAAAAGTGCCTTCTGCTGGATTGAAGATTGAAAAGTTTATTACCCTTAATGTTAATGACACAACTAAACTGTTTATTGAAACAACATACAAACAGAAACTAATGAGATTAAATATTAAGTTAATAATAGACTTTGGCCTCAACATAATTGTGTACTTTTTTCATATCATTGGTTTTGAGTGATAACTAAAAATAATAAAGTTGATTTTCCTTCACTGTGTTTACACAGTAACAGCAACATTTAAATCCTGAAAAGCTTTACATCCAAATTTAGTTTCCCTTTAATTAAAAAGTCACAATTATTACATTGAACAACAAGGAAGTATAAAACACAGAATTTGGTTAAATTCCACTTCTCTTCCAGAACAGCAGTTCAGACAGGGATTGCAGCATGGACATTGTTATTTATGCGAGCTGCCACCTGGCTGGGCGAAAACTTCAACTTCCATTGCTCTTCCCTCCAAGCACGGGCTCTTGATTGAAGTCTGGAACAAACAGAACATTGAGGGGTCAGATTTAATCCCTCTGCCCCTGCCTTTTGTATTCAGATTACAGACTAAGGAGGATTTGGAGGAGCTGAGAGTCTCTTGTTAAAAGACTGTGTTCTCCACTTAACCTGCAATTTACCTGTCACTTAAGCCCTCGGCGGCGATCATCCACACCTCTGCTAATCACAGGCCCCTGTTATTTTTCTTCTTTTTTTCACAAAGATATAAAAAGCCTGAATGTGCACTCCTGTCGATGAGAGTGGCGCTCGGTGAAAGATACTGAACGCCGTCGGTGTAAACACAAATGGAAGATTCATGAAGCAATTTTTGACCGGTTGGACTGTTCCGATGATATACACAACACCAAGGTGAAGATATATAAGTCCAGCAGACCAGCATTAACAACTTTTCTCATCATTTCCACTGAAAACACCCTGACCTTCTTTTCACCATTCCATAAACCTCTCAGAAAAGCCAGGCATAATTCATCTGGCCCCCAAACCAGTCAGGGGAATGACTAAAAATGGCCGTCATCCTTCTACTATACATCATCCACTTCCTCCTCTCCTGTGTGTTGTCTTGCCCTCTGCTGGACAACCGAACAGTAACACGCCTCTAAATCTTCCTGTACCTCAGAAGTCTGCAGCTCCACGGCAGCACTAAAGCGGACCATTTGTTTTCACAGCACAGCCGAGAGGAGAAATGGAGGCGATGTTTAGTCTTCATCACTGACTCGATGGCTTCTAGTGGCCTTAACTATAGCATGTTTTGAAAGAGGGAGAAATAAATAATGCAAAATCAGCAGGTTCAATGGTAATAAATTAGGTTAAACATAAAGTATGGAAACAGTCCTAAAAACCTGTATCATTAAATCATTCATTCTTTTGTGCATTAGAGGTTTTAATGGTTTCTTCCTCTGCATGGTTCAAGGCAACAGTCTTATTACCTTTACTTTCTTTTGCAGTGGTGTCTTCACATTATATATGAGTGCAAATGTTTACCAGCTGAAAAAGGCAACATTTGTGGTGTTGATGTGCACTAGTTATACCGTATGTACTCAGTGTCAGCTGACCAACACTATACATGTTATATTAGCATGGTTAAGTAATTTCCAAATATCCTCATTAATGTTTCCGAGAATAAAATTGAGTTTTGCCAAAGGTTGATTGTTGTAAAATTATTTTAGATGGCAGCATTACAGCTTATTTAATAAATTTATCTTAAGTGCATGAAGAATGCTGGTGCTAGAGGTTTGTACAGATGGTTGATTTCAGAATCAGAAATTATGTTTGGACGATATTGGCATATTGGATACAGGCAAAGAATTAATGATGCACATCACTGAGAATGATAAAAAGTTTATATAAGCTGATTTTGTTTTACGAAAAATAAATTTTAAGTTATTAAAAATAAAAGATACAAAAATATTTTGTTACATAAATATCTTTCACTAAATATGTAAATATTTTATATTTAAATATTTTTTTATAAACTACATTACAAAAACCATACAAACTGTACTACAAAAACTCTTGGAGAAATAAAAAAACTTTTTTAGGCGACAAATGCACCAAACACAAAAGCATTTTTGGAGGTGAGTGCATACAGTAGATAAAATTAAGAAAAAAAAAAAACTGAATTTGTGGTCTCAGAATCAGTAGTTAAACAACGTGTGATTAAACCTGGCTTAACCCTGGCAACTCTGGTAAATATTTAAAATTTGAATAAAGCTCAACTGTTTCAACAGGAAGCACTGGAGGAGAGAAACCAACAACTAAAACACATTATTAACCTAGAGTGATTTCCTTCTTCTTAAAATCATCAAATCAGCATAAGATACTCTTTTCTGTCAGAACTATTTCCATCTTATTTCACTGCTCACCCTCCATCCTCATCAATTCTGCTCCCCCTGGTCCGTGACGCTGCTCTCTTTCCGCCCACCTGTCCGTCTGCCTGCCCCCACATCAAACTCATCCCCAATGGGCTTCTGTGTTAAATTCCAACGTTAAAACCCATTACAGAGCTATCAGCCCACTGGTAATGCTGTCTAATGACCTCATTTCCCTAAGTGTCAGCCCTGTCAGTCACCAGAGGCCCCGTCAGCGCAGGTCCAAGAGCCTCGCTCGCTCTGAGGCATTGCCGCCTCAGTCGCTGCGGCTCCCATCTGCTCTCAAATGCTTCTTATCAAAAACAGGATAGAAATCTCAATCTCTAAAAAATATGTCACGGCGGAGTGACTGGGGACACAGAGGGTAAGAGAATTTGGAATGAAAGAGCCAGGTATTTCATCGAGCATATCCACTCTATTAGTCAGAGTGGCACGGTCAATCAGGGCCCCATTTTGAGTCCAATCACTGAGTCAGGGGGAAGAACTGGGACGAGGATCACGGTGGAGGAGAGATGGAAAAACGGTAACGAGAAGCACTGAAGTCAGTGTATAATGTTTTTTTTATTATTTTATCCATAGTTTGTCCTGATCTACTGATAATGAACAAAATCTACTGCTTTTGTCTGTGTGTCTATGAATATGTACTTGGTTTAGAAGGAGGAAGGAGGTTCTCCTGGAGTAAATTTTATTGAAATGATCTGGTAAATATGGAAAGGGCCCTCCAGGCCACACAGGCCTTGCCCCTGTTTAGAGGGGAAATTGACTTCATTTCCTCCACGGTAATGCATCGCTTGCAGATGGTACCTAATGCATCAGCTGAAATTCTGACACTGGTCCTTGTCTCCCCCGACACTTGCACACATAGCGCTGTATACACAAAGCAAATCTCCAAATATTATTAAAAAAATATCTATGCCTTAAACCTGACTAGTTTCTACACTCACTCTAAGCCAGAAAAAGGCAAATGTTTGGACATCTGGGCCACATTGATTCTTATAAGTTTGATTAAAATTTAAGCTTTAAGCGTCAACAAAAATAAACAGTAAATGTCATGCAATAGAGGCGAAAATACTAAAATGCTTGAAGAGTTTCTACACAATTATTTGGGGAAATGCAGGCATTTTAGGGAAAAAGCAGGGAAAGGAATGCAAACTCTCTGCCATTGTGTCATTGTGATCCACACCACTGTCCACAAAAAAATGTAAATGTACAATTACCCACCCAACCCAGGTCTGGTTCCTTAACCACTGCCTGAAATTGCCTAAAAAAAACAGATATAGACATATAATTATAATAAGAATGTATAGTATAATTTGGTCAATTTTAGTGGGCTGAAATAAGTTGGCAAATGGACCATACCAGGCCCTCTGACCGTAGTTTGGTCAGGTCTTAAATTAGCCTCTCACTCAGTGCGAAGCTAAGAAATGTCTCTGCCATGTGGGCCTATGATTGTGAATTGAATTTTCCGCACCAGCTACAAAGAACAACATCTGAATATTCAAAGCATGAACAACTGTCAGCCGCTCTCTTCACTAATCTGGGACAAAATATGAGCAGATCATTCTGTGGCAGAGAATGAGGCGAGAAATGAAGGAATAATCAGGCCATGACAATGTGAAGTTCAGTTTTCACTGGACATTAGCACATTAATCATGAGGTGGGAATGTCAAACACCCCCTTGTTTTATTTTTGTGCAAATATTTCAGCGAAAATAGATTTCGATTATCCCGACAGGACAGAGGATACTGTCTGTCTTACTGCAGCTGAGTCAGCACTAACACCTGTCTCCAGGACTGATACTTCGCCACCTAGAAAAACATAGAAAAAAACTGATAATAATTTGAAAATAATAATTTGATAGAGAAATAAATGTTTATAAATATTACAATTTTCATTTAGGGTCGTAAATTCTTAGCACATCAGGTCACTCCAAAGAGTGTCCAAAGACACTGTCACCTTGCCATTGTTCTGTCTGCCTGTTACCAGGAGACAGAGTGGAGTGTACAGTATTACCTGTGGGAAATGTGTTATTCAAGTGCAGGTTCAGAGTTGACCTGCATGTGTTTCAGGGTCACTGCATCCCTGTAAAGTGCTGTGAGCTCCAGGCAAAAGCAAAACTCAAGGATGATGCAGTTTGTGACCGTCACATTTTAGAGGCATCGAATGATTAAAATTCTTTGTAGAAAGAGGTTGATTTCCATTATAAACTAATAACAGAGTCAATTACCATTAAAAAGCAAAAACCAAAATATATAGAAGAGTAAATACTGAAGAAATGCTTTGCTCAATATAGACAACATTATTTGACGAGTAGATCAACTTCAAGAAGTTCTCTCTGAATTCTTTGCCCTAAAACACCCTGCATTGAAATCATTACTTTTATTTTATTTTGTAACTAACATTAATTTCAAGTAATTTCAACTAAATAAAGACAATTCACAACTTAAACAACGCATTAGCAGAGAAAATGTTATGCATATATTTAGCAAAGGAGGAAGACTCATGATGTACATAACGGCCTTCTTGAAAATCAGAAAAAGCATTCTACTGCCCTCTAGTGCTTTAATAAAGCATAGCATTGCTTTGTGAATTTTTTTATCTCCTTTTCGGCTTCCCTTCTTCAGGGGAAGCCACAGTAAATCAACATTTTTCATCTCACACTGTCCCCTTTAGCTTGACTCCAACTACCTCCATGTCCTCCCTCACTGCATCCATCAATCTCCTCTTTGTCTCCTACCTGGTAGCTCCATCTCTAGAATCATTCTTCTACTGATGTGTCCACTGTCCCTCCTCTGAACATGTCCAATCCATCTCAATCTGGCTTCTCTAACTTTTTCTCCAAATCTTCCTGTCTGTGTTGTCCCTCGAATCTTCTTATTCCTGATCCTGTCCATCCTCTTCTAAAGAGAATCTTCAAGAATCTTCAGCATCTTCAACTCCTCCACCTCCAACTCTGTCCCCTGTCTTCTGCCTATTCCTATAATCCACACATCATGGCTGGTCTCACCGCCGTCTTATAGACATGTCCCTTCGCCTGAGCTGATTCTCTTCTATCACAGAGTACTGTCCCTATAAACAGTCACAGTCAGATCACTGACCATAGAAAGCAAAAGAAATCTTACACTTACACAATTACTTACACTTAAGTAATATCTGTAAGTAAAAAAACAAACAAACTAAAAGAAACCATAGAGAATCATATGCCATGTAGTCCCCATGGTTTTGACACGCGTCTTTGTCACACACAGGTGTGAATCATTGTCAACATTATTACCCTAGTTTCCTGTTTTCCCGGTGCGTAGAATGGAGAGGAGTTAATACTCCCCAGCAATTTGTCAGCAATTTCATGTGTTTTTAAATGATGAAAGACTATTAGAAATATTTAAAACATGCTTCAAAAAAGGTCTGTGGTTTTTTTAAGAGTCAATGTTGCCATTATGAAGGCACAGACTTGTGTCCATTGGGAAAAAATGTAGGGCAACCTGTGAGAATAAACTCAGGTAAAAGGAACTCCATTCTGAGACCTTTTTCATGTCATTGTTTAGCGGAGAGCAGTGTGACCTCACTGATGCTGAATGACTTCAGGTTGTCACAGAGACATGTCACGAGTGTGTTTGTTGTCTGTTCACATGCATCTCTTTTTTGGTAAAATAATATAATCTACAAAAATATTCATGATCAGGTTAAACAGGGAAACACTCACAATAATGGTTAGTTTTAATCTTTATTAATCCAGAAAATGTACAAACGTCAGTGAACACTGACAACAGCTGGAACACCAACAACATGAAGTGGATTATTCTCAGGTACAATACACCATCAACACTGTTATTCTTACAAAACCCCACAATAATACAGTGCAATAAACATCAATCTTTATTTCAGATGCCATAATATGTCACTAGAAGATTATATTTCTATATACACCTTATATCTTTTAACAAAGTACATATATTTCTATATACATTTCATGTCATATAGCATATTCTACACATCAATATATGTATGTATTTACTGTATGTACTGAACGATGTATCTGTAAGTTTGGATATATGTATGTGTGTATATATATTTATGTATGTATGGATGTGGGTATAAATGTATGTATAATCTATCTATCTCTAAAACAGACTCACAGAACTGAGCGAGTACGTGAAGGAGTGCATTTGACACAACACAATGACAGGTTCAGGTCAATTTCAATGGAGATTAAAAGGAAAAGAAAACAATCCAGCAGACTTTGAAGGCAGACAAAACATGAAGTGACTGACACCGGGTTACAACATCTCTGAATATGGTTCTTTCTTCTTAACAGGAACTAATAAAATCAGATTATGTGGCTTTATTGGATGTGGTATCAACAAATCAGCTCCAAGTACATTTTTTTTTCATTTATTGAAATTTACTGCCTTAATGTAACAAAACAGTTTAACAGTTTAAAAAAAGCAAACACGTATTTTTCTAGGTTAGTTTTCTTTATCTATTATTTCCAAAGCTCACACTGTGGAGTCTGATGACCCAGGAAATATAATCAGTTTAACAGCTTCGACTATTTCTCTCACTCAACACAGTCCAGTAACAAGTCCAGTAACAAGTACAGTACATACAACACATGGACATCATTTACTGCATGTACAGGATGCTTTTGTACAACAGTGAATAACACAGACACTCCAGTCAGGGAGATAGAGTCGGCTGTGTCTCTCAGACAATGTTCAAGAAAATACACATAGCTGATATCCATCTAAAGCAGATGTCAAACCCATGGCCAAGAGATTGTAAAGTCAGTGAAATCCATTTTTGTTTCAAGGACTGGTCAGCTAGTACCACGAGGCACTATAGACTGGAAGCCAGGTACATCTTTTAGACTCTTCTGTTTGTATCAGGGTCTGAATCAGGGTCTTAGAAAACATTGCCATATTTAAATAAAGAAAGTTCACTGATATAACTGGATTGTCTTTCTTTGTTTAAAAAGTGCATTTTTTTCATTTTGTCCCACCAAAGTCCCCGAACCAAATGACACACAGACAGTTACTGGTCCACAGACCAGTGGTTTGCCACCACAGATCCATACAGTCTTACATACAGCCAGCCCTTCAATATGAATAGTATCGCTGATGTGGCCCCGGTGGAAATGTGTTTTGACACCGGTAAATAACGTCATACAGTATGTCAAACATAAGGCCTGTGGGCCAAATGTGGCCTAGCGAGTCATTTAGTGTGGGCAGATTTGAGCACCCAGGGAGCATTAAGTTGATCCCTGGAGCCCTCCCGACACCATCCAACCCAGCGTACTCCAAATACACTCAACTTCTAAGTTCACTTTTATTCTGCTAACTCCATCAAATTCTTCATCAGAGCTGAGTTCTTCATCATTTAATTATTCATTCAGCTTTGTTGCTTAGCAATGTTGTACTGAGACTGTTGGGCACCGTTCAATTTATGAGTAACTTTTTAAGTGTCCCTAATGGCCCAGAAAATACCGTAGTTGGGTTCATACACTCTTTCCGGAGAAAGTAAAGAGGGCAGCATCTGTAGGTCAGTATCCCAGCTCCAGTCTGAGATGACCTCATCTATGACATTAAATCAGATCATCTCAGGGGCTTCAGCAGCTCCGTTCTGACAGGCAGTTGGAGCAGCATCACCTGTGTGGCTGGACTTCTGAGAAGAGCTGGGGGAGTTGGTGGGGCTGAGCTGGACGGCGGTTGTGTCCTGCAGTGTGTGTTCACTCGTCTCCATCTCGAACACTGCCGTTCCCATCTGCATCAGCCCCCATTTCTCACCTGTTTGCGCCCTGTGGGTCCGGGGTCTCCTGCTTAACACGCAGCAGGCTGTGAAGAAACCCACAGCTAAGAGCAAAAGCAGGGGCCCGATGATAATGGGGGCGTTGACTTTAGAGATGAAGGTGCCAAAGGCAAAGGCTCCGACCAGGGTGATGTTGATGCCGGCCAACATGATGCATAACCCACAGGCACAGCACAGGGCCGGGGAGGGAAGGCCCTGGTGGATGCTCCATGGACAGGGTCTCTGAGGCGCAGGGGGTTTGGTTATCTTTTCTGGAAGGGTCATGTCTCACAAAAAGCTATGTGAGAAAAAAAGGTAATGATCAGTATTGACAATGACAATTGACAATGTATGTCCAGAATGTGTCACAAACGGCTGCTGTGGCTGCAGGTTTGGGTTCCAACCAAGGAGTAGCACACCTGAGTTGACAGGTTTAATCAATTGATTGGTCAAACCATAACTATAATGTGAGCCTTCCTGTGGGTGGTGAGCCCACTGAAGACAGATGGATCAGGATGGTGCTATGCTCAGAGCACCTCAGTGGCAACCTGTCAGCTGATGGATTCAAACCCGGAGCCTTGCGAAGCCAAGAACCACTAGGCCACCTCTGCCGCCGTGTATAGTACTACTGTAGGTGTATTTACAGTAGAGTTATGTGTTTAGCTGTTGCTTTTATCCAAAAGGACTTGGAGAGGAGAATTAGCATTATCAGGCTGGTGGTTTCTCTGGAAATCAAACCTCAAACCCTTGCTTCTGAGGCAGGTATGTCAACCATGAAAAAAAAAAATTTAAGAACTTATACTTAAAGTATACATGTGTTTGTAGAAATTGAGCTTTCACTAGATAAACTTTTCACTAGGGCTGGAAAAACACTTCCTATTGACCAACTGTTGTTTTCAACTCAGTCTTGGGAAATTGCTGCTGTAGAAATGAGATTTCCTTTTTTTGTCCAGTCAGAAAAACACACACCTTAACATCAAAATCAAACAACTAAGGTTTTAAAAATTACTCAGAATAAATACTCTGGGCTTTCCACTGTAACAGAGGTCACATAATGTATATTGTGGATGTTGATTTGTTATTCTACAGGACCACTGTCTTCTCCATTCCTCTGTTATCAATATGACATAAATGATGCATTTATAACCACAAAGAAAATTTCATATTTATTATTATTATTAGTAGTAGTATTATTAAATAACACTAATGCCGTGCATCAGACATTTTCAGTCAGTGACAATGCAGCGCATCTTAGTCCTAATTAGTAACAAAAAACAGCGGATATTTAGGATTTATACTTCAGTCCAGATCAGGCTTCACACTTTTTAAAGGTGGAAATTCTCAAAGCGTCACTTACGTTCATTCAGATGTCTAGTCCAGTCATCTGTTTCCACGGTCCCTCATGGTGAACAGGACATTTCCTCCGACTTCAGTGTCCTCATGTGGTCAGTTCCGATGTGAGCTGTTGCAGCGCCTGGGTTCTAACCACATGTTTCAATAATGACCGTCGACAGAGGGCGCTGTTTAATGGAGCCGGAAACCACCAGATGAATGACACGAATAGGTTGCTAGACGTGGGTACTTTAGAAAGTGTCGACGTCAGACAGAGTGGGCGGTCTGTTTTTTGTCTTCATAAACCAATATCCTCGATTCACGTGTTTTATGCTCAACACTATTCATCCTTCTTCCTACTGTGTCATCTGCCTCTGTCAATTTAGTACAATCACATTATCAATGTGATGAATGCAACAAGTATATGTTTTTTTTATGCTAACGTGTTTAACATAAATTTCTAGTTGTTTTTACCTACTTGTCACCTTAAACATTTAGTTTCTGTTCTCTGTGCCAGGTGCTATGATGAGATATTTAGTGTTAACTTACTTCACCTGCCAGAGCTAATGTTTTGGCCTCAAAAACATGAATGTCCTTCATAGAACAGAATAGTACAAACTCAACAGGTGGCAAAAGAAGACGTTGGACAGTTTGTTTTTATTAAAAATGTAAATCTCAAATTACTCAAGCCATTTTTGACAGAAAACCAGCTCTGGGGTAAGATAACTAACAGTTCACATTAGGGAACAATTCCAAACCAATTAGCTCCAAGTAATCTCACTCACTGCCATTACAGGGTAATGAGACAGGGAGAGGAGAGAGCCTTTCTGATTCACGAGAGTGCTTTAACCTGCTAATCGGTTCTGCTATGCTGTGTGTATTAGCTCAGAAACATCACCTTTATTCCCTGCCACTCTGAGAGGACCATTTGTTGCTATAGTGATGGCCTCACACCAGTGTCACAGGGGAATAAACATATTTATATGATATAAAAAAATAAGAGAAAAAAAGAAACAGTATTGGATGATGACCATTAAAGCAAAGTGTCTAGAGTAGGCAGTAGAAAAATAAGAAAATAAAGTTGTGATATAATATGGACTGTTGAGAGAAGTGGATGAAGTTGTGATGGAAATGCATTAATGCTCTTTTTCCCCTTTTACATCTCATTCACGTTGATCTTCCATACCACTGACACAGTCACCGACCCAAACACACATAACCATTAATAAAAATCCACCGGACAAACATAAAGACAACCAACAATAGTTTATAAAAATAAACATCTCTCAACTCAGTATCTTGAGTTTACCTTAAACTAGAAACCAAATACTTATTGCATTTCACATCATTTAGACCATACAGTAACACTTGATATGTTGTATATAAGGTGAACAGAAGGAGAACTGGTCTTTCGGGAATCGTGTCTCTCTAACTAGACATGATCCTAATCAGAGAGTGAGGTAAAGTTTTAAAACATGCTTTAAAACATTTCGCAGAGAGCTTTAAAGCTCTTATTGTAAGAGCAACTAAAATATTTTCTTTTTGGATAAACCAGTAGCTTATTTTGGTGCTCCATATTTTCCCAAAGAATACTCCCAAGGGATAAATAAAGTACTATCCGTCCGTCCATTTTCACCCGCTTATCCATTACTGGGTCGCGGGAGCACCAGTCTCCACAACTGCCACCGCGTTGTGGTAATGGGGAATTGCTTTTAAATTTAAAGATTACTATACTGGTCATGATCAAATAAATTATTTGCAGATAACATAGTCATGGAATTCTTTTGTACTTTAAGTGATTTCTTTTTTTTTTTTTAATATCAGACTGCACACAGAATTAAGAAAATAAGACTGTCCTTCCTCCAGTAACGCTTAGGTAACACTCAATTCACAGTCTGAGACAGAAAGTTATCATATTTGTCATGTATATGTATAAAATATTGTAAATAAATAAATATTTAAAGACTTTGTGTGTTTTGTAAATACCAAGCATATCAACCAGCGTTGTAGTGACAAACAATTGTCACCTTATTGCTGTCAAGGTGCATTTAAAACCAACAAAAAACCTAAAGAAAATTAATCCCTAAAATAGTGACTGACCGTTTCCACATTTAGTCTCTTTGTAGCCTTATCCTAGTGTCAAACAAACATAAATTGAATGGCTCTTAATGCTTTTTAGGTAATTGTAAACCAATACAATGAGGCAAAGGCTGAAAATCTAATTATTAAAATATCACTTTGGAAATGTACTGTCCTCTCAGGCTGCAGGATCATCGAAGGAGGAAGTGAAGTCCTGGGAGCGCAGGGCATTGGACTGTGCTCTTCTACGAGCCAGTCTCGAGTTGGACGGAGGCGAGAGTCTCATGGAGCAGACAATAACCGTCGCCGCAACCTCCTCCTCCTGCTGCTCATCATGCTGGGACAGCTGACGATTAAAGGCAATAGCCTCTGCTGCAAACAGGGTGAGGTCTTTAGTGCTACTGTTCCTGGAAAAAGACAGGGGAAGTAGAGTTAAAAAAAAAAACAGGAAATGTCTTAGTTAAGAAAGTTTTTGAGGTTCCCTGAAATCAACACTCTCACCTCTGTAGAACGTGAGGAGTGGGAAGACCTCTCTCTGGGGCATCCTGTTAAAAGAATTAAGTTTTCTCAATAGAATAAAAATTGAAACTACTCAAAATAAAGATATTGAGATGATCGATGGACACTCACCCCCTGGACCCACGGGTGGTTTAAAACCTCAGCAGCACTGAGGCGAAGTGTAGCATCTCGTACCAGCAGCTTAGAGATGAGATCTTTGGCTTTGTCTGTGATGTGAGACCAGTCCTTGTCTGGAAACTCATACTTTCCCTGCTGGATGCTTTCAAACAGGTTCCTCTGAGGATAGACATTTGCACATTATCAGGATTATTTCAACTATTTTGATTAGTTAAACAAAGGACTCTGTATGTGCTACTAACCATTCAGCAAGTTTTGAAGAAAAAAATAGGAAGTGTACTATTTTCCTTGTCCTTTTTGTAGGGCTGAATGTAATTTGAGGGGTCATTGTATAACATATAATGAGAAGATAATATTAGAGAGATGACTAAAAATACCTAATAGATGTTAGGACTACCTAACATCTAGACTGAAACTACATTCTAATCGGTGTTGTGTCACTGAAGGCGGAAAGTGACTTAGTCTGCTTCTTTGGCTCTGAAAGATAAAGACAGTAGCGGAAAAAAAAATCTTTACCTGACAGGTTCTGCAGGTCTCTCCTCGATCCCAGCCACAGTCAGTGCCACAGTGACCTGTGAATGGTGGGCTGCCGCTCAGCAGGATGTAGAGAATGACTCCGAGGCTCCAGAGATCACAGCGTTTGTCGTAGAAGGAGGCTTCGTCCGTGAACACTTCCACCACCTCTGGAGCCATGTACTCGGCTGAGCCACACTAACCAGAAAAAAAAAACAGGATTCAAGAACCATATTCATTCAGCAGCATGGCGTTTGCATGTATAAATACAGGATAATTACAGGTGTGGTGAGCTCAGGGGTTGTTATAGGAGTACAAGCGCTGCTCAGCTTCACTCCACTGCCCAGGTCAAAGTCACAAATCTTCACAGGTGACACCTAAGGGCAAATGTTGGACAACATAGTTACAACGATGATCCCCAGGTTGACATTGAGACATGAGAAAGCCTGTCTCGTCTTGTATTTACCTGATTTGGAAATTCACACAAAATGTTCTCCAGCTTAAGGTCCCGATGAGCAATTCCTACAGAAAAGCCCAACGTTAACACGACAAACTTGTTCTGTTCGCTAGGCTAGATTTCTTTTTTAAAACTATTCCTTACCTTTAGTGTGTAAGAAGTCAAGTGCTTGGGCAATATCTCTGACCACCTTGCTGGCCTCCAACTCATCAAAGTGCTTTCGGTTTTGTATGTGTGTGAGAATTGAACCTAACATCAGAGAAGCAGGCCATTGCTGTGAGTCATGAAAAAGACCAACACCAGCAGAAAGCTGTTAATCAGGATTCAGTCGTCTTTTCTTACCTCCACGGAGCTTTTCAAAAACCAAATAAAAGCAGGTGCTGTCTTCAAAGAAGTGGAACAACTCTAAAATATTCCTGCAGCAAAGCATTTGAAAATGATCAGAACTGTGTGTTTTTTTTTAGTTATTTCTTAAGCTCTCCTTATACTTAGTGCACTCACTTGTTTCCCTGACACTGGTAGAGTGTCTCCACTTCTCGGAAAACACGGCTGCGGCTGTAACCTGCAGTTTTTTCTATTATCTAATGAGACAATTTTGGACATTATTAGTTCTTGTTTTTACTAATAAGACATTAGTGACATTTGAAAATTGTTATTTACCTTTACTGCAAACTCCTGTCCATTTTGCATGTTTATGCATCCTTGAACTTTGGCATAAGCCCCTTGACCAAGGACTTCATCTGTCAATTTGTAGAGTTCTGGGGAAAAAAAAGAGTTAATCCATAACAAGAACCGTCTAACATTTAAATTTGTTTCTTGACAACAGTGTTCATTAATACCATGAAAAGTGCCCGTAAAGCTCTCTGTTGCTTTAGTCCTTTTCTTCTTCTTTCTTTTTGCCACATCTGGAATGTTTACTGGTTGGCTTTGTTCCACATCTGCCAAAATAGAGCCCTTAGGTTTAATAGGATGAAAAAACAGTTCACAAGATCATTATCATACTTTTGAATTATACAAATGTATATATAAAAAAACGCATACAAAGTTGAACAAAAAAAAAAAAAACAAGTGGGAATGTCATATTTTCTGTAGGTGATTTTTTTTAAAGCTCTGTACCAAGTGGTCCTTGGGAAATATGTCGTCTGTCCTGTGGGAGAATGTCACACTCCTGATTTGTCCCACAGCTCTGTCCTATTTGGCTCAAAGCCAGCGGGTTACCCTGTTACAGACAGAGTAACACAAGAGCGTGGAAGAGAAAGTAAGAGAACAGAAGTCTTTTGGAAGATCAAAAAGATAAAGAAAAGAGGAAACTAGCCCACAGATAAATCTCCTTTGATATTTGGACATTTTATTAAATGGAAATCAACTCAATTCAAAAACTAGTTTGACAGCCTTACAGATTATGTCCCCCTGTAAAAACAAGCCAAATCAATGTCTGACGGTAAATCAGGAAATGTCATGACAGGCCTTATCTCACCCTGGATATTACAGGAAAGAGTCACACCACTGTGAGCACAGTGTGACTCACAGACAGTCAATTCTATAACATACCTACTGCATGTTGTAGAATGAACAACTTGCTCACCATCAAACTATGCATCTGCCTCACTTTCTATTAACATGTATTAACTAGCCCCTGTCATACAACTTGAAATGTGTTTTAAAAAAAGCAAAGGAGGAAAAAAGTTTAGAAATCCTACCTGAAGGGAGGGCTGTAGAACCTGCACCTCAGTCATCATGTTGAGCCTCACCATAACTGCACCTGAGACAGACACTGTGAGTCATACTGGGCAGAAATGCATTATAGAGAAGTCTATGGAGGTTTTCAGTCATCCAGGTCATTTTACCAAAATATCTTCAAGAAATCTATTACATCCGGTTGCCCTTGAAATAACTATTTTGGTATCTGTAGAGAAAGTTTATATGTTTCTATTAATAATCCTCAAATTTGCTGACACACTTGAAGGACCTTAGCTGACATTAGCTCTTGCGTCTGTTCATATATTGTGTATACCAGTGATCCCCAACCACTGGGCTGTGGACCAGTACCGGTGCGTGGGTGAATTGGTGCCGGGCCGCAGAGAAATAATGTTCCCTCACCCCTAATTAAACTTTAATTAGTAAAAACTTATCAAACACTCATTAGGTCTAATTGCTAACACTATTGCTAAGCACAACAGGTTTCGCTGTCAGTGATACCCTTTATGTCCACATGCGGAACAACACATGAACAGCAGCGATATCAAGGTTTTTAAAGGATTATGGACCGATTTTAGTGACTCAGCAACGTTCCCATGATAGGGCAGACTATCAAACTGACCTAAATAGTAAAATAGTTTTACTGTAGGCTTGGTTGCAACATTTACATAATGTATAATAACAAACAAGTTAGACAGCTAAATCTTTACTTCTTCAAACGCTACGTTCACTGTTTGTATGTCATGTCTAGGAATAGAATCAAGTCTTATTACCCAGCTATTGATACATATCCCTTAAAGGGCACCGACATAACTATTTTTAATCACTGAACTCAATGAAGAAATAGTTTTTCATCGTTTAATACATCTACAACTTTAAACAGTCTAACGGTCGTTCCAATATTAGGGCAGATTGTTTTGGTAGATGAACTACGTGGATATAAACATATACTGCATTAGACAAAGCAGCCAAATGCCGCAGCGCTGACGTAAAAGAACCAGCTGATGAAATCGGTTGTCCGACAGCCTTGCCTTTAATCATCACTGTCGTGGGACAACATAAAGACGCCGCCAGTGAAGAAAGAAGTCCATCTGAATCAGAACACCCAGGGTTAGCATTAGCTGTCAACATCTGCCGCTACCAGCTCGTTCGCCTGTTTTAACGTCTACTCAAGCTTCGATATATTAAACGACGGCTTAAGTGGGTTGTTACAGATACCGCTGATTAAGAAGGGACATGTCTCACCTGCCAAACCGCGCCAGGGACACCTGTGTCACAGCCTCTGCGGGATGGTGTTGGGATCAACCGCTCGATGAAAGTCCATCACTCAAACAGCAGCTGACGCAAGGAGCGGGAACCGCAGCAACACATATGTCCCGCCCATTTGGTATTTGCTTTGTCTTCCATTGGACGCGACGCTGACGCAAACTCTTTACGTCACATGACGTGAATTCACTGTCCACTCGGTTTATTTTCGTCGGTGACGGATAGGGACGGAACTGTTTTGCTCGGTAAATATTACTTTTCAATGCTTTACAAGAACAATTTTGCTATTGTTCTTGTAACTATCACTACTTTAGTGCCGTATAATACACTAATAAATAAGTTATAGTCTATATAATACTCTTTATAAAAGCAAAAACAATATAATGTCTAAATGGAATTCATGTAAAAAAAACATATAAGGTTTGAGATGTCTTGTGAAAATAGAAAAAACAGCTTTTCTCACTCAGTTTTTGATGTAAAAATAATACCAGTTAGTGGTATTATGGGTCAAGAACCATATTAATGTATGTGCTAGTATTTGACACATAAGTAATTTGCCATAATCCACTTGAAACACAATCAGTACATTCACAGAGTTTTGACTTTAATAAAAAATACATACAGAAAACATGTAAAGTATTGAAATCTAATAGAAAAAAACAACATGGCTTATTTGCACATACAGAAAGGTAAAAAAATAACAAACATACACATGCAAAATAAAAAAAGACAACAGCACATTGGGTGCACTTAAAATCAACATGCTTCTATACTTGCATTACTGCAATGTTAGAGAGGAGAAAATCTGTAATAGTACATTGTCACCATCTGCCATATAAGATGCACGTCTTTTACAATGGTTTCAAGTTGATGATTCTCATTAGGCTCAGATCACATCAGAATGCAGACTCCCTTGTTCCTGCAATCCTGTTCAATTGCATATCTTTTCTGTCATCTCTTTCTGTAGCAAAGGAAAACAAAGAAAACATTTAGTTGTCGGTAAATAAAAGTTATTTTATATATAATATACATACCAAATTAACATTTTAAGAACCACACTACTTATGAAATAACAAAACAATTATTCCAAATAATGAGAAGTGGGAAGAGATTAGACAGATTAGATATACTTATTTTCCCATCTACCTCCATGTCCTATCTCACTGCATCCATCAATCTCCTCGTTGTCTCCTACCTGGTATCTCCATCTCTAGGATCCTTCTTCTACCAATGTATCCACTGTCCCTCCTCTGAATATGTCCAAACCATCTCAATCTGGCTTTTCTAGCTTTTTCTCCAAACCTTCCTGTCTGTGTTGTCCCCTCATTCCTGATCCTGTCCATCCTTGTCTCTCCTGAAGAGAATCTCAGCACCTTTAAACCTTCACCTCCAGCTCTGCCTCCTGTCTTCTACCTATTCCTAGTGTCTCTAAGCTATACACCATGGCTGGTCCCCCAACTGTCCTGTAAAAGAGATTAGACTATCCATATAATATTCATTAAATATATTGGAAACTACGGTCATTTGTCACACAGAAACAAATTGGTGAATTTTCAACGGAGAGTTCTAGGAGAAATCATATATTTTTAAATCAAAATGACAGGCAAGATTATCCCGCACCAACTGTGTTCTCACCAATGGCTCCAGTTCCGAGTGGTCGATAAGGTTGAACTCTGAGATGAAGTAGTAGTAGTGCTTGTAGCAGGTATTTATGTGGGCCTCTGCTCCCATGTTGCAGATGCTGTCAAAGTGATGAATGTACACGTGCACAAAAACTCTGAAAAGACGGCTCAGGATCTTCTTACACACCTGCTGGAAGTTCTTGGGGAACGGGACACCTGAAGTACACAATGTAGACTGGCATTAGACATGTAAGAACAGTATTCAACAGTGACTTATTGAAAAATAAATAGAAAAAAGGCAATTAATTAAATCTTTGTGTCTCAAGGGATTATAAACTGTATGCATTAGGTATAGTATGTAGCTTAAGTAAAGCAGAGTAAAAAATATCTTAAAAAAATAGCTTATTCGTTACAGCCGCCCATGGATTGAACAATTTATCTTGTATAATTAGGATTATCTCATTTAAATTACACCCAGGACTATCTTTTTTTCTTCTTCACTTTTCAGCTTGTTTCTTTGTCAGGGGTTGACACAGGGAGTCAACATTTCCCATCTCCCCCTATATCTTCTACTCTAACCCAAACTACCTTCATGTCCTCCCTCACTGCATTCATAAACATGTCCAAACCATCTCAATCTGGCTTTTTTAGCTTTTTTCTCCAAACCTCCCTGTCTGTGTTGTCCCTCTAATCACCCCATACCCAATCCTGTCCATCCTTGTCATCCCTAGAACGATACCCAGAGCTATGAGTAAACCAAAATAAAGCACTTAGTTAAGTCTGGTGGTATTTTTATCTCTGTGTGCTGTTGGTCTCACTCCTTCATTAAGCACGGAATGTTCATATCCAGCGGCACATTTAGACTCTTTGTCTAAATGTGCCCTGTAATAAAATAACACCTTCAAATGTCAAGTCTTATTGTTTCATTAACCTCTGTCTGAACTTGATCTTTTCATATGGCCTGTTGGTGATAAATAACTGGAGGGCACTCTGGGTGACACTGATGCTGCACCACATTAGCATTCCATCATGTGTTCGGTAACGCCGTTCAATAAAGGAAGGCATTTGTTGACTGCTCACACACACACCTACTCTGGTGGGGAAGATGTCCTCGTTATTGATGAGGGACTCTATCCAGTCCATCAGCAGGTTCATGTACTTCAGAGCAGGCAGCTTGGTGGGCTTCTTGTAGTCGTCACCATCCTGCCACCGATACTCGTACTTCAGTCCGCCCGACATGATGGGACAGGTGCGCTCTGAGCAGTATTCGCTCACTGTGCCGTAGATTAAGTTGATTCTGTTGAAGAAATCCACCACATGAACAGCGATCCAGTCATTCATATTTTCTCCTTCCGGGAGCTGAACCACTTTCCTCAGGTCCAGGCCGGACTTGAGTGAGGCCTGGGCCTTTTTGTAAAGTTCAAACCGCTGAGTCCCAGGCTCGAAACGTTTCTTTGGTCTGAATGTTTTGTCTTTGATGAACACTTGTCCAAGACACAGCGCCATCGACTTTCGTCAGAGGTTCTGCCAGGGAGAGGTGTCTGGAACAATGTTTGGTTTAGAGCTTGATCAAAGATGTGGAGCCTTCCTAAAAGAGGGGCAGCTCCCAGTTCAGGTCACACGGGGTCAGAGTCTGTCAGGCAAAGATTGCAGTGACGTCCTGTCGTCGGATGAACAGACATCTCCTGCATAGAAGGGAAAGACAACCATGGTTATTCTTTTCCTGTCTTTTCTATGCAATCATTTATTATTTCTGGATATTTGAGCTGTCTGAACTGAACAGGGATGCAAATAATTAATTTGCATTCAACTTGCATTAATACAACTTTAAAAAGACAGGCTTAACACTTCATGTAATAATAATTGATTTAGCAGACACTTCTATCCAAAGATAGAAAAAGAAGAAAAAGGAAAGCAAACTCCTTGTCATCGTGACACTGTAGTCCACACAACAGAATGTAACCTTTACATTTAACCAATCACCAAAGTGAACAGGGCAGTTTTGACCTTTGAGCGCCCAGGCCATAGTGGCCATGTTCAGTGACCATGATCAGTGGCCATGGTCAGTGCACCTCAATGTTAACTTGGCAGTTGGTGGATTTGAACTTGGAGTGCTCCGGCCGCTTGTCCTGGTCCTTAACCACTAAGCCACCACTGCCCCAATGGTTTAATACTAAGATGCATGTGGATCCTCTGGGAATCAAAACCAGGACTCTTATTTCAGAAGCACGGCTACAATATGCAACCACTAACACCGCACATCAATTGAATATATTCACTTTGTTGATGAAGATGAATGAATTAACAAATTTTGTTTCTTGTGCTGCATTATCAATTTTGTACAGCTGCATAACTACATTGTTATTTGCATAATTTGCTGCTGAAAAATGTGTTCACCAATGCACCATTAAATAGCCCTGTGTTTTATTGTACGTGGTTTATTTTGGGACGTTGCAGGATTAAAACATCTGTTGTCTCACACTGGATGTGACCCTGCAGTCACATCAAAAAGGCAGCGATTGCAACCTGATCCTGTGTCGCTGCTCCATTCTGATCTGCCACCCTGAACTTTTCTTTTCACTCTGTGTGACACAATCATGGAATTTTCTGTTTGTTTTCGCTGTCATCTGTGTTCAGCACAGTAGAAAAAAAAAAAAAAACAAGGCGGTGCCGTGTTTGTTTTTACTTCCACTTTCCTCACATGAGAAGTGACTTTAAGAAAATGGTGAGGATTTTTAAGGCAGCCAGCACTTGATATGTGAGACTTTGACTTTCCACTAACTTCCACAGAGCTTCCTGATCTCAGTTCAAAACTCAGCAGAGGAGGAGCAGCAGGATGAATACGTGGTCATAAGATACGTCTGTAAATGTCCTTTACGAAAGGATTATAAGGAAGTCCAACAGTTATTCTGCTTTGTCTGCTCCACAGTTCCAGTTCAAACTTATGTTTCTTCCAGAGACTGTAAATATATGTATCTGTAATTTAAATGAAATGTGACAGCCTGTGAGACAGAAAATAACTCACATGCCTCAGCAGTGACCTGTGTGACTTTAAGCATGTCTAAACACGCACGTCTGGCAGCTATCCAGTCAAATTCTCATGGATTTTAAGGAACTTTGCCTTTGACAGGGGAAGCTAACAGCTACAAGAAACAAAACAAAACAAAAGAGCATGAAAGAAAAACAGAAGGGTGAGAGGAGATATTACTAAACGGAAAAAATATGTCTGCACCGTACCTGGCTGGAATAGTTAAAATCCTGGAAAACCTTGTGGAAAGTTCACTGGAGTTTTGGGCGTAGGATCCCTTGACTTTAAAAAATTAGGTCAGCTGAGAAAGCTGTGGGTCAGCTGCCGACACTCCCTCCAGCCCCTTCCTGGGTTAGTGCCCTCTCTGTCAGCCAATAATAAGCAGGGAGGCTACTTACTTTTCACAGCAGCAAAAGAAAACACACAGAAGAGAGAGAAAAAGTAGTTGAGTTTTTCTTCCTGTTGATGATGTCACATCCTTACTTTGTCTACTGTGCAGTCCATACTCTGCAGCTCTCCCTCTGAGTGTGTGGGTGTGTGGGTGTATGGAGATGATCTATAAGTTGAAAGAAAAAAAGGGCTGGAAAAGATCTTTCCAAACCACTCCTCCACCCTCCCTCTCTATCATTTTTTCCCCTTACTTTCTTCTTATCCCTCACCAGAGGAGGCAGCTCATTTGTCCCGTCAAAGCCCGGCCCTCCGGTTGAAGGTCCTGAGAAAACAACTCTTCGTCCCGAGGCCACATGTGGATCAGATGGAACAGAAGGAAACCCACAAACATTTCTGGGTGTTTGGTAGTCTGTGCCGCTTTCTGCTGTTTTTTGATACATCTCAGTACCATGTCATTTAAATTCTTGGTATTTAAAGACATCACAGTTGAACTCCAAGTCGTTTCCTTAAATAGAGATGGAGTTTATTCCCCGGATAGTCTCTTCAAAGAACAGGGGAGTCAGTGTTCATTGACTGAGGCATGTATAGCTGCACTAGCTCATATCACACAGCCCCGGAGGGCTGGGTGTTTTATGAGGACTGCCATGAGTTTTCCCTTTGTCTTGAATGTGAAAGGTGACATGCTGGGGTATGATGTTTCTCTAACTGTGCAGAGAAACGCAAACCTGCCTGAAGAACCTATTATGTCTTAACTTTCAGGGTGAAATGACTAATCAGTACTATGATATAACTCTGTCTGTTGAAAAAGCTTTATTTATAATGTATGCGTACGTAATTTGAAAAACAACAAAAATATAATTTGTCCCAGAGGTAATGTCTCAGTCCTCGGTGTGAAACTCCAAGGTTCACCTCTTGGGCAACTTCATTAAAGCAGTTGGTTTCCAGTGGGCTCACCACCTGTAAGAAGGTGCGGTATGGTGCAATGTGATTTGGGTGGCGGTCACGGAGACTGCTTCCCCTGTGACCCTGTAACAGTTGGATAAAAATGGATGGATGGATGGACTTTGAAATAGTTACATCATTCATTCATTCATTCATTCATCTGCTTATCTGTTGCCGGGTCGCTGGGGAAGCTGGTGCCATCCAAATCACATTGCACCATATTGTGAGAGTTACAATGGAGGTGGTGGGCCCACAAGAAGTTATGTGGGTCAGAACGGTCCCATGCCCAGAGCACCTGGCAGCCGGTGTGTTCAAACCTGAAGTTTTGCGAATCCAATTTCACATCCTTAACCACCACTGCCAACAAATAGTAATATCTTAAAGTATGCATACCATCCATCTTCATCCACTTATCTGTTACCAGGTTGCAGGAGCAGCAGTCTCCACAACCACCACCCAAATAGCAGTGCACTGTACAAGCCCCAATAAATGTGTTGGTGAAAGGCATCAACCGGCATGATTGTGGAACCCTGAAGTTCTACGCTGATGACAGACGTTGACTCTGGGCCAAAGTGTTACAAATAGTATGCTTTTTATGACAAATAAAACGCTGCAGTAATCTGGGATAATTTAAAATAAAAATTTCTAATTCTTATTTCTTGGCTTTAGTCACTAAAGAACATTTGAATTTCTAATTTTGCAATGCCTTTTTTATCATTTTCATCATTCTTTATTGAACACTAACCTAAAAAGGTTCTATAGGAGAAAAACACAAAATACTGTGTTCTTTGTGTCAACAAATATATCAAAATGGACAATTAGACGCTAAGGAAACAAAAAGTGTTGATATATGTATTGTACATAATGACCGCCAGAGGTCGCTGTCGCTGTGGCTGTGAGAGGTATTGAACGATACCTCTCATAACCACACCCACAGCGAAAATAATAGTTACACCAGTGTATTGCATTTACACACATACTAATCTTAGTTGGAATAATAATAATAACAGGTATTATTATTTCAATTATAAGTGGGCAACTTGACCTGGGTCTGGAGGGTTTCAGGTTAGAATCCACCAGCTGAGGATGCCCATCGGTTTGGTGATTGGTAACAGAAGTCACATTAGGTTGAGTATCACAAGGAGGAGTTTGCTTTCCTTCCTCCTCCTCCTTATTGCCACTATTGTTGTTGCTGCTGTGTTTAAAAGCCAGAAATATTAACTTTTCTTTTATTTAGAAGCTATTTTCCTGATAAATCCATCAGTAAAATCCTCCTTTCTCAGTCCAATGGCAACAGGGAAAGGGGTGGTGCTGGAGAAAAGGGATTTGACAGCCTTATTGTCTGCATCCATCTCTCAAAGTACTTGAAGAAGATAATTCTATGTGCACTTTACTGGTCTGACCTCCTACTTCTGTTTCCACAGTTTCTAGAGTAATGATGTTGACAGGAAACACGACTGACAGATCAGACCTGTTGATTGCTCTGCTTCGCTATGCCATCAGACAGAAATGTCACACAGGAGGAAGTAGAACCTGTTGTTGTCTTTGATCGTTGGTCAACATACTACAATGTCATTACTCATGACATCCACGCTGAGTGTCTCTCTCAGCTCTCGAACCAGTTACAGGTTCCAAACAAAATGGGGACAAAGTTCATCCAAACTTGGCAATTGGTTAAGTGTCTGCACATCAAGATCGGGAACTTTCTGAGTAGGTTAAGGTGAAAATATTGAAATTACTGAAGTTTTTCACAACATCTCAATGCTTTGGAACATTTATATTTTATAAAATGAAATGTTTTTATGTTTATTTCCATTCATTTATTCGTCTTTATCCAATACTGGGTCACAGAGGCAGCAATCTCCACATATCACATATGCATATCACACTGCATAATACAGTGAGCCTAACTGCAAGTGGTGAGTTATTTTTTTTTATTGGTTTACTAGTGATGTTAAAAGACAAGGTCAAACCCATCAACAAAGACACAATTAGTCTCAAACTCCTCTCCGCTAACAAAGCTAATCTGTCCCTGAGTGCTATAATATTATACATATTTTCAGACTCTGTGTAAGCTATTGTAAAACATTTTTTGCATTTTTGGTGTGGTGTGAGGTTTTATGATTACGGTCAGTTTTTTTACATAGTTCTAGCGACCTCTTGGACAGAAAGCAGCTTAAGGTTAATTCCAATTGTGACAAATTATATATTTACCCTTCCATGTCTCCTATGCTGCAGGTGAGTGACAGGAGCAAAGACGTTCTGCAGGTGAAAGATTTACAATCGCATGAGCAGGTGACACACTCTGCTACAACCTGGCGTCAAGAGTATTTTCTGTAAATCAGTTAAGCCAAACCCTAACATGCAACTTTAAAGGCTGTGTCTTGCTTTCAGGCATTTGCCGACAGCAGTGTGGTGGACTTCCTCTTGTTTTGTTACCTTTTCTGACCATTTGAACTTTGAACTAGTTGCTTATGCATTCTTAAACTGGTTGGAAAAAAAATATATATATATGTATATATATGTGTCAATCAGATGTTTCAATATGACCCACCTTAGCGTGACCAGCAGTTCAGAAATGCTGTAAATGTCCACTGTCGTATACAGTGAGGAAATGAACAGTTCCAATGTCAGAGGACTTTGACGATCTTTATCATCTGGTCACAAGATTCAATACAGAGGAGGCCTTTACTTTAGAACAATAACCCGACATTATCTACATCTACAGCATATGCCGACATAAAGATCACCCGTGAGTGATAAGTTTTATTAGACAGGTCCAGACCTCCAGGACCGGCACACTCTTTAACTGTGTTCAATTATCATAAACATGTAATTTTTCCCCCCTTTTTACAAGCATGGACGCTGCACTAAATTTTTATTTTCACAAGTCCCATTCATCTTTGTTATCAGACAATTATGTATTAGATGTGACGCAACTGTACTGTAAAACCTCAAAAATCACTTGATGCTCACCTTTACTTAGACTGAGTCAGCTGTTTAAAAATATAGGGCTCAAACAATAAAGCAATATAAAAAACAGTCACACCACATGTTGCATAACAAATGTAATAGATGTAACCAGATCTCTACAATAGGAATGATATTAATAAAGAATAAATAATATATTTTAAAATTAATAAAACATAGATATTTAAATATGTGAAAATATGAACTTTACTTTAAACCACTCTTTTATTTTTAAAACTGTTCTACAGTGAGATGTTTTAGTGCATTAACCTTGATGCCAATCTGGCCTGTCAATAAAATATGGAACATAAATGATATGATCAGATCTGAGCGATACAATCATTACACGTTGAAGCAAAACTTCAACATGCAATGATAAGTAATAAAATAATTTGTACATTGTTACACAACTCATGGTAGAGGTTAATGCGATAGTCCAATGGTTAATAATTTTATTCTTTATCAGCAGGTTTGTGGTCCTAATTGAAACAACAATTTGTTCTTTGTTTAAATGCGTATAAACAATGATTATTGTGCTTTAAAAGACAAAAATGACAAGAGAGTGGAGATTGACACACACTCTGAATACCTATGTTACATTCATTCATCTACACCTGCTCATCCGTTGCAAGTTGTTTTAACTGCTGTTAACAGTCTGCCCCTGACTCGTGCCAAGTTTGTGGTTCCTCTGGTAATTGAACCCGAGACTCTTTGCTCACTCTATGTTGGAGGCACTAGACCGCAACGCTACGGGACTAAACTACAAGGCTGTTTTGTGACCCATTACTAATATTCATTTATCATCTTCATCTGTTTGGATGTTGCAGGGGCAGCAGTCTTCACAACTCCCACCCAAATCACACTCTACTGCAAGCCTTCCTGTGGGTGGTGGGCCCACTGGTAGTAAAGTGCATCAGGATGGTCAGAGCAACACAATGGCAACCTGGCAGCTGGTGGATTGGAACCTTGACCCTTACAGAACCCAAATATGCTACCTTAACCACCAGGCCACCAATGCTGCCGCCTAGTATAGTAAATAAAAAATTACTAGTTTTTAATATACATCCCTGTACCTTGAATTGCTTTTAAGTACCTACAGGGGAACAGCGGCACCCTTTGAGAACCACTGTTATATTTAAAAATATTTCATCATAAAATTAGTAAATCTAAATGACACTTTATTGGCTGTAAAGTTGGAAACAAAAATGGATACAGAAATCAAAGAAAGACTAAGCAACTCGATTTCCTTCTCACTAAAGCATTTAAAGGAATAAAAGGAAACTGAAACCCAGACAGACCTCGCACATTTCTCTTTTTTACGTGTTTTCTTACTTCCTGTCTCAGCAACAAGTCAAATTCAGAACTGTTTCCAAAAATGTCTTATTAACCTGCCGCTAAATAACATCCGTCCCTGTCGTTTATAAGGGACCTGGACTGAACCACTTTCCCTCTTACTTTGAGATAATCACGGAAAGAATACGTTCACGTTTTTCCTCATACTTCAGCTTGAGATTGACAGTTGATTACGTCCATATTAGGCGACCAGCTCGGAGCAGACGAGAGCTGACTCCACCTTTTCCCCTCAGCTTCATCAAGGGCTGGGTCACCGCATGAAGATTTAAGAGAACGGGAGCGGGAGAGGAGCTGCTGACTGACATCGACTCACGGTATCTAAGGCCCGTTATCGACGGACGCGGCAGTTTTTAACCAGGCAAAAGTAGGTACACCTCTTTTTTAAAGAAACTTTGGCTAAACTCTTGACTCTTCTCCTCTTTTACTCAATTATTTTGAGATGAGGAGAGTCAGTGAGGTCAGTTATTCTCACGAAATGTTCTTATAAACGACATAACTGCTTTTATTTGTTGGCTTTTCTTTTTTTTTCTGTCGTCATGACACGACGTCCGCTATCGTAGCTAACGGTGTATCCGCTAGTTGTTGAAGTGAGTGTTACAGTGTGGTTTGGAGCTGATGAAGGTTGTGTTTGTTCTGCTCATTAGCGACACCTGTGCAGCAGACGGTGTAGCCAGGTGTTGTTGCTGGCTGTCAGTCTATGTGGTTTATTGTGGCGCAGTCTTGTACTATATTATTTAGTGGGTCAGTGCGCAGTCTCGTGAGAGTTTGTGATAGAGGAAGGACAGCGTTCATTTGGGGCAGTGGTGGCCTTATGGTTCAGGAAGTGGACTTGGATTCCAGGTCTGAATACACAACTGAGGGGCTCTGAGCATGGCATTCCCAGTACTTGAAGGAAGGAAGTTGAACTGAAATGCACCTCTGCATTTCACCCATCACCACTGCTATTGCATCAACACATCATCAGTAGGAGTACAACTAAACTGTCTCACAACAGTCTAATCCCAACTCACGTTCCCTGAACGGTACTCGGAGCACCTCAGTGGTAACCTGGCAGCTGGTGAATTTGAACCCAGAACCCTGTGGACCCAAATCTGGATCCTTCTCCACTGTGCCACCACTGCCCCATATGTTAAAGCTGCCCATTATTCACTTTGGTGACGGTTAAAATGCAGAAGTGATTTTTTTTTGTGTGTGTGTGCAATGGATTGTATCACAATGTCACAATGAAAAGGGCTGTACTATTACACCAGCAGGAAGACTCATAGAATGGTGCAGTGAGACTTGGGTAGCAATTGAGGAGACTGTTGCCTTTGTGCCCTGGTAATGGATAAGAGGATGAAAATGAATGAAGTGGTCAAGGACATTTAGGAGAAGCCAACTGGTCACATGCTTTAAGTGTTCAAAAAAAAGTGAGGAGCAAAAATGAGAATTAAAAATGTTTGATTGCTGCAGTTTGATTGTTCACACTAGATATTTGAACAGTAATCTAATGTGCATGTTTGGTTGAGCTAAGTCTTATTGCCAGACAAAAACGTTGGCTTAATAAGTATACCCTCTACAAAATACAATGCAACCAAGTGGTTCCTCATGAGATGGCACAATCGTAGAGCTAGTCATTCCAAATGCTGTTGTAAACCTTGAGTGTCTACAAGCTCCAACATGTCATATTCTCCCAATCATGTCTGAAAGTAGTTGAAATGCTTTAACATATTTCTTAATTAAGTGATGCTTATAAACAGACGATTAATAGTGCAAAGTGGATGCCACTTGTATGTCTTTTTTTCTAACTATTTTTTTCTAAATATTAAAAAGGCTTTTAAAGACCAATAAGCACTTACCCTCCACACCTTCACCCTGTGAAGAAGGTGTGGTTCCTTGAACCTCCTACTCGTGTATGAGCCTGCAGGATCTGGATTTTGTAATCTTGACATCAACAAAATTTCACCTTTGGCTCGACTTGCCCAAGAGTTAGTCAGACAAAGAAATGTTGGGCAACTAAGCAACAGTACAAATATCAATTAATTGCAGTTGCCTGACTTATAAAAACCTCCATGTGCGTGTAGGAGGTTTACTTATTAAAATGTATTAACAATGATGCCAGTCCCTTTATTGGGACCTTATCAACCTGCCATAAACGGCTAAGTAAATATTCAGATAGGACTCTTTAATCCCGGCAGATAACCAATGAAATAACCATAAATGTGAGTCAGAAAAAACAGCGGTCGTTAATATAAAGGCTTGGTTTCTCGTAACCTGTTCTAAAATAACAGCAATACTTTTGCTTATGCACACATTTTGCTACACATCTGCATAAGAGACCATTTTTACCAAAACTTTTATTATCCAACATTGCATTCCACCATAAGAAAAATAGAAACGTTCCCTAGTGACAGTTTAATCCATCAGTACGTTGAATTGGTTATAAGATGTTCACGTTATAAGACGTTTCCAAAGATGTCCTTATTGCACCCTGTTAGTTCACCTGTTGCCTGTAGAGCAAGCTTAGAGTATAACAAGTCTCTCACCCCTCCCTGAACTGTTTACATAATATCTGTTGCTTTTAACTCTACACTTTGTGAGAAACTGTTCTAGGTTTATGGTGAAAGTGACAATGAAAGCCGAGCTGTTATAATAATCCATGATTTTTGTGACTGCAACATTGAAACTGCACTTTTAACGGCCATTTCCATGTTGCATCAGACTATAAAGCAACAAGAAGGAAGTGAGACTGGCAATTAATCTCAGGAGTAGGCAGACACTCAAGAGACGCCCTAATAAGGATACCCTGATGGAGAGTTTGATTGTGATTGTTGCATTTAGTGCTATTAAAGCACACCAATGTTCAATATCCTAATGTGCTCTCACCTCAATTGCGGAAAATGCTTTACTGTACAATCAATCCAAACGCATAACCCATCTATTTAACAAAAGCTGCATCAAGTGAAAAGACCCATTTATTTAAGTATTTTATATCAAACATTTTGTAGTATGTACATATGGACGTCACACGCTTGATCTTTGTCAGAGTCTCTCCTGTCTAGTATTTAATAACACTTTGTCTGTGCTTATGTGTAAATATTAGCTGTAGCTTCCAACAACAGGTTGGGGGCGGTGTGCTGAAGGTCCATCCGCCCAACCTGTACCTGTGGTAAAGTAAACAGTGAACCAGCTGGATGACTATTAAACGCCTCAAGGCTGCATATTGTTATGGCTACAATGGCCGCCCTTGTCAGTAACCTCCCTGAAACACTAAATGTCAACAGGACAGTTAATAAAGGCAGCATCCTAAATTCACAATCCTGTTCACACTTTAAACAGCAATAGATGTTTCTCCATTATTTCTGTGTTTCGAGGATTCTAATCTCAAAGCTCTGACTGCAAAGTTCAGCCGCTGACATGTAAAAATGCTGAGATGTTGTAGATTGTGACGTGTACAAAAGTTAAGACTTGCTTCCAGATACAAATCAGTGATTCCTCTGGTAAATTGTACAGCTGCGTACGTCATGTACCGATTTTGTCTCCATAGTTCATCACTGGCGATAAAGTTCTTCAAGGAATTCTTCACCATCAGACCTGTCAAAATTCAGTGAACCCTTGAATGACTCTAAAGCTCAATGACTGTCACAATTATCAGAATAAAAGTCTTTTATTTCTGCCTTTGTTTGACTAATTCAAACTAATTGGACTTATTTCTTTGGTAAATGTCCATCTTTTACTTTACATTTACTAAATAGACTTGGTAGCTTTTAGATATTTTCCTTCTTTGCAGAATGTGTCAGGAGGTCCTTCTAAGTATTCAGTGAAGCTGTTGTTCTCAGCAATAACATTCAGTCTACAGTCTTGTCCAACAATCCATTAGACACTTGTGTTCAGCTTGTTAGCTTGACGATTTACTGTATCGCACTGAGGCTAGTTGGTGTCAGATTCGATGTTGGATTTCTTTTATTAATTGGTATTTCATTTTGATGACATTAAACTTTTACAATCAAACATCAAATATACAGTATTTTGCCCCTCTTTTAGATAGCACATGTTTTCGTATTGTGGCTCCTTTTATTAATTTTAGGGATGTCCAATGTAACATTTACTGATATAACCCGATATTGCACAAATATTTCATTCCCGATACCGATATAGGCAGCTAATTTCCCCTGAGTTAGTATGATACCAGACTAAATGCATTCTGCAAATAACTGTGTACAGCATAAACACACTACTTCAATATAAGTTATGGAAAAATGACACATTTCTTTTCTTACTATTATGTCTGAAACAGTCCTATGATTCTTTAAGCAGCATTTGATGTAAACAAGAAATGTCTAATGTTGGACAGAAGAACTTTCCAAAAACATTGATTAACTTTATAAACTGGGCTCATTCAGCCTCACAACAATAGTCAATATAAATGGGCACAGATAGAAACAGCTGCAGTATAAGAGTAAAAAGACCTCTTTAATGAATCTTCTCGTTGATGACATCAGAGACGACACCGAACGGCGTTTCACTGGCAAATGTCCCAGAAATACTTATTTCGAATATAATTAGTCCTGACATAGCCCGGCAACAGAATCTCCACACGTTTAGTAAAAACAGCGTCTTGAACGGGAGAGAATGTCTGGTTCTTTTGCTGTTCTCTGTTCTTTACGGTGTTTAACTCGTTTGCTCTTGTACTGTCGCTGCTGCTGTGTTGTCGTTTCCCTGAGTCCATTCCGTGTTGTTTTTCTTTATTTTGCTGCATAAAAACGCCTCGTGATAAAGTGTTTGAAATCTTACCTCCACCCTCACATGACCTTGCATTCATTACATTCATTACAGTTTTCTATCCACAAAAAACTCCAGACCACGGACATTGACTGTAGCATTGCTCATTGTAGCTGTCCCTTTAAATGACAGCATCAATCATGACTGACTCAGTACCCCATGAGGAAGTCCAGCGTACTTTGCGACTGTGGTTTTGCAGCATTAGATTATGAATATTGGTGGAATAACCAATACCGATATATAAAAAAACTATCGGTGGACCAATATGTTGGACATTATTTTATATACATAATAAATATGTTTTCAAAAAATGTACTGCTTGAAGCTGTGCAATGATTGCGCTTGGTTAAAAATCTTTACCATTTCTACTTACTCACCACCAAATACGTTTTTAGAAATTAAACTGAAGATTGTAGAGATAATACAGAAGGTACATGACAAACTGTGAAGGGTTCATGTGACCAAATGCAAAACCAGATACAGTTTGTATGAAGATGGTTGTAGTTTTTGTCATTATTTAACATGTGTGTTGTATTACTCTGATGTTAGATAAAAATAAAAAATAAGGCTAGGTAAATTAATTTCTGTACCAAATTACCTGCCTGAGGCCTTAATTTGAACATGTGCTTTTTCTTTTGCCAAAAGTTTTTTTTTTTACAATCAATTTTCTGTCAGGAGTCACTGCTGAGCAGAAACATTGTTGTTTTAAGGCTGGTTTGCTGAATGTTCTCACACCCCTGACTTGTAATTATTGTAACCATATACTGTATGCATGGAGTTTGGCATTTGCCTCCTTCATCTGCCATCTCCCACTTCCCAAACAATGTGATGCACAGTCAGGGCTTCTGTTGTGAAACGTTTCGAGAGCACAAGGGTCTGCTAGGTGAAACCAGCGGAAGAGGAAAAAAAGGAGGGAGGGGTCTAAAGAGAATAGGACCAGTGTTGAGCAGTCGGTACTGTCTGAACAGTAGAAGGTGGAGGTGATAGCTTCCCTCACCTTCCCCACCTGTCCCGCTCACTCAACAGATACACTTGGTAATGGGAAGGCTGTGTAGACTTGTCAATGAACAATCCAGTTTAGCAGCATTCTTTCCGTCGTTGGGGTAGGGGAGGGTGGGGAATACGTTTCTCCACCTGTATATCATTAACTGGTTTCATTTTTATCATGCCACTGATGCAGGGCTCAAGTCTGAATGCATTTTATATAATACAACGTGACAGCCACTGAAACTCTTTGATTTTACTCTATTGTGAAGTGTCAGCAAACCGTAACAAAGCAGCAACAGATACATGACACAGTCTGTTTGTCGGTGCCTCCTAGCTGCACTATAACACTGAAGCGTGACTGAGTTTTGTCCATGTAAGCAGACAGTATTTTTTTACATGCTGAAACAAAGCAGTACGACGTAGTACTTTTAATATGTTGTCCTCTGAAAAAACTCTATATATTTGGAAAATGATCATTTCTGATTATTTCTAATCTATGAAAATGTCCAAATTAAATAGCCCACTGTTGTTTTTCCATAATCTCACTAATTTGTAAATCTCATTAATTTGATCAATGGTAACTTTACAAAGCATTGCTTGTCGATGCTGGTTATCACCACGTTCTCTTTTTCAGAACTCCTAGAAATAAGATTACTTTTTTTGTTTATAGAAATACATTTATATTCATATTACTTCCCTTCAGGGAAGAAACTGATAAAATAACATTTTGTGAACTTTAAATATATTTAAATACTGTCTGTAACTCAAAAGTTACAGAAGTGTCAACAAAAATTGCATGGTTATTTTAGCAAAAAAAAAAAAAAAATTCCCTGACATGACCTTACTTTTGAATTCATCAACCCTTATATCCAAGTTGACAATTACATATATTTTAGGGTACATTTGATATATTTTAACTTTTTTACATTCTGTAGAATATTGCTTCAGCAATCACTGAAACAAAGGTAAGGTAAATAAATAAACCTAAGGTAAATGAAAGGAAGCACTAAAAAGAAACAAATGTATTCCTGTCAAGGCATTTGTACATAGATTAATTTTCCATTGTACTGCAGCACGGTCATTTTCCCTAAAATCATCTGTTGCACAACAGTGCAAAAGGTATGACATCAAACTAGACCCTTCGTGGCATTTTTGCTACAGCAATATGTCATAGTGACATTCCTGCTCAGAGCGCAGGAATGTTTTGAATGGGAATGGTAATCTGACAAGTGGTGCACGGAGTTTAAATAAGGATGACTTCAAACTGGTCTACTACGCAGCAAATGCATCAACTGCCTTCATCCCTCTCTAGTTCTATGCAAAGCAGCCTCAGTCATTTAACTGATTGCGATAAAACACGACTTCATTCTCTGTAGTCTCGTGTACTGAACCACCTGCCTGCTGCTTTTACGCAAATCACCAATGACGAGGAGCGTCTGACTGAACCTATTACTTTTTACTGTTGGTTGCAGAGTGCAACCTACTACCTTTCTCCACTATTATTGGCAACTAAATGCTGACTCTTCACGCTGTTGTGTCACATGTTGATGGAAATTCTCAGCTATGTGCTAACTGCTGGAATGAATCTACTGCAGATGTCTTTTCCATTTTGCTAATAATCACACCAACTTTATGTGTTTCACTTTTTGGACATTCTTTTAGGTTCATTTAAAATTAAACTGTTGCGCTCGTAGCAGACATCGGCAAACTTTTTCACACAGTGGGCCTGTGTCCTAAAATTGGACACGGGGGCCAAACAAAATAGCAGAAAGATGGAGCGTTTGTTCAAACTGATAATTGCCATGTAAAATCTAAAATAGTACATTTCTAGAGGCCTGTATGATGTCATACAGGGGAATTGCAGAGGTATAATGATAATATAAATAACTTTATTTGAACAAGGTTGTTGGGCCGCATTAAAAAGGTCAACGGGCCCATGCCTGGGCTATAGTATTGAGTGGACATCAAGGTTTGGCAGCTGATTGTCTACTAGTAGAGATTGAGTTTTGAATTTTTTTTTTATCATGTGAATAATGATCAAACACCACCGTCTAGTCTTGTGCTATCAGTATGCTAAATAAAATATTAAACCCTGCTGCCTGGCATGTAGGTATATCTACTGAAAAGTGTTTTTAGGCGAGGGGGTTCACCAATGTCTCTAGGTCAGACATTATATAAAAAACTACAACTTTAAATGCTGTCAAATGTAGGTACATTATATTAAGGGTCATTCTTTTTTTATTTTATTATTTCTGTTTTCTAATATACCTGTCTACTAAAGACATGTTATTTCATTAAGTCATACACTTTGGATTTTTTTTCTAAATTACTTTTCACATTTAAAACAATTTATTCTGTACATTGCAAGGACCTTATTTGGCATTTCTTTCCGCCTACACATTGTAGCTGGGGTGTTGGTTTCTGGGGACGAGATGTTTATCATTTCTTAAATGTTGCTGTCAGCAAACTGTTGTACACATTCATGATCTATTTCCTTTGTCAGGTGTGTTTCACTAAGTATTTTGGAGGAGGGGCTAAAATGTGAAGTGCAATGCTGCTGCCACTACTCCCAACACCCCCTGCCCCACCTGTCCTTCACTAAACCTCCCACCTCCCCCCTGGGCAGAGTGACAGGTAAAACCAGCCATGTTAGTCAAATTAAGTGCAAAACTAAATAGACCCCCTGGCCCCCACCCCCCAGTTATTGCCTATACAGATTATTGAGTTTGTGTTTTAGTCAAGGTTGGACTTTTATGTCTCCCAAAGACATGAATGAAACTTATACTTGACATGAAAAAAATTAAGACATCAAAACCTCACTCTCCCTCTGTGTTTGTCTGTAGCTATTTGGAATAATGGGTGTTAAATCATATTCAACAGGTCTGAGATGCATAGTTCCTCAGATCAGCTGGGTGTGACGGTGCGATCAGTGATTTATATTTGCGGCAAGCGAAACTTTCTTACAGCATCCCTGAAAGAGTTTTAAGTGTTGTCTCATGAGTCATCGCAGTTGCTGCGACAGTTGGTTATGTTTGCCATTAGCTCACAACTCCAACCCTGACTAAACATTGATAATATAGACTTGATGACGTCCCCGAGCACTGAACTTTACTCTAGTGTGGTACTCGGGTATACCTCTTCGATGTACTATTTCCAGTGCGATTGTGATTTTAGCTCAAGTATATAAAAGATGACTTTAAAAAGTTTTCTTCTTTATATATTTTCAGAGTGTCTACAATATTTTCCAAGTTTGGGTAGACAGAGATTGCCTTGGGGAATGTGTTCTTTGGGTGTTTTCCCTATATCCTTTGCTTGGTTTGAGGGGCAAGAGGGTTGTTTAGGTCGCTGGGTGTTGGTTGCTTCAACGCTAGAAAAAAACCACAACAATACTCCTTTTCATGATAACAGAGCCCGTACTGATGTCCCGGCTGAATATTATCAGCCCACCCCGAGAGAAAACTGACAGAGCGACTTCAGAGTTGCGTCTCCTTTTGAGAGTACGAAAGGGTGTAACCTTAGAGATGAGACGTAGGGGAACCTACACATGTTGAGGTGAGGGTTTTGATAAAAACTATATCTAGGCTGCATAGTATTCATTTTAATTGGGCGTGGTTTTGGCTGTAGGTTAAAAGGAGGGCCGTTCCTCTCCTACTCTGTTCCACTTTCTCTCAGACAACGCTCGCACACAGCTCTCCTTCTCTCACTCGGGCTCTGCCTCCTTCCCTCCCTCTCCTTCACTGAGCTGGTTATTCATCCACTGTGTGAGTCAGGGAGGGTGGAGATTTGGAAGACTCCTGTACCAGTCGCACTTTGTCAGTTTACTTTTTCATTCCCTCACTCTGCCTTTCTTCCCCGGCTCTGCTGCTTTTCTCTTAGCTGCTGCCCCCGTCTGCCTTGCCACCAGTTCTTTTTTTTTTTTCCTTTTTCTTTTTTTTTCTAGTGTGAAGAGGATTTTGCTTTGCTGTGAAAAGACAAGAAGTAACTTTTACTCCTCAGTTTTTTTTTCATAAGGTAAGGGTTTCATTGTTATGTAGGTGAACTAACTTGTGTTTTTTTTTTTGCCTGATTAAACATTGAGCAGCTTAGGTGTGTTTTATTTTTCATTTCCTCCTTCTGGCTTTCCTCAGCAATGGTTTATATTTGACGAGATTCTAACATTTCCAGGAGTGGATCCCTTGCTTCCCTTTTCTCCATCTCTGCTTCCCTTGGTTTATCATTAACTCCCACCCCTTTGAGGGTTAGCTTGCTTTTTCCATGCCTATGATTCATGGACATGCTCTCTTAGCAAATGTTTCCCCTCCCTTTCCACATCGTACTATGTCTCCTTGGTAGATGTAAACCAACTGCCATGAAGCCTGTTGTCATGGCTGAGGTGGGACTCACAAAGTGGGTAGGAAGTTCTTTAAGGACTGCAAACTAGAGTCAGAATAAAATAACAGTCTGTAAGTGAAAGACTTCAAATTGTGGCTATGGTCATTCAAATAAAGCAGGAGACAGCTGGGCTGTACAAATCAAATTAATTGGAATTCTCATTGACACAGTTATGAGGAAGTTTCTGTTCTCAAGTGGATCAGAGTTTACTCTGCTGCTCTAAATGCCATAGGTACTTTGAATTTTAGAAGCTGTAAGGCGTTGTCACCATGTTTAACCTATCCAGTGGCTTTCTGGTAACCGTAAAGAAATGTTAGGTGCAGGAGAATATTAGTTGGAATAGTGACTTTAGTTCAAGTGGAATGAAAGGGGCTTCATTGTAGGGTGATTTCCTGGAACATTTGTCTTTATCAAGTTTTGTTTGTTTGTTTTTTTTTTTTTCTTTCTTGTGAGCGTTTTGTGATCATGAGACTTGACTTGAGTGAAAATTAAATAATCAGAAAGTGACTCACATGGGTTACTAAAACCTAAGACAATTTTAGAGATGTTTATTTCAAGACTCTAGATTATCGTAGATTATTTCATATCAAAAGATAAACTATATACTTAAATATGTCCTTATTCAAGGACACCCATATAACTGGCTTTTGACACAAGCTCAGCAATAGTTAATGTTAAACTCTGTTCTGTGGCTGAGCCGTCATTACATTATTCAAGGTCACTGTTTTAAATGACCTTGTCATCACTCTATCCTGACTATAGAGCATGCTGTATACTATTTAACTGTCGAGCATTTTTCCTCAGAATAAGAAAAAGACTGCACTACAGGCATGATGGGATTGAAATGTGAAGCCTCTGACCCATCATCCAAACACAACCACAGCTTTTTGTGTAAGAGTTTTCTGGAAATGCCATGTGTCTGTTCACTGTCAACATGCCTTTTTTCGCATGCGCAATGGCTGCAGGAGACAGTGCAGTTTCACCGTGTCAGCAGGAGGAAGTTGGTTAGTAGTTTTGAGAGTACCTTGGGGGATGGTCGACCTCTATTACCTGGAAGCTCTGCAAAATGATGAACCACAATGATACATTGGTGTTTGTGTCGTGAAGTGATAGCATAAATACAAAGGCTTTTAAGACTGTTGCCATTTTATCCTTGCTCTTGGTAACAGCAGGGATACAGCAATGTTTAGAGGTAGATTTAATTTGTAGATCCAGCTCCGGCTCCGCTGTATAGTTTCAATTCCTGTGTTGTGCAACTGTCAAGACCCACTCTAACAATAACACCCAAAATCATCTTAAAATGTTTTCATAAGGATGTTCCCACGTCTGTTTCCAGCAAGAGTGTTACGAAGTGGACCTCAAACAATGACTTCCTCTGCATCTACCTGGCTGAAAGGAGACCACACCCTGCTAGTCTTGCACATTGTGTCTACACTCTACAGTTTACACCTGATATGATAAGCCCTTTGTCAACAGAAACATAGGCAGGTCCCAAAAAAAAACATGGCAACCTTCTGCATCACTTTTAATGGGAACTGTGCCCATCAGTGTTGGCACTTGCTGTTGTCCTTGTTCGTGTTGTTCACAGGATCCAGGGTTTAGATTCCCTTATTTGCTCTCAGAGTTTCACTACACTGTGAGATGAGGGATGTCCTCAGGAGTTGCCTGTAGTACCTCCCTTCAAATATCAGGCCATGTCTGATGAGGGGTGGGAATTAGGGCAAAGCATTCTGGGATTTTTAGGTTGGACTGTTTTGTTTGTAGTTGCATTTCAGTTTTAAACTGTTCCTCTTTGGAGGACACTCGTGGGTTATGACCAACAGAGAGAAAAGGGGAAATACGGTGAGAATGCACGAGTTGTGTCACAATTGTGGGTTTTTGTGTCATTCACACGTTAATGACACTTCCGCACTGGTCCTTGGAGAAGTGTGTAGCGAAACACCATTGTACTCCATTTCTGTATAACATGCAATTTTTTTTTTTTAGGTTCAGCATAGCTGAAGAAGTCAGTCACTTTTTATTATTGCAAAATATTAATTCCTTTTTTATTTACAGATATTTGGGTCACAAGACCAGAGCAACCATGCTTCAGGAGATCAAGGAGGTTGGCTCCAATGCCTTGGCGATCTATGACTACCTCGTGGCTGGACTTGGTAATGGATTAACTGGAAAAAGAAAAAGTCCTTTATTGTCGTTGATTTTCTTGGCTTACCCTATGGTTACTTTCTCCTCAATCAGATCCAAGGGTCAAGGGCTATTTCCTGATGCAGAGTCCGGTTCCCATGTCGTTGATATTGCTGTGCTACTTGTCCTTTGTACTGTACGTGGGCCCACGCTTCATGGCCAATCGCAAGCCCTTTCAGCTGAAGGAAGCCATGATAGTTTACAACTTCTTCCTAGTGGCCCTTTCAATATACATCGTCTATGAAGTAGGTCTCCTTTCACCGTCTCCTCACATTGTGTCTGATGTACTAAATGACTGCAACAAAACGTATTGTAATCTTTCTCTCAAATTCTCTTTTAATGTAGTTCATGATGTCTGGTTGGGTGACAACATATACCTGGCGCTGTGATGCAATTGATACCTCGGACAGTCCACAGGCTCTACGTGTAAGAATCTACTGGGGTATTTTGACAGGTTTGACTTTGACAAACATTGACTCATGTTATTCCGGTTCTATTTTTTCTCCCCATTTCCTTAGATGGTCCAAGTGGCCTGGCTCTTCTGGTTTTCAAAGATCATTGAGCTCATGGACACAGTAAGTCAATAACCCTACACCACACTTCAATCACAGCATCTTTTTAAAGACATCTTGACATCACTTTGTCAAACTCCTTTGTCCTTCAGATCTTCTTTGTGCTGAGGAAAAAGCACGGTCAGATCACCTTCTTGCATATCTTCCACCACTCCTTCATGCCCTGGACATGGTGGTGGGGAGTTGGCTACGCTCCTGGTGAGTACACATTAACTAAAACTGCACTGCACCTGTCAAGGTCTTGGGAAATGATTCATTAGGGAACAATAACACTGTATGAGGGGCAGTCGCATCAATGTGCGTATCAGTCTTTTACATGTAGTGTTTTACATGACGTCAGTACGGATTTTATTGAACTAACTCCAAACTGAACCTAACAACCTCCTGTGAATAAACAGACTTCAGGCAATGGTTAACGTGAAAACATTTTCATAATACATTACCTAGCCAAACACACAGGTCTCTCAAAGGCAAATTTTCTGTGTGTAGTCTCAGGTTTAACTAGTTTGTTTTTGCACCAGTTTAGCAGGTGCTTTATTTTATTATTTGTTTTTTTCAACCAACCTTACGTGGCATCCACTTGCTGCTCCTTCTTGTGTTGATCTTTCTTTCGATTTATCCAATGAAAACAAAAACCTTTTGAGTTCCCTACAAAAACCTTTTTCCTGTGATTTATGTACAGAACCTAATGTAATGGAAATGTCAGAAAAATTAAAAGTTCGCAGCAAAGGGTTAATATTTTGTTTTCTAAACTCCAGGTGGTATGGGTTCTTTCCATGCCATGGTGAACTCTTCAGTCCACATCATCATGTACTTCTACTATGGCCTCGCTGCTGCTGGACCACGCTTCCAGAAGTTCCTGTGGTGGAAGAAATACATGACTGCCATTCAGCTGGTGTGTACCATAGACCCTCGCTGCTGTGGTTTGTCCCTGTTCTCCTCTCCATGACATGAATGTTTGACATGTCCCTAATGTTCTCTCACAGATCCAGTTTGTCCTGGTGTCTCTCCATGCCACCCAGTATTACTTCATGGACAGCTGTGACTACCAGTTCCCCATCATCCTTCACCTTATCTGGATGTATGGAACCTTCTTCTTTGTGCTCTTCTCCAACTTCTGGGTCCAGGCCTACGTGAAGGGTAAGCGCTTGCCAAAGCAAGCCGTCAGCCAGTTGCAGAACGGCACAGCTGTGCACAAAAATGGAACGTGTCACGAGAACGGCAAACATCACGAGAACGGCATCAAGTACGGCACCACCAAAGGAACCAGCAATGGTTGTTCCCACCACGAGAACAGCAGTACTCACATGGGGAAAATGAAAAAGGCTTAGGATTCAAGAAGGAAAGGTTCAGAAAAATGTGTGACCCACAACCTGTTAAAACTACTACAGATTCCACAGATAATTTTGACGTTCCTTTCCTGTTTTTAGTTTCATATACAAAAGACAGGGTCCATGATTTCCACAGACGGGGCCTCACATTTGGTGTGTTGGTTTAGTTTGTTTCAGTTGTATAACTGTCAATGGATCACAATGTATGAAGAGAAGATAGATTTACTCGAATGTTCTTCTTCACTGATGTTGCAGCAGAGCTTCAACTGCTGGCCTTTAAGCTCACCTTATCGCCTTCACCTTATGTACCCCACAGCCCTATATTGCCTTATACGCCCCCCTGTGGACAGATGACTGTACAGTTTTTATCAAACTTGAAAATACTTTTTTTGTAAATAGTTTTACATTAAAAAAAACTAATTGTATTGGTCCCTTAAGAGTTTCTAAATTTTGTTACGTTGTGTATTTAAAATAAAACGAAACGCCAATAAATTTCACTGTAAATTCAGCGTACTGTCTCTTTCTGTCATTGTATTTATGAGAAGACATGACATTGTGCTTTGTTGAAAAAGCATTTGCAATGCAAGCTTGTGCCTCTTGTCTTGGCCATTCCAAGTATGCATAACAAGTAGGAGTAAAAACAAGGCAGCCTTTCTTTGTTTAAGGGATTAAACAAGAGAAAGTATCCTGTCAAAGTGGATTTATTTCTGTATAACTCTAGTTTAAATCTACATTTACTGTCAACTTTTGCAGAAAAATTAATCCCTAGTTTAAGCCTATTCCACCACAGAGTCTGATAAGGATGCATTGGTACAACATGAATCAATGAAAACCCACAAAGAACAAAGTTCTTTCTTTTGTTGTGAATGATTCATTCATCCACTAGGGGATTGTCTCTCTGGACATGTATGAATAGTGTTTTGTCACTGTTTTAATTGCAGGGGCTGGCTGGAGCTCGGTAAGGCGTGCAGTTCTACAGTATTGGATAATATTGGTCGGGGCATTCAGTTCAATCCTCAGTTGGTTACCTTATCTTCATTTACTTGTCCAAGTCACATGAACAGTTCTATTATAGTATTTAATAATAATAATTATAATCAAGCTTAAAGCTAAAAAACATTCATTACTGGCCTCAAGGAAGATTCCCACAGATGACTGAAGCTCTGCTGTCTTTTCCTGACTTCGCCAAGTTGATTAATACAGCGGCAGGTGAACCGGTGATTGACAAACCCTGTAGACATCAGTCACATACAGCTCTAAGAAATGACTGCCAGGGGGTATGACACTCAACTCCTACACTAGACACTCCTAAGGGTGGGAATAGGGAGTGTGAGCTCTGGAATCCAGGACTAACAGAATAGAACTAACGGATCAGTGTCAACTCCTTTACAAGTGTCTTGACTATCACTCCAGATTCTTTAGAAGCGATAGGTTTCTGTTTTTGAGCTAAATTAGTTTGTTGTAATTTAATATCTACACATCATGAATCTTCCTACCACTTTTCTGTACATTTTTATGTCTAAATGTTTTGGTTTTATTGCAGATTAATATATAAATATATTTATACAGTATAACAAATAAAAGTATTTCATGGTGGTGGTGGTGAATACTGAGGTTTGTGTCATCAATACTTCCTAACTGACCCGAAATGTTGTGTTCGGGAAAAACCTGCTTTGCATCTAGTGACGTAAGGTAAATGATGGAAACACTATTGTTTTGGCCAGTGTTTATAAGTGACTTAGAGGCCAATAATATCAGTTAAGCTATTATTTGGAACCGTCCTCTCAAACCCCGGCGTATTTAGGAGATGAATAAGTGACTAAATGATAGACTTGAATAACATGAGTTGTTCAGTCATTATTTTAATTTCAGGCTCACATTACATTTCATTTGAAATAATTAAAAGGCATCCAGTACGAAAGCATTCTTTGGGCATCGACTCTGTGCATCACGTATGCTACATATCTACTACAAACACTACAGTACTTCATTTCATTCTCTTTTCTTTTTGCTCTAGGATTGCAGGGCTGAGTTCAGCTCCCACGTTAAAGGTTTAGTTTCTGTTGGAGGTTGTTTGTAATGTGATACGTGTGATGAGAAGCTATGATACGCTACTTCAGTGCAAGGACACCACCCTGGTCTAATGGTCCATGGAGGATTTCATGCTTACCAAGATTGTGTGCTGAACGGCAGAGTAAAATCAACTACTGGAGAGCTGGCCTGTTTCTCCCTTCTGTTGGGTGGATGTGATGGATGCAGACCTTGGATGTGGTCTGGTTCGCCCTTTGAATGCTTTTATTGCCCTTAAGCCGACAGCAGTGATGATAAGACACGCCAGAGACCAAGGTGTGGTCAGGGTTAAAAAGATGCAATGATGCAGTGGGTCAAGACCTAGGTGATGTTCTCTAAGATGTAGAAGATGAGTTCCATCACAATTGGCTCTTCGCCCCTCTTGCGTCCCCTGCTTTGTATGACTGGGAGGAGCACGCTGTCCAGGGCATCGAGGTACCCTGCTGGGAGGTGTTGTCCGTTGCTGCCAGCCACAAATCCCACCTTAAAAACAAACAGCTGTTTAATGCTGAGAACCACTGCAATGGCATTCACCTCATAATGTAAATGTCTTTGAAAAATTCCCTTATGATTTTGATTATTTTCAGTTCAGTTTACATAAGCAATGTTTTTAGGTTTTCCCCCATAATCTGACGTTTGTTTAACAATTTTGTGGGTGTTTGACTTTATATAAACATTGTTTTGATTGTTTTTACCTCCTGGGTGTCAAAGGTGACACGCAGACCCAGTTTGGCCATTCCATCTTCTTTCAACAGTTTGAGGTGAGGACACAGTGCCAGGCAGAAGGCTCTAGCAATCCTCTCCGTTAGCCGGCTGTGTTCTGAAGACTCGCAAACTCCACCTTTGAGATGTTGTTCCGCCTGCAGGAAAAACACCTGAACAGAACATGAAGATGACAGTGTGATAAGTTGGTAGTTTAGAGTTAATAAAAAAATCTAATCTTAATATAGTCCTCACAAATACCTCAGTCCAGCGGATTATTTTTCCATTTTCTTTATACTCAGACTTCTGAAACAATTTCATGCTCTTGACAGACTCCATTGACTTGCCATCAATGGGGCTAATGACCCTGGGGAGAAACATACATAAAAAATAACTAGGTGTGATGCAGGTACTGGTTTCCACATAGGTATGTTCTTATGGGGTTTGTTATTTAATAATAAGGACAATTGAAATAAACCACAAAAATGAAGCCAAGCCATACAGGACTGTTTTAGTCACAGGAAAAACTTGGTACAAAAGTGACATTGCAGGTTAACAAAGATTGACGGCTTTTACCATGACAATCATTTTAAACATCATGAAAAAATGCCAGATTATCAAGCCGAACGGGGCGCATCCGGCCCCTGGGCCTTATTTTGCCCATGTCTGGTTTAGATCAACAAGCAAGTTGACAAATTTGATCCGTGTTTTTCCACAATCCCATTTTCCATGATCCTGCTGTTGTGCTGTTGTCATTCAACACAATAGCCTGATTCTACAGCTGCAACATGAACTTGAAGCAGGTGAACACACGCACCCTTTATTGACACTGCACTTTTCCTCCACCCACTGCACGCAAACAAGCTCCTGGCTCTCTGATTGGTCAAGCCGTCCACAGGTGACAGTGTAGTCTTTCATCTCCCGTAGTGACCGGCGGAGCTCTGCCATGGTTTCCACGGTGATTTGGACCATTAATCCGTCTGAAGAGAAGTGACAGCAATACAGGAGAAAACACACAAACACACGCCAACAGACTGACACTTCCACACATGTGTACGTACGCCTAGACAAACATTCCATTAAAATATACATGGACAAACAAATAAACATCATCACCTTCTCAATACAGCATTCCAAAGGCAGTGCATTACCATTAACTGTTTTAAGTTATGGTGGAGTTATCACTAAACTCCTACTCTGACTGGGCGGCCTACCTTCTACGATGCTGGACTTGGCCAAGTATCCTGCAGATGTTTTCAAAGCACTACTGAATATAAAAAAGCAGGACCCAGTGACTGAAACCAAAGACAGACAGATAAACAAAAAAGAATTCAATATTTTTCAATGTATCCAGTAAGAACGGAGTTCATTTAGGTAAAGACAACACCATCTAGTGTTGAATTTCAGTAAGTGCAATGTTTTATAACTGCTAAACTAAAGCTCGCCCGGTTATCACAGAATAAAGATAACGATAAGTACTACGTCAGGGACAAACAAGTGGTCGTATTTTTTGACGTAAGCCTTAAAACTTTACGTATATATACACGCATATATATGTATATACTATTTTATTCATAAATAACCTTTTTCGTGGTTAATAATACTATCACTAGTGTGTCTGTCTGTTAGCTTTAGCAAGAAAACCGCCACAGGTGATTGTCAACAGAATGATGAGGACGCAGAGACAAGGGGCTCTTACAGACACATTTTTTGAACGTGTCCATGTTCATCAGCACCACGGCAGATGTCACTAATAAAACTAAGGTACGTGGTTGGTTCATGAACACAGACAATTAAGTCTTCTGTTAGAACCCTGTTTATCCCTCTTGACAGTTGTGTTTATAAGTACACTTAGGTACCAAGAATGGCCCACAATAATTGAAAAAAAATTTATTTAATGGAAATAGCTTTAATAATTGTCTATGAAGATTTACAGTTATCCAGGTTAGGTCAGGTTAAAAGGTTTAGTTAGGCAACTGGACTTTTGGAATTTTGAAAATGTTTCACCTGTCACCTAAGAGGCTTCTTCAGTTCTAACTCTTAGCGGGTGAGTAACAAAAGTTACACTCGTGAATGAGGAGAAAAGACTGTTTCAGGTCCCTCCTGTTGGACAGATTTGGGTTCACCTGCAACATGTCACCTGCAACAGTCATTCAGAGTGGTTTTGGTCACACGCCTCTTTGATGTGTGAAACCGGTTGTTGAGGGGGGAATCTTTTGGGTGTTGTTCCCAGAAAGGGCTTTTTAAATGGGTGAAAGGTTATGACTTAAACCACTCAATGTGATGAGCGATGATTTTTCCAGTTTTACAAAAATGGCTTCTCTTACCCCTCTCAAAATGTGGACATTGTGGTCCTCAAATGTAAACGGGTCCTCTGGTTTAATGCTTATATATTATTAGATACATTTTACATATTTTGCACTAGTAGGTCCTACCTTTACGAGGTTGGTTGTGGATACTGATGGCCTGCGTCTGGTACTGGCCACCATCTCCTTGCACACAGATGAGATGGGAGTCTGCTGTCTCATTGAAGCACGCTCCAATGGCCAGCACATGTTCGTTTGACTTATTTAAAGCCCTCATTAGCTAAAATCAGACAATTGAACAACAAGAAAAAGAAGAGATGTCAAATAAGAAAATAAAATAATTTTACACAAGATCGGAGGGCTTAAAAACATGATTTACCTCATTATACCCAGTTGTTGGAATCTTTATTAAGGTCCTCTGAGCCTCGAGATCCACAGTGAGCCCCGGTACCATTGGTAGGCTGTAGCGGTAGTTTCTAAAGTCCTGAGAAAGAAAAAATCAAACTACAGTCAATATTAAATTTTAAAACTATATCATTCAGTACACTGTGTTAGTACAAAAATCTGAATCTGAATCTTCATTTTGTGAACAGGAAAATCTAAATTGACTTCGAGAGTGTAATACAATTTTCTTTTTTTAATCAAAGAGTTGTGTTTAGGTTAAGGCCTTTACATTCTGGCTTTATTTCTATGAAGTAACATAAGGAAATAATTGGGGACAAAACATCACACTCACCACTAGTAGTCTCATGATGGTGTGACCTATTTCCCCGAACAGGGGCTTCCTGAAGCGGACACTGTAGAGTGGACATGGATAAACTGAAGGAAGAGAATGTAAATGAGACGTTAAATACTATGCTGAAACAAGGTTACAAAGAAGTTCATGTCTTACATCTGTACTCAGCTCCCAGGCGAAGCATGAGACGTAGGGGGAAGGCCTTTGCCCAGGGCACCTCTGCTCTGTGAACCAGCAGGCCAAAGAGGTAGGGATGGTTTGGCAGAGGTAGTCCTTGAATTGACTGGAGAGTGGAGTTGACGTAGAGAAAGCCTGCGTGCTCCTCAGTGCCCAAGAGGCTCCCACCAAACAAGGAGAAAGTTAAGTGTTTCACTACCTTTCCTACAGAAATGACAACATAGAGGAGATACGTTCATGAAAGAGTTCTGTCATAAATGTTATTTCACATTTATTTCACATCGATTCAGACCCTGAATGGGACTTTTTCACATTTTCAAAGATTTTTTTAATGGTTTCAAGTTAGTCTTTTAAGAGTATTCACTAAATGAAGCCAATTCAGGGAAAATTACAGGTCCAGTTAGTTTCACAATGAGTTTCTCTTGAAGAGCTGGATGTAAATGTAAGACCATTTACCAAAAAAGTTAATATTTAAACAGTTAATGAATGTTTCTGCAATTAATTGTTAATTACAAATCTCCTTATAATAAAAACAGAAAGGAAAATCTATTTATCTGTTCAAGAAACTCAGCAACATTTACATTATTAAAAGGCAATTAGACATATGTGACGGTATGTCTCTGACCTGTCAGTGTGTCCCTGTACAGCTGGATAAAGTGGTTGAAAATGTCTTTAGGGAAGCTTTTCTCTTCAGGCAGGCACTGCAGTAGTATCACCAGTTCCACCTGGCCCACTGCATGCATCCCCTTAGTGGTCACACACCAGCACTTCCTGTTCACATCTTTAACACAGGGAAGGTGCAAACTCAGACACCCAACAGAACACCTTCAAAATAGTTAATGAAATGAATATTGACAGGAATGGTACAGTGATGGTGATCTACATTTTCAGGCAGCTTGCAGTTGCCAGAATTGGTGCCTGAGGACAGGCAAGTCAGGCAGTTCCTTGGGAGCCCAAGCATCTGCATATGCAGTAGTTTTCACTTCTAGAATTCTTTTCCTTCCGTGATTCATGTAATGTTGCTACTGTACCTCCTCAATAACCTATACATGCACAACCACATGTTTTGGATATGTTCAAGTTTCATAGTGTACTACAGCTGAAATCTGTGTACTGTTGTCATAGACGTTATACGAAAAAACTGGGCACTGGTGAAATGAGGCCAGGATAACAAAGTAGCAGTGGACTAGTTGCAAAAATCATCAATATACATACAGTATTTCACCAGATAAGGCTATCTCTTGAGTTCCAATGTAAAAAAAAAGCCCTGCATGCAAAAAATAAACTTGGTTGCAGCTTATGCTCTGTCATAGCAGGTGTGTTTATGGAGCAGGTTTGAATTAGCATATTTGTCTAATGTAAGGTAAAGCAATATATTTTCTTTTACACTTTACCTTATATATGTAAATATAGACATACCATTTTGTTATGCATTTCTACATACAGTATATGGTGTCAGTTAACTGTTTTAACACCTGCAGTAAAAGGTGATTAGCACTTACAGTTGACCAACTTGACCATGGCAAGGAGGTTGGCATTGAGGACAAACACTAGAGGCTTTGGTCTGCTGCTCTCCAGTTCTTGTATGAGCAGGATCTCAGAGGGCTGCTCTTCCACAGTGTAGTCTTTAAAACAAAAAAAATATTTCAAATACTTTACATGTTTGCCAATGGTTATACATTATTACTACTGTATAACTGAGTTTCTATTGCCTCACCTCCTTTGACCCCCGTAGAGGTAAGTATTGGGGGAAGGCCATCCACTGGAATGAGGTTGGAAGAGTTGCTAACTAGAGCTGTGGTACCCCAGCCATTAGGACCACAGGCCTCCTGTAGAGAAGCATGGAGTCACGGATATTTTTCTCAAATCTTGTTAGTGCAAGTTACCATGTTAAAGCTGAACTACAAATCCGTCAGAACTCTCAAATTATCCTACATTTGTTGAAGTTCCTTCTCTCCTCCTTATCTGGGGTGAAGAGCTTTTAACCCTGTCTACCAAGGCATGTCTCATCAGCGGGGAGAATGTTGGACCTCTAACTGGCGTGGTGGGAGCAGACTCGGACTGCTTCTGGGTGACATCGTCGGCAAACCACACCCTTCGTTTCCCCCTCGGTGGCGTCCCTAGGTAAAACAAGTGGGGATATGTGTGCAAGGTCTCTTTGTGAAAAACCCCAAACATTCACCAAAGAAATGAATATCTTCTCACTTTTGATGAGAGCTGAGTGACAGGAAACACAAACGCGTCCCTCCTTGCCGTCCAGATGTGTTAGTCTGAACTTGAGACTGGAGCAAAGTGCACAAAATACCTAACAACACACATGCACATGCAACACAGAAGGGACAAATGCACACATACGTTTCACACGTCAAACACCAAGTCACTACCTTGGGGGGGTCTTAGTTACATTTTTCTAAAACCCCCTTCCCATCACATTAACATAAAAACATTTAATATAGGTTACTCACCTTTCCACAGGCTCGACAGTGGTGCCTTCTTTTTGTAAATGTAAACTTAATCCCACATTTCATGCAGACCTGTGCTTCAGCATCAGGGATCCACACAGGTGCCACTTCCCCAAGAATGCTGTCTTTGCCTTTTGACAAAACGGCCATTGGATTCGGGTCCAGCTCATTATTAGGAACCTCGGTGGAGTCTCCAGATTCTCTGTCGCCACCAACTGCCTGTGCCTTACAGCCGTTGGTTTCATCATTTCCATTAGATTTACCTATGTTTATTTGACCCTGGGATCCCAGAGATGCTTCATCAGGGCTTTCTGAGCTAGATAGTTGCTCTTGTTCCTGCTGACTCTCCTCCAGTTCCTTCTCCTCAACTACAGAGTCCTCCTTCGATGGAAGAGATTCAAGATATTGCTCCTCCACTTCAGCTCCCCCCTCCTCTGGCCAGGCTACCTCAGCAGGACTCAGCACCAAGGGGCTAGATGAATCCTCAAAACAACTTTCTCCCCATGAGGAGATGGTGGTCACAGTGCAGCTGCCTTCCTCCAACCTGGAGGGTGAAGCAACTTTGGAAAGATGTTGAGGGGGCTTGGGATTGCATGGCTCAAAAGGGGCTCTGACCGTTGCATCAGAAGCAGCTATAGAGGGAGAGTCAGATTTATTCTGTCCACAACCCAGTCCTGGTTTCGACATGTTCCCATCTTTGAGCACCAGAAGGCAAGGTCTGCTCAACCACTGCTGCTTTGAGTCCTGCATGGATGGATTGTCTCCCTCATCTGTCATAGGGAAGAGAAAGAGAAGTGCAAGGATATTATGAACACTGTTTTCCATTGTAGTCTTGACGTTCCATTGCACATGTATGGGAGCTGATTAATACAGACTCATTAGATGGAAACACTGTGTTCACATGCGCTAAGTGGTCATTTATCGGAGTGTTTTATTGCACATTATCTCTTCCTTCACTCCACATGGCTTTCAATCACAATTTCAAGGCATTAGTACACAGTTGTCCTTGAGGTCCAATCCAAGAACCAGTTGTACAGTTCCAGGATGTGAAAGTTACCTGCAAGAGTCTGCGATACTGACGCTACAGGACACAATTACTGCTTTTTCTTTATGGTCAACAAAAATATAAATGGCAACAACATATCAATAGTGATATCTCAATGCAAATGACATTAAAATGTCAGTAAAATGTATTTTACCAAAATATATTTTTTCATATTTATTTGAATTATGATTGAAATAATTCTATATTATGAGAACCAAAATGTAATTATTTTGGTGGGCCAAGTGAAATAAACAAATGGGCCACATCTGGCCCCTGAGCCGTAGCTTGCCTATGCCTGGTCTGGATGGTCTGATAGTGAGAGTCAAATAACAACTATTCTCCATCAGAAAAGCTTAGTAATACTTTACAATATCCAGGAAAAGTCTTCTTTGCCTTTTGGCCTGTACCATTTTCAGGGTTTACCAGAGCAAAAATACCTCGGAAACCACCCCACGTCTAAACCCCCAAAGAAGACTAGCTTAGGTTGTATTTACTGAACATTTTTAACGCTAACTTTTACTCAATCATTATATATGAAACATCTATGTTCTTCCAACTCCCTCTTACCTCAGTGTTTGCTCAATAATAGTTGAATGTCTGTTTCATTCATGAACCCTTGTATTGTCAGCAGCCCTTTATGTAACACGGAAATCACATCGTCGCTGTTACAACCAGGAACAGGCAAACATTACTGCCAGGTGACGTATGGACCCTCAGAAACTAATGGCCAAAGTGTACATGTTCAGTTCACAGTAAACATGGGAGCAGGGAATTATCCTTGCCTGGTGCACTGCAGTTCCTTCTGCAAAATAATGGAAAAAATACATCTTCTGTAACCACGGTGTGACGACAGCGATGATCACATTCTGTGCTGCTGCCGCTCTCCCTCTGGGACAGTGACGCAGTAAACACACGTGTAAGTGTTTAGTCCGAACCCGCCGGTGGCAATGCGACACTCAGTCCGCCTGCTCCCTGTCATCCTATCACATAACATCACATGACATAACAGGACCCTTGCCTGAGGTGACGGCCAGTGAGCTGGAAGGATGTTCACGCACATATAAACACGCACACTGGAATAGAGAGAGAGAGAGATGATGCTGACTAGGCGCACAGCGGATTGCTGGATCATCATTTTCTCTAGGAAACATCAGCAGCATCCCTCCTCCTTCTCTTCCCTCCTGGATTACAGATACAATGAATGGGGGGAGAACGGTAGTTTCCCCCCTCTCTCACCCTATTCAAATCCATGCACGTCTCACCCTCTGTTATTGCTCCGAGAAGGCTTTCATTCTCATCATCCCGCGCGGAGAAGAACTTCAGCATTTTATCCGCTCACATCTGAGGAGACCGGACTGGCGGTGCACGACAGCGTCTCTCCGACGTCCACAGAGGAGCTGGAGCCACTGATGGGATGCCTTCTCTTCTCAAATCACGCTCAGTGAGTGTGATGTCCCTCGGTCTCTCCTCCCGCTCCTGCTCCTCCTCCCCTGTGTTCCTCTGCAGCTCTGTGAAGTAACTCAGGAGGTGTGCAGAAATATCCCTCCTCCTCAGTTTTTGCACATCCCGCAGAAGAGCGAGCGAGCCAAGAGAGAGCAGAACACTCGTGACGCCAGAGGTGAAAAGACCGAGACACGCGCCAAAACGGCAGTCAGCCAGTCAGTCACCATCTCAAAATGTTATTTTTTTTAGATGGCAAAGCAGAAGTAGTCTCGAACTAAACTATATTGTTAAATCTCTGCTGTCCTGAAACTTTTATTATTTTTCCACAGCCCTAACGCCAACACAACTGAAATTACATAATTTGCCATGTCTCTAACTGTAAGACCCTGACTACTGTTATAAGGGGTTCTGACGTCATCATGCCGACATGAATGTTGAAAATGCGATTTTTTTTGTGAGGTATAATTCAAATCTCAGATGTGCAAACTTTGGGTTTTACGATAGATTTTCAGAGACTATAAATACAGAGTGCATTTAAAGTCCCTAAATGCATTTATTTATAAACAGGAAAAAAGGTGCACCCAGTTCCAGCCAAGAATGATACAAATGCTGTATTGATTTTCTACCTAATGGCTAATTTTCTCCATTTCGATCGTCCTTGAAACTTTACACAAAGCTGACTTCCATTATTTAAATTTTTGTAATAAAAATACAATTAACTTGAAAGTTTTCTGCCCTCTCTCTCATGGGACCATAGAACAGAACTGGGCCAACCAACTAAGAAATGCAGCTTCTTGTGCTTTTCATGCTTTGCCAAACTTAAACCAAATTATAGTTATAGTTTGATAATATACCAATAGTATACTACACTGAGGTGCATAACACTGTCCCAACACATATTACTTACTGTGGGCTTATATGGTGAAAATTAGAATGTTGCCCTTGTGACTCAGTAACGAATAAGATAGATAGATAGATAGATAGATAGATAGATAGATAGATAGATAGATGAAACTTTATCAAGTCCCAAGATATTAAGGCATAAGCGACAAAATTACATGAATACATTTATATTATCAATATACCTGCCTTTCTCTTGCAATGCCAGCAGATACTGTAAAAAAGGTTAACTCATTTTATTATCCTAGCTTTTATTCATGATCTTTACACATTACTAATCCTAGTTCACATAAAAGCTTTGTTTAAATCCTTATCTTTTAGGGCCCAATATGTTAAAAAATTGTTTTCCCCCAGATTGCCTTAGGAGTTTATGATGAATTTGTGTAATACAGTCACATCTGATCTAAATCTACTTAAGTAGCAACAATGTTAAATACACCACTTACAATATCAATGCAGTACATTAGAAAGCAATAAAAACATGAAGGTTAAAGAGTCCAGTTAGGCAACTGGACAAGTTTTTTGGGAACCAAGAGGCTTCTTCAGTTCGACCTGTCAGTGGTGAGAAGACAGAAGCTATATCCTGTGAATGAGGAAAAAAGGGGTGTTAGAAGCCCCTCCTACTAGGCAGACCTGGGGTCTTTGAAGGCAATTCAAGTCTCTTGGATGAGAGGGGTCCAGTTGCCTAACTAAATCCTTTAACATTGACCATGACCTGGATGACTCAGTATATTCATCAACAGTGACAACATTAATTTGATGTAAACATTTACAGATGAGATGATCATTTACAAAAATTATTCACTTGTTGATAAAAAAATCACCAAAAGTTTTTGATCCATAATGTCCAACATTAAATTTTCCAAAGTGGCCTCTTTTGTGTTGTATCTGGTATGTTTAAATAAGCCTAATCAGTTAATAATAATAATAATACAAATAATACTTTTTATTTCTCATGTGATAGATTTAATCACCACATCTGGGGGAGCTAACGTTCCATTGCAGTGGCACAGGAACTGCGTGTTTCCAGAGTTGCTGGTATCCAGAGAGCTGCGGAGTTCAGTGCACCGCCAGTGTTGAGCTTCCCTCAGCTCCGGGCCCCAACAGCAGTGGATAAAGGTGAAGATTTTCCTTAGAACAGCCCTCCTCAGCAGAATGTACACCCAGGGGTCCAGAATCTGATTCCAGGTGGCCATACGTATCACGGTCAGCAGAGTAAGAGAGTTGAGGTCATGTTGGGTTTTAGCGCTTTCAACGATCACATGAATCTGGCAAAGAAATGAAAACAGTGAGGAAGTTCTGAAGAACTATGAAAGATTCCTTTTACCATTTTACAGAATGGTGTTTGCTGAAGCAATGGGTTTTGTGAACAAATCCTTTAAAGCAGCTCTCAACTATCAAATGCCTTATTAATAGATTTCATGATTGAGGCTTGGTTACCCTGTTCAACTTTACATATTTTCCTGAGGCACTGGAACTAGAGTAGAAATGTTAAACTCCAAGGAGCAATTCAATCAATTGAAGTGCAAGAAAGTAAAAAGAAAAGTTGCAAGGTACTTTAGCAATGGAGGTATGCAGAATAAACACAATATTCTAGCCCACTGCTGTAGGTTTTTACAATGCCCTAAATAAATTTGAGGTGTGTTCTTAGTATCTGGCTTCATCTTGCCTACTCAAGATTAACTTTCTCTAAAAAGACATTGGTATCGATGGGATCAGTTCCAATGTTATTTGCCAATATTGTCCAAACAATTCATTTCTCATTCTGAAATATAATATTGATTCTTTCATATGTCCAATCACTATGTTTATATCGGGCAATTGATGTCTGATTCTAACAGTTAACTGATATTACCAGACAAAAGTGGTCTGAAAAATTAGTCCTGGAGAGTAATTTTTGTAAAGAAACTAGGTTCATTGGCTTGGCCACCACAGCCTAATCTCATATCTCATAAAGTAATGTTAGACTTACCAGTAACGGTCCCCAGCAATTACAGGAGACTAGCATGATGGCCAAGAGCTGGCAGATCATCTCTATGTGGTAGGAAGTTCCATTGCTGCGACGCTTTTTACATAGTCGGGACCGCAGTAGAGTGCAGCTGGTCAGAGTGTTGCACAAAATAGAGATGACCAGAGTGAGCAGGCCAAGTACAGAGAAGAGCAGAGGCAGGAAGACGTCCATCCAGTCTTTGGGTTCCTGCAAAGGGAAGAAGCAAAAACTTTTGGATATTTGGACCTTGTAAGGCTTCCTCAACAACACAGGCAGCCAAGCTACGGCCGCAACCAGAGTCCAGGTGAGAACCAGTAGCTTTTTCATGTGATGGTGGGCGAACGCAGTGGAGTGGAAGATTGGCTTGGTGATCCCAATGCAGCGTTCCACAGCCATGATGCTGCCCAGGAACAATGGGCTGAGACCGAAGAACACCAGGGAAGCTCCAAAGGTGTTGCACACAATGCCATAAGGGTCAAAAGTCTTCCATTTGTTGTCAAAGCTGTAAACAAAAAGTACCAAGGATCCATTGACGAGGTGACCCAACAGGTCAGTGACCACCAGGCTGTTGGCAAACAGCAGAAAGGACGCCCTGGACTTGATCCTGATTTTCTTGTAGGATTTGACCAGGATAAATATGGCCAGGCTGTTGGACAAGATGCCCACTGTCATGGTGAAGATGGACGCGGTAACAGAAAGTCTCTTCTGGATCCCGCTGGCTGACAGCTCTGACCCAGAACCAGGCTCTGTGCTGTTGTTGGAAAACATGGTTGAACTAAAATGGGCCGAAAGAGTAAAGAGAAAGAAAACAGTGAGTCAGCACACATGGTAGATAATTAATCATGTTAAAAATGACTGTGTGTGTGACTGTGCCATATTAAGGAAACAGCACTGTACTACTCTGTTTTATTCTACTTTCTGCTCTATACAATATTAAATGGAATATATTATTTATAATGTGTTATTCCTGGCGTCCAGCGTTGCATACTACAGAGGCGTACTTTATGTACCACAGTATTTTACTGCCGTCCGTTATTGTTCATTATGGGGTACAATAAAAATTATGTGTTCAAAAATTTTAATTGACGGTGTACTGAAGTGTATATTACTTTGATTCTACTTTCTTTGGCATTTTATACCACGTGGTATAACATAAGTATGCTGAGTTTTGCTTTCCTCGACTACTCTAGATCACAAACAGTGTACACTATTGTACTGTACTACTTTTGCTGCACTATACTTCTCCTTACTGCATTTTATTGTTTTAGATTAAACCTCATTAAACTGTACTGTATGATACTATATTGAACCGTACTTTACTGCAGATAATCGTTTGAAACTACTTAAGTACATTTTTATCAATCTGCACTAATGTAAACTGTAATAAATGGCAGTAGATGGAAAAGAATAGAATTACAATAATGAAAAAATAGTTATAATGATCAAAATGACAAAAAGGTGTTTACTTTAGAGTGATAGAGATAATTGTATGCATTTTTAATTTATATTTGAATAGAGAAAACAAGACAACAAATATAAATACAACAATTTACTCAAACTTTTTTTTGTTTTAGGATCAACAAGTGGCATCCTTACCTTAGAGTCCTTCTGTTCTTCTTCCCAGATTACACCGTCACTTCGTGTTGTTCAATGAAAGTCAGTTGACAGATGATGGTGTATTCAGTGGCAGTCACTAAACATGGTTCTCCTCTCTGCTCCTGAGGAGGGAGACAAACATCTGTGCCTCCCGTGGCAGAAGGCAAACTGCTGATCCTGTTCACATCCGCTTGGACAAAGAATAACACTGTCATGTTCACAGGTGCTAAGATAACATGTTGAACATGAACCTCCCCATCTGTCTGACACCAGTCGTCACGTGAGTTTCAGCCCCTGTATACTGTAGTGGTCTGACTGTACTTGGTTTTAATGTCTAAGAAATTCACATATGTGTGCTATATGTCCAAGCTGGAGCATCTGCAGCAGATCACAATTCAAACTCAAATTTAACAATTCAATTCACTTAAGGAAATAAAAAAATCATTTGAGGTGCTTTGAGGATAGCACTGCCTCAACACGCAAACTGTAGATCACAGTTTACAGTGGGATTACAGTGGGCTCAACACCCAGAGTATGCTTGCTATATGGTTCAGCGTGATTTGGGTGGCAGTCGTGGAGACATGCCGCTGCAATCCAGCAATGCATAAGCAGATGAATGAACGAAAAATCGAAATCTGTTTCATATTTCACATTTGCAGTATGTCTCATGCAGTTCTGAAGAGAACGGGAAAACTGTCAAATTGCCATACATTTTTCAATAAATATTATGTTGGCCTGCAACTTCATCCAAGTTTTTAATTTGGGCCTGTGTAAAATAAAACCAATTTGTATTGAATTGGAGAACAAACAGTCCTAGTTCAAATATAGCAACAATAAGAAATAGACAGACAATAAATTAAAAAAGGAAAAAAAAATTGCGTTACTATTATTGTCCTCACTAACCAGCCATATTTGAATTAGGAAAGAAAAGAAAATGAGGAAAATGAATAGGACACTGAAAAGCTTCAATAATCAAACTCTTTACACAACACTTTCTTCAGGATCTTTTTGTTAAGACACACTCCTTGTGCCATGCTAATAATACTACAAAATTGCTTATTCAGGTAGCAACAATATTCTAACGGCTTTGACGGCCAGAATCCTTGGCTGTGGATCAAGGCCATCTTCTCTATGGCAGCAGAGAGGTACAGAAATATTTCTGTTTTCATGTGTTTAATTTACATCCTGAAGCAGATATCACCGTTGTTTGACACTTTGTTGTAACTGCACCATCTGCATGGAGTGATGAGATGTTTGTCAGAATTTAAAAGTCTGGGATGGGATGCAACATAGAAATGTTATTCTGTTAATGCTTTATCACTAATTGAATTTTATGGTCAGTGATTTAGTGGCTACTGTCTGCTCCTGGTGCTGAAACAGAACACCACGTCCTTTGGACGTGGTAATGAAAATTCACACTAACAGGAAGAGTAAAGACCACAGGGTTTGTCAGCAGGATGAGTCTTGAAAAAATACCTTCTCCTGATGACATGACACCCCTGAGTGTGGTGTCATGTAGTATCTGCTCGACACAGAGATGACAGGTAGCAGGAGTGGAACAAAGGTATGGAACTACCCCCCTTCTCTTTTTTTTGTTGGCTGGATCAAATGATGCAGCAGTAATAGACTCTCTGACTCTGTGGGTTACAGACAGACTTGGCCGTTAATGGGAAAATGGCTCATATCATGGGCTCTTTGCCAGCAGCAGCTGCAGCTGCAGCCATTTGTTCACTTTCTCAACATCTTCATGTAATAAGGCTGACATTTTCTTTGCTTAGGACACACAGGTGGGACAGGTGCTATTCATTTATATTTCAATTCTGTCGCCTTGCTATTCATCCCATTTAGAGGAAATGGTAACTGCAGGAGCATAAGGAGGTTGAAAAAAATTAGTAAGTGGTCCAAAATCTTAAGAAACCTCTAATTGTTATCATAAATGCTGCTCAGTGTAAACTGCTAAGCATTACCATGATTCAGCACTTTTTAATCAAGTCCTCCTCCAATAGCAATGTTTGAGATACAAAGGAGCAGAAGAGAATAATGTGTACATTTGAATCATCATTATTTGCCATTGTACATATACAGGTACAAGAGCATGCAGCAGGATTTGTCCTCATTTTATCCCAGGGGAAGCAGTGACATGTAAACAACACCTGGGGAACAGAGGAATGGTGAGGTTTGCTTGACACAGTACAACCAGAATGGGATGCAAATCCATGACCTTCTGTCGAAACCTAATTTAAATCATTGCTAAATAATCAGCAATGGCTTATTTGCTTAGCATTTAAAAATAATCTTCTTTTTAAACTACAGCCACACTCCACTAACACAGAAGAAGATGAATATCCAGAGGTGTAATACCTCTGTAAATTAGAAATTGTTCTGATTGAGTTACAAGATATTTTACTGTAATCATCTTCCAAAATAGCCTTTTTTAGTTAAGATGTCTTTTTTTATTTTTTTGTTTCAGGTGTTTATTTATTGGCCAGAAAGAGGTTTCTGTCAACTTGACAAAGAAGTCATTTATAAATTGCCAAGGAGATCGGGTTCAGTGTGACTCACTCCTCTGGAAGGAGCTGGACCATGAAGTTGGCAGTGGAGATGAGGACAGGACATCGGGACACTCAGAGACAAAACAAACTAATTCGGCATTCACCTGTAGTCAGTGAAAGACGTCATGGAAAAGACATCCTGGTTTACAGCCCTTAAAAACGTGTCATTTTACTTTAGCAAAATGTATGACTGCAGATTTTTTTTCGATTAGGATGTACAATGATTGAATTTACTGTTTGAAATGTCATACTGTATTATTGTGTCTCCACCTGCTGGGTTCAGTGTGAAACTACAGTTCATTGAGCAGTGACAAAGCACTACTAAATTGTTAGGATGGACAGACAAGAATCTTTATTGTTATTTTTATTATTACAGTGTTCCCCTGGAGAAAAAAATACAGTATATTAAACCAGGTTTATATAGAGTCTGAGTTAGATTTTTGAGCTATTAAGTGATTTAATTTAAGAAAACGTTTGGGATAATGTTTTAAGGTAAATGCTACGGCTACAGTAGTAAATTTACTGCTGTAGCCGAGTTAGCGGAGCCGTATAATTACCCTATATATTGCAATAATAATGATTTATAACAGTGTACTACTTTAAATGAAAACTATATTTCAGCTCAATGCAGACGATGCCCCACCACAGCCAGGAGTCAATTCTCTGTATGAATAACATTGAAGTTTTTACAAAAGTGCTTTATAACGAAGCGAAAAAAGTACAACAGATTATATATTACGTTTCTCTACATTACTGTTATGAACATATTTAAATAATAATCGTCTTTTTCTCCTTCAGTTATCCATGGTGCCTCTCACCCTATCTCATTTATCTTTCCCTCCTGTGTCTCGTTAACAACCGGCGCCATCTTTCTTCCGCTCTCAGCCTGTCTTCTTCGTTCTGTTTTGACACAGTTAGTGACACAAAGACATAGTATCGGTCACTTCTACAGACCACATAGTGTGAAATACGAATTTAGTTATACATGTTAGGCTAAAAACACAAATAATGTTATATTATGTTATATCATTCAGCTATTGACATTTAACATATATAAATTGATCTATTTACCGTATAAAATGTTTTGGTAAATTTCACAAGGCGTCAGTAAACCTGCATTTTAACCGCGTAAATACCATTATAGAATTATATTCTGTTTAAGAGGAATCCTTGTCTTCAAAACATTTTATTGATGAAACATATTCACACAAATAAAGACACAAACACACCATTCCCAGTGGCCACAAACTGATGTTGTTTAGTTAATTAGAGGTACTTTATTCTTTAAAATGTTATCAAAATGCCTTACCACTAGCTACAAACAACATGAATTCTAAAGTTGACTACAATGTGAACATATTTGAAGATTTTCAGTACAGCCTTCCCTAGGTCACCACTTCTTTCCTCTGATAAATTTACATTTGAACATTAGGATTGTCTTGGACAGTTTTATTAAATCCCAGATGACAATTCCAAAGAACACATAATCTTCTTTATTCAATTGCACATCCTAAATACATCTGTTGCTCTGCTCATCTCAAGATGAGGAACAAATCCTCTGCGAACACCTGGCTTTTTCTTTTGATGCAGAGGAGGTTAAGCGGGAGATTTTTGGGACATGCTGGAGAAAGTTCAATGTGATTCATGTATCAAAATAACAGAGACAAATTGATTTTGTACTGTACCAGATAAACCAACATGCTGAGGCTCACAAGCTTCAATTCTTTGCAAAATGTAATTTCACTTAAAAAAATCTCTTTGATATTATGGTGAGATAAATTGTTATATATTCTTTAAGTGTACCTAACAGCTAATATTTGGTCATCCAAGTCTCTACTTTAAAGTCAAACTCAACATCAGTAAAGTAAAAAATTTATAATTTAACTCGGAGAAAAAGTATTTAAATTCAGTGTTCAGCCATGTATCCCACCAAGTTAAAATTGTCACCTAGTACATAAACAAATAATTGTCTTTCAGTTTGCTCACATTTTACCTGTTTATTGAAAAAAATTGGCCTGTGTAATTGAAAACAACACTCACGTACTAGTATTACATTTCTGTTACAGTCACTAACCCATACTAATTAATAGGTTTTATAATTTAAGTATGACTGAGTACTGTCCTGGTCATTAAATGAACATACAGCTATAGAAGACATCTACAGTATATAAGAATAAGAGTTATTAATCAACTCGTCAAAGACGTCCTCCATGGTTTTGACACTCATCCTGATATACACTTCAAAGACAGAACTCCTGTGCTGGTGTTCTGGAACAATCCCTTCTTACCAAGCTGATTCATCTCTTACTGTTGTCATCGGTTTTCAGATTTAGAGAGAAAACCTCTGAACTGGAAAGTGCCATCCCCAACATCTGCAGAATTAGTCTCAGGAGCCAGCTGGAGCAGGTGTGTATGAGCAGTTTATTCTGCTGATGAGAGCTGTGGGCCTCCAGTTTGGCTGGTAAAAGTGGACATTGTGGGTCTGAGCCCAGTTTGCGAACACCATCTTTTCTGTGATGAAGCGGTGGTTGCTTCCCTTTCGACTGCTTTCATGGGAGAAATACATGGAGCACTCGTCGGGTCCCATGGGCTCGTAGTAATGATACGGCACAGAGGTGTGGGTGGAGGACCTGCACGAGTGAGAGGAAGATGAAAAATGAGGAAAACGAAAAGTCTGTGAGTAAAACCTGTGTAAGCTGTGGAACTAGCCTAGGGATAATTGAGAGTTGAAATGAAAGATTGAAACTGTGGGGGTTGAAGCTGAGATGGAAAAGACAAGAAGAATGTAGGATTACAGCTGTAGTCATTATACGCCGGTCTATTCCTGTAATACAGTCACAGAGAGTTTGTCACATTGTGATCCTCTCTGAATGTCATAATAAGTCACACACTTCTCTATGCCAGGCTAGGCCTTTATGACAAGGGGTTCAGCCAAGTTATTTATCCAGTTGCATACTAAGCAGCTATAAAAATGTTTTCATCCAAATTCCCAATGTCAGTGCAAAGAATATTGTGTTTTATTGGACAAATATCTTTAACATGCAGACCATACAATGCACTAAATAGATTATTTTAAGAGTCTGTCTTCTGTTCCTTGAATCACTGTTTTAAGTAATGATTAATTATAATAAATCATTTTTTATCATCACTACTCTGTGATTAATAATCATCAGAAATGTCATTCCAACTTCACCTGCAGAAGTCTGGAGGCACCATGCCATACACATTGATTCTGTCACACAGCTCCAGGCTTATGGCCATGGTGAACCAGCCTGTGCTCAGCCAGGTGTGAGAAATCCTCCTGAAAGACGAGCAAAGACCTACCAGTGAAGGTAAGTTGGCTAAATAACACAAACCATATGGAAAATTTTCTAAACCAACTAAGATCAATTTTAAGTTGATAATTCAATCATTCAAACATTCAAATTTAAATTCCATTTAGCTACAAAGAAAATATTCTACAAGTCTTTAGGTATCGTTTAAGTAATATAATAATACTTAAATTATAATAATTATAATAATAACTATGCATTATTATGTTAAGTTGATGTATTATTATTCTAATTGAGTAAACATTGTCACACTGAGTTTGATAGATAGACTGATACTGATATTAGTATAACAGCCTTCACATTCTCTTTTGTCATAAAGGGTTGTTATGTTGGGTGAAAGTCTGCGAACACTTACCTGTCAATCCCTGTTTCCATTTTGAAGACCTCATCAAACTTCAACATGTAGCTCCGAGAAATTGTGAACATTTTCAGTTTAGGGAGAAGCTGCTTCAACAGCTTTAGTTTGTTGTACACGTGACCTTTTCCGTCCCGCCTCATGAAGCTGCTTGGTCCCCAGAAAATAAACACTGTTTCCAGACTGCTGTTGAGCAGTTCTTGTTTGCTTTTCAGCACCCTCTGCAGACTGGAGTGAGCTATGACACGCAGGCTAGTGCGCTGACCAACATCCGCATGATAGTTTTTACTTGGCGCGTCGTTCATACGAATGACACACTCAGATCGATCGATTTCTTCTCCTCTGTGGCCTCCTGTCAGCTGACCAGAGCTGACTACAAGTGCACACGTGCTGCAGTGCATCCTCAGAGACTGTGAAGGAGAAAGGTTAATGGTCAGAAGTCAAAACTCAAATAGTGTTATTGTCAAAAAAGAAGAAATTGTGAAACTCAAAGCTCTTTACGGCCTACAGCAGAGGTTTTTTTGTGATGTTACTGCAGATACCTGCAGTAAAATTTCAATTGCCAGTGGGAGTACAGCAAGGTCGATAAAACCCAACCGCAGCAGAGAGGATGGCAGGGAGTCTGACTACAAACAAAAAGTAAATCGTTGTGCTTTTAAAGTCTTTGCATTCCATCAATTTTTGCTTACCTGAAACAATGTAGTGTTTAAAGAACTCAGCAGCATTTGAGACATGAATGTTATAATTAGGACTCAAAAATACGTGGAGATATTGCACTGTTAAAAACTCTAGAAATGCCCAGCAACAATATCTGCGAAGCTGTAATCTTTGTGTTTAATAACAGTATTGCCCTGAACCTTCAGAGGAGAGTTGAGGGTAATATTCATTGCCCCAGTGTGTTTGTTTGTGTGTATTGAAAAGTGACATAACTGTATTCATAATGTACTTCTCCTTTCTTTCTGGTCTGGTGTATGTGTGTGTAGTGAATTATATGCTTCACTGAACAAACTCACCCTGCAGGACAAACACTACAAAATGGCTCCTCTATACCTGTCTCTCCCTCAGAAGCAGTGCACTTTGCACCTTGAAATCATCGTGGCAATTACCTCATGTTACATGTAATCACTGCAGCAATGAGGGAGAGTGCTGAACCTCAAAAAGACAATTAAAAACACATGTGACCAATGTTCAAACTGAGCACAGTTAAAATCGTCCTTGAAGTCCCCCAGACTTTGGACTGGAGCATCTGCTCACAATCACAGTATGAAGTTGGTTCATTAGAAGAATGTGCTTTGTCACTGTGGTCCCCAACACCTGCCAACATCTACACCTGTGGAGTGCAGAGGTATAGCTCTCAGTAAAGGAACATAAACATTGTAATTTATGCAGACAGTTGACAAACTCTGAGTTGCTGAGAATTACCTCCCACCTGCTCACTCTGAACTTATCAGTTAAATCCTAGATGTTTAATGCTCATGGGCACTCCAACTTATAATTGCTTTATGAGCAAACCCAGTCACTTAGGTTTGGGAGCTGCTTCTCAGCTCGCACAGTCGGCCTCCACCTGCATCACATAGCTTTTAACAGAATGATAATTAACAATCTGTACATTAAACAGGATTTAATAATAAGAAAGTGTTCAATCGAATTTTGATTGTCTTTTGATATCAGGCTCATGGCTTCATTCATAATTCTTGTACTTTTTACTCTTTTTGTCTTTCACCTCATTGAGGTGAACTTCCTGTTCATCACATATGTAATGAAAAGTAATGTAACAAGAAATATTGGTAGGTCAAAGGAGCATGAGTCTCCATGACTGCCACCCAAATTTAAGGAGGTCTGGGTGTCCATGTTCAGACCACTGTCTCTGTGACCAAGCCCCAGATTAGCAGAACACTAGTAAAGAGAATTTTTCATTTATATCGTTGTTACACCTCAGAGAACTAAAACATTTAGTTTAGAAGATTCAAAGTTAATTTAGTGAGTACGTACCTCCTGGTCCATGACACTGGTGTAGCCCTTTAGTGATGACTTACTGGTATAGGGTATCAGTGGCTTTTCTGATGTCAAACCATGTGTATTGAAGACATGGGAAGGAAGGGAAGAGGCTGATGAAGAAGACCTGTCTCTGCTCTGATAGCATACAATAACGATGGTTACCATGGTGAACACGATAATACCAGTTAGTCCTTGGCACTAAAATGACACAATTAGACATTCAGTATGAGAAGTAGTAAACATAACATTTGCATGAAGCGATTTGTCATGGTGACTTAATGTAGGAAAATAAATAATGACAAGAGCATCTCAGTTACACCTGCACTCTCCTCAACTGGAGCAACAGATAAATGAGATGTTCATCTGGACCATAAAGATGCCTCTAACTCCTTGTTCAACAAAGAGCTAAACCAACATAACATTTTTAAAAATTTCCAACGCTCAATTGTTTTTGTAAAATGAAAAATTCAGATCAGAACACTAATATCACTAATTTTGCAATGTGTGAGGTAATACAGAAGCAGACAGCCAGCTTTTATAGCAGCTAATATCTATGCTTACCATTCTCCTCTTCATCTTACTTTCTCTTCCACTTCTATGTCTGATCAAGTCTATCATTTGGTGACAGCTCCAGCATCTCATTCAACAGCACCATCAGCCTCCGCCTGCTGTGAAACATTGTGCTCCACTACACTACTCTGCTGTGCCATGCTCTCATCCTTCCTCCCTGCTCATCTCCCCATGGTCCTAAACACTCAGAGTCAGAGTTGTGTTGATACAATCCAGTTATAGGGAAACTGAACAGTTTAATGCTGCATCTTAAAATTAAATAGATCAACTTAAACTTCCTATTTACTTTCAAGATTTAGGTCTAATCATATCTAACAATAACTTAGATATTAAATAATTAATATGTACTGTATATAAATCACGATACATTATTGTTTTTCTAAATTGAGGTAAAATAATTTTAGCTTGAAGTTGGAGGACCAAGGATGTTTGTGAAAGTAATCAAGACTTAAACTCTTATGTTGTTAATCATTTTGTTTTGTACCGTAATATGTGTTTTGAGTGTTACCTGCGAAAGTATTTGTGTTGAAGTTCAGTAATGAGAGAGGAAAGAAACCACAAGGAATCAATATACTGTACATACAGCATTTATGTCAATATACTGTATGCTGTATCACTACTTACCACTAAGCGCCACTGTTTTTTCCTAAAGTAAATCCTAGAGATAAAGAATACATTATTTCATCAATTGCTGTTTATTTTGTCGCCTGAATAGCTTATGTGGTAATGTGATATTCGTTTTTTCTTAATATTTCAGACTTTACTTTTGTCTTGTTAAATGGGCATATAAGGCAAAATCTTACTTTTCAACTTTTCAGTCTTTTTTCATCCTTTGGTTTCAGGTATTCTATTTTTTTCCCCAGTGTTTAGAACTCTGTACTCTCGTCGTGGTGACAATGATTACAGTAAAGTATTTTAGTAGCGTTTCAGTGTGGGTGGTGTGTGTTTTACTGTCGTTTTAATTGGAAAATTCCTTTCTACAGCCTATGACTTTATTTTTTTATTATTGCCTTCCTGGAAATATTTTACTATCTGGATGAATAATTGACTAAACTGCTAACTGCTGCTAAATGTCTATTGAAATGGATGACGATTTAACTTCAAAAGTCAGTGGATAAATATAGTCAGTTGTAATTTTTGGCTGCAAACCATGTCTTTGTCACAGTTTATACATAATTAAGACTTTAATTTGAATGTTATTAAATATATAATTAGTCAATACATTTGGGGAAAATACACTCTCTGGCATAACAAACATTTAAAACAATTATTGAATAAAAATCACTACTGTATAAAATTATTGTTTTGAGCTATACTGAAGCTAATATTTACGGCTTCATGTCACAACCCTTTAAGGTGTTTAACATTAATTGTAAGATACTGTAATGTCTTAACTGTGAAATATTTTTTCAATAATTTAGTTATTTTAGCACAATTGATCTTTTGTTTACTCTTCTTAATAGCTATTTAAGCGTTTGTTAATGGGTGTTACAGTAGTCACTGCCCAGTGGCACTATGGTAGCCTGTTAGGCTAATTCGAGACGGGTTTATAACTAGTTTTAAACCTCTATATACCTAATTCTGAATTATTGTAAGGATGTTAATGTAATTACAAGGGTACAAATAAAAACATGATGTATTGTCAAATTAAAACAATTACTTATCAAAACCCCATCGTTCAGATACAATGTAAGCTAAATGCTAAATTCAACACAAAGGCAGGACAGTGGAGAGAAGAGATTCAGCTCTGCTTTCTTATTCCTTCTGGATCGTTAAAGGCTTAAACAAACATCAGCTTTTTTTCTGGCCCAATGGAGGCTTCAGTTTACGTTCTCCGTGGACTGAAGGGGGCGCGGCTGACGGCAATTCTGTTTTTTTTTCTCCCTGTGGCTTAACCATTAAAGTCAAACGTAATCCAGTGAAGTATTCCATTAACCTCCTGGAGTCACACATCGTAATACTGGGAACTTCATGTCTTCGAAATAGCTGTTTTTGTTTTCCATTTAATCTGAAAATGTGGAAAAATATTTTTTTCTTATTTTTTATATTTTCTGCTGGCGCCGAAGATCTCTGTAAACCAGGTGAGAACGGTATATGGCACATCTTAACTGTAATGTTTCGTAGCCGTGTAAAGTCACTTATACAAGACTTTTGGTGTTAGCCAGAAACTTAAATATTAAATGTAATGTTTTAGACAATACCTCACAAACGTAAATATATGTTCCATCAACACAGATGTTTCAAACGGCCACAAAGTTCGACTCAGCATTAAAACGGCTCTCGGCGATGATGCTGTAAGTATGTTTTTATCAATTATCTCAGAAATATATAATATATATCAGAAATCTTATTCTGAGCTGTTTGATGGTTATATTTTGTGTTATATTATTCTACGTAAAACATGTCAATGTAATTTACTTTTTTTATTTTTAGGAAATGTATCTTTTTTTTTTCACTGTGACATTATTATGACACATTATACCAAATGCTAGGACAAACAGTTTGAAGGAGAAGAGTAGGTCAGCCAAAGACTGGAGTGACTTTTTTTTACATATAAAATATTTTCATGTTCATGATTAGCAACATTTTAATTATTATTTTCATTGGGCTATTAAGTATTTTATCTGTACTTTTGACAACTTTAGCTTTATTTAAACCTACGTGCCTTTCTATATTACTTTTAGTCATTTATTTCCATTTGTTCAACCTTGTATCTTACTATAGGTAGATCAGGATCTACCAGTAGATCTCCAAAGGAATGCTGTAGGTTCCTGAGCAATAGCATAAAAAATAAATAATAGTCATTTAAAACTAGAGATGTAATTCTAATAATTTATTATTGATATTGGTATTGATTCAGACAGTACAACATATGTTATATGTTAATGTAGAGAGTAAGATATCCAGTTTATATGAGAAAATATATTTAGAGTTTTCAATCCAGGTAGATCACTTCAGCCTGGTCATTTGAAAAGTAGCTCATAAAACAAAAAAGTGTGGACACCCCTGATTTGGATAAAGATTCCATGGATGATTGAATTATCTATATTTTGTTAACAGTATAATATATGATCAGTTTATTTTTAAAAGTAGTTTTTATCTGCACACTTTTCTGTATTGTCCATATGCAAGGAAAAAAGCTGTCCCCTCAAGATTGTCCTTATGCTGTTGCCTTTTATTAATGTGCAAATGAGTGAAGAACAATCTATAACTGCCGTCAAGGACAAATGTTATTCCTCATCAAAACAAAGACACAGCACATTCCAAAACATTTACCTGGAAAAGATTTGTCAATAAGAGGCTGTTGGCCATGGTTTGACACTGAGCTAACCATTACCAGATCATTAACAGAACAAACCACTCACACACTGTGAACACAGGATAGCAAGAATTTAGGTGATAATTTACAGTAATACTGTAGAGAAATATCTATGTATCACAACAAATATTTTTTAACAGTACACCTGGAATGAAAATGAAATGTTCCTGTTCCGATCAACTCTGGCTTTTGCTATGAGGACGTCTCATGAGGGACAGCAGTATGAGTGAGTCACTGTCATAACACGTCAACAGTTTTATATGGAAATCTATTAACGTGACTTTTTTGTTTTTCTTTTTTTATGGTTTTCAGAATTTCAAACATTGTTGTGTGTAATGAGACGCCCAGAGTAACATTCTGGTTTGTGGTGACGTCTCCAGGAAACCCAACACAGCTTGTGGAGAAAAATATAGTTGAGGAAGCCATCAGGTAATGTCATGACTACACAACTGTTTTTTTGTCAAACCAATTCACTAACACTAAAATCTATAATGTTGAAAACAAACTCAAGGAGTCGAGGGTTTGATTGAGAGAGGAACTACATGCCAGGGGAAGCATGTTGCTGTTAGCAATTTCCCAAAACATGGGATCGAGTTCATTTTTGTTGGAAGATGGTGACAATTATTTTTGTCAAAAAAAGTGTATATCTATTGCAAGTGCTACGTTTTCTGCTTGGATAATCGTACACAGTTACAATAAAAGAGGTAATAATTCAACGTTGGTTTTTCCCTCACCTACTAGTTAATTCCTAATATATAACCTTAAAAGAGCAGAATAAGATTTTTATTGGCTTATTTTATACAATAGACTTGACTTTTCATTACATTCTACCTTTACAGTATACTTTTATTTTTATGTGTATTATTTTGTAGACTTCAATTTTAGACTATTTTTTCTGAGAAATAGGAATTATAGAAACATCAAAAAAGAACAATTTATTGGGTAATTTTTATGTCTATACTTGACTGCATGTGATTTATGAAGCTAATAAAAACATTCAATGTGTTTAGTTGCTCTGAAATACATTCTCTTTTTTTAAAAAAAAGAAAACCGTTTAGAGAAGAAGTGGAAGAACCGACCTGTTGAGTTTCCATCATTGTTCTCACATACTGACAGGACTTGTCTTCAGACATGGTCCTGGTTAATGACTACACTTTCTTTGTGCTTTATCTTTTTCTCATTAGGAAGTCTCGATATCGCATCAACAGTGCCTTTCTCCTGACTGATAAGACCCTGGAGTTTGTTGGCATCCTCCCCACCATTGCTGCACCAGTCAGCTATGACACTCCCCCATGGCTCATTGTCTTTGGGGTGCTGATGGGTATCATTGTTGCCGGCATTGTCGTTCTGCTCGCATTACCCATCTATAAAAGCAAACGGTATTTAAAAAAGCAAAATTTATGTAAAAGTATCTAGAGTGGGGAAGATTAAAGTTAAAGCTACATGAACTTAATGGTGGATAGTATAAAAATCAGATACCCTGCTTTCAATACAATGGTTTTTCAGTAACATTTTAGGCTCTTATCTAGCAAGGGCAAATATTGACTCACAGTCCATAGTGGGTTTTAAGACTTTTTTAAGTTCTTGCAAATTACAATAACTGACATGTTTAATTCATTAAACTTAATAAATGCCTAAATGTTTTTTTTTTCTTTACTGTCCACTTGGGTAATAGAGGCATTGTAGAGAAAAAGTGGAATAATGTAATAAGGTTAAATAGAACTTTATCAGTCCCTGGAAAAAATTTAGGTTGATACTAACCAAACAGTACCAACGAAACACATCCAGTCTCTGTGCTCTAACCTAACACTGGTTACCCCAGTGTAGAAAATATAATAATAAATAATTTTATTAACCACATGTTAAAACTTTTTTGTAAAATGTTTTTGTTTCTCTTTCTGTTACAGCAAGGCTAGAAGTACAGAGGAAGATGAAGCCGATGAAGAGTCAAGAGTGAAAACAATGGACAATGGTGTTTACAACATGTCATTTTCATCTGAGGAAAAACTCACTCAGATGTAATTGGCAATAGATGGTATTTAGTGTAAAACATCAGAAGGTGAAGCATCTCATCACTTTATCTAGTTAAGCTTTTCTACAGAAAAAGTCCTCCTTAATCATAGTGAGACAGTGGTGTTAGCACAGTAAACCCATTTTGTGAGAATCATTTTGACAACGGTGGAACTATAACTGACCTCAATCTCAGCAGTTAATTGTATAAATGACTACTGTCATTGCTTGAGTTTGAACCATATTTTGCACATGTGCTGTGGACATTAACGTTTGGATTTTTATTCTGATGCACTGCATTCCATTATATTAAAAGTGCCTGTACGATTCACTATTAAAAATGAACTCGCTCTTTAAATCTTTTGTGATGGACCTTTGTCAGGAGAAGACATTAAGTGTGTCTTGACCTAATTCTTAGGAATGGATTTAGCATTAAAGTTGGAGAATGACACAAGAATTAATGCATGTTCATCTGCTTATCCGTTGCTGGGTGGCGGGGACAGCAGTCTCCACAACTTTCACCCAAATCATAGTTCATCGCACGGAGGTACTGCCTGTGGGCCAAAGGCCTAAATGAGACAAAACAGAGATAATATTAATAAAAAAAAGGCGAAACCACTCTTTCTGGGTTACATTTATTATATTTCTAAACTTAATAGTTAAATAAGGCACCTCAAATCCATGTCTTAAATAAAAACCAAACAGTCTATACAGGTTTTGGGAATAACTCTAGTTTTGCTGCCCTCTGCTGATCATTTTTAACCATCATCTTGAGAAAATTTTTGAAAACACTCGAAGCTCAAAAAGAAAAGACCAAGAAATATAGTATGTAAAAAAGCAATTTGAATGAAAGAGAGCAAGACCACAATTCCGAATTCTACTATATGTTGCGCGAGTGAGAAGAAGTTATGTTTGTAGATGAATATTTTCTATCGATAGAGAAGGGAAAAACATTTAAACATCCATTAATTTTTAAATGAATATTTAGTTAGACCGGCGTCTTTGTCCCATGTTTTACCCACTCTATACTACACTACACTACACTATATGTAGTTCGCTGCTCTAATCCACAATAAAACTCTTTACGTCGTCTGTACGGGATCCTCTTACTTAGACGCTTGTTCCCGGGGGAGCTGTTTTAACCTGTACACAGACAAAGTTACATTGGAAATAGGTAAGTGAACTTGACTTTTTTCGGTTTTCGGTGGTTAAAGTTCCACAGCACCGCCCTGAATACAGGCACATTCACAAACTTTTTTAACATAAATCTAACGATTAGCTGGTAAACAATTATAACGTTTTTAGGCGTCACTGCTATTTGGATTAGTGTTGTGGAGGCACCTGTGCTTTGTTCTCTATGAAACAGTGACATCTCGTGGCGATTTAAAAAACAAAGCTCAGAGGACAGACTCAATCACTGCACAATGACCACCCCCGCTTCAACAGCATGAAATTTCTACCCATCATCCCTCTGTGCTTTGTTCAATCTCAGTAAGGTGATTCAAATCATACCAATTGAAATGTCTGAATGTTTTTGATCAGCTAAGGGAAAATAGTGTAAATCAATGTGTGAATCAATACAAAGAAACTTTTTTTTAGGTTTTTATTAGAAAAGCAGTCTTATCCACATATTTGTTGATATCAAACTACAAATAGAAAAAAATCTAAGGTCATCAGTGATTCATAACGTTGTAGAAAGATTACCAGAAACTGTGCCTGATGTGTGAAAAAAAACAGTAACTGGTAATGACTGGCTTTTCAGTCAGGAGGAGAAACCTCTGATTAACAGAAAAAGTTGCAGCTTCCTCATTTTTATTTTGAATTTTAACTGAATGGTATGCCAGCAATGTGTTGGGAGTTGGATGATCGAGAGGGATTCACTCACAAGCTTAGTTTGTTTTGTTTATTTGTTTAAAGCATGTTGAAAAGAAAGGAGTAGTTTCTATGTCAGTGTTTTTTATTCCAAAGTCAAGGCCATTATACAGTAACTGTTGGGGAACAGTTCTGCAGTATGTGATGACTGTTGTATTATGTTGGAAAATCAATATGTTTAAAATTATCTTAACTACAAACTCTCAGGAGTTGTTTTTTACTATAACTATAGTCAAATGTCTATATAATATACTATCCTATATGTCAGTTCTCATTGGATCATTAATTTCTTAAAAGTGTTTGATATGATGTCATATTTTTTTCCTAATGACCCAAATATTTATGGCCTCATTGTTATAACGCCTGTCCACCAATTCTCTTTATTTTGCCGTTATATCACAAATATTCCACACAGTACATATACTGTTTGCTGGCAGTGGCAGCGGAGAGACTGACGATGAAAGAACAACAGACTGTACAGGACACGGAGGTCCTGGCTAGGCTAGTTGGCGTTAGCGCTAGTGTCGCTAAATTCAATAAAAGCAGCGTACAATTGACCCCAGCAAAGTTTTGTACTGTGAGACTTTAGTTGAGGTGGTTAAAAAGTAAAACTATTGGGGCTTTTCTAAAGAGCTTTAACTCCTACATATATACAAACTAACACCTATGAAGCAGAAAGTAATGCTGTGCTAATCATTTATTTAAGTGTCTTAATCTCTTATCATGCGATTTTAAGCTAAGATAAAAAAAAAGATAAACAGTAGACATTTAGTGCTGATAAAGATTGAATTAATAACACATTGCAGAAGGCGCAGTGATTGGAGGGCACTTAATTTCAGGCCTTGCTACTTCACTAGTGACCAATTGGAAACTGGGAAGCCCCAGTTGATGCTGATTATGTAAAATTACAATCTCAGTATAAACACGTGAACAATAAACTGAAGGTGAAGTTCATGGTTGTCAGCGTACCAGGTGTAAGTGCTTCTCTGTAAAACGCATTTACCGTGTGAGTGCATATGTGTTACAATGTGTGTGTTGAAGTCTTGTTTATCTTTCCACTTTTATAGTGTTGCTTCCCTAACTCGGGGGTCAGGGTAGCTGTAGGTCCTCTGTCTGTGATAAGAATAGAAGAGACACACGTTGTGCTGGTGTTGACTTCACCATAGTAGGATTTATTCTTCATACAAAACTCCAGGTATCGAGATGACTTGTTACAAACTAATGGCCTTAACTTCAGTCCTTCTTTCACATAACATGGCCATTTCATAACATAAAGCTAAAACAAAACACATTGTCTCAGTACTATTAACTATAACAACTACAGGTATTCACTCTGTCACTGTCACAACACTTTTAATTCACAATTGAATTTCTGATTTTGGCAATGAACTACCTTATTTGGATACAAATATTGAACCAGAATGGTGTCTCAGCTTTCGACTTAATTCGTTCCAGGTTGTTCGAGGTCTGAATGAATTGTTCCCATAAGAACTAATTCAATAAACAGCCGCACTGGTCGTAGGTCTGTTCATGATGAATTCTGAACAAGAAAGAACCTGTCTCTTATACACATCTAGATGTGTATAAGAGACAGGTGTGAGTGCATATGTGTTACAATGTGTGTGTTGAAGTCTTGTTTATCTTTCCACTTTTATAGCAATATATAGTGATGTTGTATTAGCCTTCATCATTTAGTCAGTTCCAGTTACCACAGTATATGTGGCTTTATCTATCTATCCATATTAGATTGGTTTGATTGGACATTCGATTGATTACTAAGGTATGACTTAGAATGTAAGAGTGAAAGTATTTGGTCTTTTTATGTGCCGCTGTAATAAACTGGCAGACTTTAATGTCGTACTTTGATCTTGCCTGTTGACCTGCTGCAATTCCACTACTACAGACATGGATGAGATTAAGTGCTAGCAGGTGGATTATAGATGCACTGTTTTAATGTTATCAAGATTCCTGTTGCTCGCTTTGCTAATTTGACCTGGGCAAAGTCCAAGTGCGGAATTAACCAAGGTCAGAAAAAGCCCTACTACAAAGACAACAAACGTCACAGACTTATTAAAAAATGTACTGAATGTTCTCAGCTGGACACAGATACAGAGAATCAGAACATCAGCTCTTACCAGAAGCAATTCAGAGAGAAGTATGAGTCACCGAATTTAGAAAATCAACACTCATCAACAGAAACTCACCCTACAAGGGGTTGTTTTTGTTCTAAAATATTACAGTGACCTAAGTTGATTTCAAAGTTTAAAGATTTCTGGGTTTTCTTCACTTCCTTCAAAACTGAAGGAGCTTTGTGGATAAGACATGAAACGTCTTCAAAAAACCGACTCCTTCAAGTAGAGTTTTTGGATAAGATGATCTGTCATTATTTTTTCCAGTGTTCCTCAAAGTTACTTCATCTCCATTCCTCAATAAACCAAATGGTTAATTAAAACCATATTAAATGAAACTTTAACACTTACCCTTACAACACAGGTGTCAAGCTCAGGCCCGGGGGCCATATCTGGTCCGCATTATAATTATATTTGGCCCGCAAAGTCATATCAAATGTGTACCAGCATAGCCCCTAAATACTGGCATAATTTTTAGTATAACCAATGTATGGTCTTTGTTATAGCACATACATTTTATTTTATTTGTTGTAGGTCTATAAAAAAGGCAGAGAATGAGAAACCTGTACCACTAATGTCTGCGTCATTTCTGAATTAATTTCTAATTTCACATGTGTTGACACTAGTAAGCAGTGGCTGTTTAATATTTCCATTTGAAAAAAAAGAAAATAAATGTTTTATTACTTTTATTGTTCATGACTGCAGTGAGCATCATTTGATTATTCAGTTACATTTATAAAGTCTTTCAGTCATAACTGGCCCTTCAAGGAGAACTGCATTTACATTGAGTGAAAGCCCTGGTCTTATACAAAAAACTCCACTTTGACCAAAAACACATACATGTCCAGGAAAAGTCAGCAAGGTGCAATTTTTTATTTAATTTCTTATGTCATTTCCCAAATGGTTAAAGATACAGGCATTACTTTAATTTTCCTTTTGGGATATTGGAGTGTTGCGCTTGTTTGTCACCTTTTTTGTCTCCTGTGAGTTTGCAGCTATGACATCAGCAGACAGTGTTGAACTGACACCTAGTTACTCAGTTGAATCTTTTAAATGGACTACCAGAGTAGGCTATTTAAGTATGTGGGAAGAAAAGTAATCTGGCATAATGTTGTTCTTCTACATATAATATATACAGATGGAACCACTGCTGTAGCTTTTGTGTAACACGTACTTGACATTCTTTACGTGGGCTTTCATACAAAGGTACATTGTCTAATCAGTGCAGCATGTACAGCCTGGTGATGTTTAAATTGATTTAAACATTTTACACAAAAAAACAATTTATTTAAACATCACCGTTGATGTTTAATGTTACTGTGTTAATGTTGCTTTTTGAGTGTTTCAGACAAAGTATACACACGCAAAGTTCACTTTGCATCAATGCGTAATGCAGTTCTGTATAGACTCAAAACACAGAATAGATGCATAAAGAATTGGACAGAATCAGAAACATGGACAAAAGATCAAGGGGAAGAGAAAACACTGTATCTGACATTTGGATCGAAGGTTGTTATGAGGTTGTTTATATTAGCAGTCATGACATACACTATATCTCCATTACTACAGGTACAACATTTATCAGTGGTTATCTTATCGCTACTCTCTTGCACTCTGATCTTTGCTGTCAACATCATTATGACCTTTCCCATCATGCACCTGTTTCACACACTTCTATTAGAATAGATATATTCTATATATTCTATTTGTGAGAAATACAGTTGAACTTTAATTTAAATATTTAATTTTTTTTTATAATTTTTGTTCTATTTATAAACTTTTTCTATTCACTGAATTCTAGTATCACAGCCCAAATTGTCAAACCCTACTAGTCTTAATGGCTTAACTTAAAACTAAATAAAAAAAAGAAGCACACCTATAGTTACTTATACTTTGTCTTTACGAGACTTAAACCACGTGAAGTTTCTTTTAGGTATTGTGTAGACCATTCTCATTTCCAAAGAATATAATGATCTTAAAAGTCTTATAACAGGTTTGTTAGAAAAAAAGCAAATAAATACATACATCTAGGAAAAAAAATATTTACAATGTTTTATTAATACAGAAAAGTTAAATTTTAAACTTTGAAGGTCCACGTGCTTAACTTGAAACAAATACCCACACAATGGTAGTAAAAATATAGTTTTAATTAATTTGTTTCATTTAGGAATGCCCATCCCACCTCAGAGTCATAGGAACAATACATTAAACTTCACAGGCAAAAAAAACAGGTATGTACAAAAACAACCCAGGCTGTCATTCCAATCAGAAGTGGTAGAAATGAAAACCAACAATAAAAAATGAGTTTAAATGGCAAACAACCATGCAATAAAGTAATTGAGTAATTATTGGTCATGTAGTAGTTCTCAAACTGTGACAAATGTTTAACAGATTATGGCTGGTGTGTTTGGTGCTTTTGGTAAAATGCCATTAACTGTTGTGCTTTATTGGTGCTATCAAAGGAGAGTATTTTAATTAATTTAAGTCTTATCAAATAGTCTTTTAACCTAGGCTGGACAGATGTAAAAATACAGAAGATAAAGCAAGTGTAACTTGCATCGTATGAGAGTAAGGTGAAAGGCATGGTAGGCACCAGAAGATCATCTTCAAGACCACAGTGTGACTGGTAAACAAAAATACATTTATTCACTGTTTCCTGAAGGGCATCACAGGTTTTTTAAAGAAAATAAAATGTAATACATATTTATAAAGAAATGTTTACAATAGCACGGAATAATACAGAATAGTAGTCAAGAAACAAAAGCATTACTTAAACCACATCTCAGCTCCTGGAACATGACATTAGTTTAGTTACATAATAAAAGTAAAGTGACTATTATACATCTTAATATTTATGAGAACTCTTAGAGTCGGGATGATTTGACAACACTGTCTGCGTCCTCATCTTTTGAAAGGGCTGGATTGTCATACATCTGCAGACTGTTTTTTCTGCTGCCCTTCATGACATTGTCAGCTTCTTTTTCCTTGCAACACTTGCAGCAGCAACAGCACGTCCTACCACAGAAGCCCGTTGCTGATGTCACAACCTTATCCCATGGAGCCAGGGAGCGAAGAGGTCGTGGCAAAAAGTCCCAGTTTCGAAGGAAACTGGGCAAAAATCGTGGGCATCGTGTTTGCATAACATTGACTATGATCACAAAGATGATCAACACAATGATGGGCACACCAACACCCACAAGAACCTGCCAGCCAGCGATAGACAGGCCTAATACGGTGAGAGGCAAAATTAGGAAGCACAGTACGAGGTAGAGGGCAGCGAACCAGCAATATTGTGCTGTGCTGTTTCCCAGACCTCTGGCCAACCTTATGGGCAACCGCATGAAGGGTAGAGGGAACCAAAGTATGATGCCCATAATATTGAAGAAGAAGTGGCAGAGCGCAATCTAAAAAAAAAAGAAAAACAGTTGAAAAATGGTTCCATGTTATTCATTCATTCATCTTCATCTGTCTAGCCACAACCGGACCGCAGGGGCAACGGTCTCTATGAATACCACCCGAAATCACACTGTACAACATTGTGATGCAGGTGGGAAATCAACTACTTATAATAATCAGTGTTTTCTTAGTCCTAAACCAAATTTTGAGTATTGCTTATATTAAAAATATTGCCCTACTTACATCTTCTTTTTCTTACACTCTGAGTTATATTATGACTTTTCTTGCACAATGACTTACTATGTCTATTGTAGAATTTAGATTTTTGATCCTCAATTTAAAGGTTGCTTTTAGCTAAATGCAAGGTAATGAAATAAAAACAGTAAATTAACCCAAGATATATTGCAAGATTGAAACACAGATTCCTGATACTCAATTTGAAAGATAAAACCAACTAAGCATAATAGACCATTTTGGGGACAAACATTGCCATCAAATGTACAAATGTGTTACCTGTAGAGAGTCGGCTAGCGTTTCTCCTCGGCTGGCCATAGCAGCAAGAATTGCAGTAGTTGTTGTACCAACATTTGAGCCCAGGGTCAGAGGATAGGCCCGCTCCAGGCTAATAACACCAATGCCTATTAACAAAAAAATATGACAGCTCTTCTCATACTTTGTTTTAGCATCTATATTTGTAATTTGTCTGGATTTGTTTTTCTTTTATTATTTTTGAAATCCATGTTGATGGTAGATGGTATTTCTTATGGTCATGTTGGTTTAACAAAAAAATAATACTGGTTGTCTACCAGTGATCTATTATGAAAAACTGTAACATTAACATTGAGACAAACTTACCGACCAGAGGAGTAATGGCTGAGGTGAAAACTGAGCTACTTTGTACAATGAAGGTCATCCCTGCACCCACTACAATGGCAATGTAGCCAGTAACCCAACCAAATGGGAAGGGAAAGTCTGTGGTCAGACAGCAGAGCAGAATTAATAAGTGAACACAAGGGAGTGAAGAGACATACAAATTGTATTGTCTTTTCTCCATCGTCATATTGTCTGTCCCTGATTTTTTTTCTCACATCTGCAGGACCGTCACACCTGCAGGTGAACTAACATCAGAGTATGTTGATGTACCTGTGTAGCTCATCGAGCATCACTATTACATAAAATGTGTCGACTATCAAACAGGCCAAGAGATATGGCTAAAAAGAAACATATTGACGTACCTGTGTTGAGCACCTTCTTGATCACCACAGCCACCTGTCCTTTCAGCATAGAGTTCAGCAGCTTGACAATAAGCATTAGACACGTGCATAGGATGAAAAGGGACAAGGCCAGAAGAATGAGTCCAACTGCCAGGTCTGGTAAATTTGTATTTGCAAAGATGTGTTGGCCTGTAAAAGACATTAACAATAACCATCACTGGTATTGATAAGTAGCCTTGTCTTCCATATGATTCAGGCCTTCAAGTATTCGTTATCATCTTTTCAGGTGCACAGTCATTAGTGAGTAGTTTTCCTACATATCCTTTTCTTGATACAAGAATTTCCAGCTTGTTGAGTATTTTTTGGCATGCATGCTTCAGTGGTAAAGATGGACCTATTGAGGATGTGCACGGGCCATGCAATGGCATCTGCCGTGTCAATGACTCTATTGTGGCAATAGTTAGGACATCTGAGACTCAAAATGAAAGATGTCAATGTGTTTTGGTGCTTTTCTCCTATTCCACCAGGCAAGTGATCTAAAATAACTGAATATTTCTCTTCGTTCTCCAAAGATGCAAAAACAACATACATTTTTGCAGGCACTCTGTAACAGTTTCATTTTTCTCCATCAAGGTTTGATTTCCAATCACCCAGCATTTTGCACCAGTGGGGCATTCTTCTACCGTCTCATTCCAGAAAGTCTAAAAGAGAAACTGCAGATTAATTAATCAAAATCAATATATTTTAATCGTATTTAAATTTGAACGTTGGACGTTCAAATTAAATTCAGGGATACACTCTTCAGGATGGTGTCTGCATGGAGTCACCACAGATCTTTCACTTTTAGTAGCGTGCACAAGGAGATCCTTAACTACACTTTTTTACAACTAAATAAACCATTTTGGGGGTCGTCTTATCCAAACTTTTTCTTTGCTGCCCTCTTCTGCCAACTGCTTACATTAAAGTTTGCATTACATATTTATATAATATAACATTAATTAAACTCTTCTCGTCTCTCCCCATCTGACCTGCCACTTGTACTTAAGTTACTGTTGTCTACGTAGGTTCTCAGTCACTCACTCACTGAACACTTACTGTGTTCTTTTTTTTCTTGCACCACACTTTGATCAGACTCTTGTTCCTAGCTGCAGGATCACCTGTGGCAATATCAGTGATGACAGACTTGTCCAGCTGAAACAGGAAAAAATAATGCGATTTGATTTTAAAATAAGTCCTGTGACAAATAAAAAGTCAGAGACTTGCTCTCAATATGATACCTGGATTATGGATTTTGTCAGAGGGTCTGTGATGACTTTGAGCAGGTCTGGTGCGTCCTTGCCCCTCTCAAGGTTAAAGGACTCAATGATGAGGGCAGTGAGTTTGTAGAGGACGCCTGTGGCCACTTCCAGCGGCAGGAGAATAAGCACCGTAAGCCAGTTGAAGAAGTCATGAACTGTGGCTCCGGCAAAAGCCCTTTGGCCAAAAAAGATGTGTTGTTTCAATATTGTATAACATTTACAACATTGCATTTAAAATGAAACTTAACCATAATATTATTCTGCTCTTCAAAAGTTGAGGTTCAACAGTTTTATTCTTAATTTCCCAATGCTTACTCCCGAGGGATTAATAAACTATACATAACTAAAACATTTCTGTTGTCAGCTTCCATTGCCAGGAAACTTGTCCTTGTCATTGAACAGTGGGCAGTTTTGAGCACCCAGGGAGTCGTGTGTGGGACCCATGCCATGGTCAGTGCACCTCAGAGGTAACTTGGCTGCTTGTGGATTCAAACCTGGGACATTCCTTAACCACTAAGCCAGTGTTGTGTGTTTATAATATCTATTGACTTATTCCGCAAAGGTTCGTGACTTTTAAAATTTGGATGTCCAAAAAAAGGTTTGGAAAACAATGATCTAGAGGTTTGCACACATTTCTACTTTTAAGCTCTCTTGAGAGCTCTCATGTTTGGCAAACTTGACACATTTCTTTCCTTTTTTTTCAGACCAACACATCCCTTTATTAGAGCAACATATATAAACCACGGTTTACTTGCTACCTTTATCAGTTCCTGTTTTATTAAGCACGCGGGTGATATTTACCTGCGGAACTCATTACGATCTCCTGCCTGCATCATAGCAACAATCGTGTTGGTGACAGATGTTCCAATATTGGCTCCCATGATGATTGGCACAGCAGACTCAACCTCCAGCACTAAAAATAACAAAACATTTTGATTCTTACACTTTCTATTTCATCTCCTTCCTTCTGCTGTAATTGTAATTTGAACGTCTGGTTTGGCTTCAGTCTATTGCTATTTCATCACTTGCTACCTTTATCAGTTACTGTATTATTCAGCACACGGTTGATATTTACCTTCGGAACTCGTTACGATCTCCTGCCTGCATCATAGCAACAATCGTGTTGGTGACAGATGTTCCAATATTGGCTCCCATGATGATTGGCACAGCAGACTCAACCTCCAGCACTAAAAATAACAAAACATTTCGATTCTTACACTTTCTATTTCATCTCCTTCCTTCTTCTGTAATTGTAATTTGAACATCTGGTTTGGCTTCAGTCTATTGCTATTTCATCATAAGTGAATGTTGATCTGCATGCAAAAAAAAGTGCCATCCATCCATCCATCCATCTATCTATGAATGCTTACATCCAGATGACACCATGCTGACCACAATAGAGGAGGAAGTGCTTGAGCTCTGCACCAGAACTGTCACTAACACGCCAATCACTACGCCGGCCACAGGGTTGGACAACAACACGTTGTCCTGGAAAATGTCTCCAGCAGCTTTACCTGCAGGCACACACATTCACAAACGACAATTTGGGTGAAACACAGGAGTACACAAAAAACAGGCGCTGTGGTTGTTAAAAAAAAAAAAAGTTCTACTTCTCATAATTAGTAGGTCTAGATTACCTCCAACAAGTTGAAAAGCTGAACTCAGAACATCCAGAGAACAGATGAAGAGGTAGAGAAGCCCAAGAAGTAGAACCAGCTTCACAATGGTTATTAAAACACGAAGCATCTTTCCCCTCTTGTCCAAGTCTGTGGAAAAATAATTACGACAGAATTCAGGTATCAAATCCTCCTTTAATCAAAGAAAACTTGAAGGTTCCAATTGTTGAGTTTGTATGCCAAAGTATACTATTATACCAATATACCATTTCAACTACGACATCCAGCATCAGTGCTGATAATAAAACGTTCTAAGTCAATAGTAGCTAGCAATAACAATAGCTATTTAATTCATTGTATGCTACAGAGATGTGATGGTATGGGGAAAGTTGTTTAAAAAAACAGAGAATGAGGTGTAGTTAGAGTTACAACCATAAGTCGGGCCATCAATTTGTTTCAGAAAAGCAATTGTATTGTTAAATGAGCTCTACTGCAATATACTGTACAGAGCCTTGAAGTCTCTGAATGTTATATTTCAGTCAAACTGCATATCTCATCATCTTTCACACTCTACTCCACCAACCTGACCACTTGACTCCAGTGTCTTTGAGTTCTGGAAGGTCCCAATGATCTGATTTAGGACTTTCATTAATGAGATCCACATTGGAAAATGAGGGCAGCATATGTTTCTGTCCAGCAGAATCCCCATCTTATATGACAAAGCATAAATAAAATTAGAACAAGGGGAAAAAACAGGATGTTTGTAGAAATAGGTTTTTTGCATATGGATGTACCGGGATGAGGAGCTGAATCCATACCCAGCTGTGGTCTGGGAGCCATTTCTGTTTCTATAAACCATGATTGCAAGTTATATATACATATATGCAGTAAGGAGTAACTTCAGATGTATGTAACATTTCTCAGGAAATATAGATTAGTCACTAAAGTATCTAACTGAAGTTTCTAACTGAAGTATTGAGAACATAGAAGCACAAAAGCCATCAAAGCACAAGTGCTCACAGCAATTAATGTCTAAACAACAAATGTGAAATGTTAAACTCTGACTCTAATAACAATAAGAATAATTTGGGTGACTCCGATGATGCTGCGAGACCGTGGGAGGCATCCAATGATTTCTATTGCACTTTGTTTTAGGTCAGACATTTTACATATCAACTGGCAGTAATACCCATGTAACATTAAATACTCTGGCTGGTTAACATTCTCCCTGAATCCCAGTCTGAGCCCAGAATTAATTGCCAAGTTTTGACTGCACAAGTGTGGAAATTGCTTATAACATAGTTTGGCCTTTTGTCTGTCTTGTCTAGTTGTTACAGCATGTCTGTTAGTTTGTTGTAACAAAGAAACACAAGGTCTTTGACATTAACTCACAAGGTCTGTGGAATTATTGGCATTTTGATTTTCTACCAGTTGTAATAAACAAATGTCTATTTGTTTCTATAACTATAACTTTCTATAAATTCAGTAAGTTCTACCTGCGGAAGCAGAAGGTAACATAACTATTCCTGGTTTTTCATACCGCAAATAAAGATACTTTAAATGAAAATAGTTAAGTTAAAAATGCTAAAGTAAATTGCATGCTATAAAATTGTAACAATGTAACAATGGAATTAAAGATGTCCCATGTAAGAAAAGGTTAAAAAAACAGTTGGGGAAATCATACTCAAAAAATCTAATGCCAGATCAAATAGATTACATTGAAGAAACACCAAATAAACACTTAAAACATCTTGTTCAGATAAAATACACTTCATAAAATATGTTTACGTTCTATACACTGAAAATAATGGACAAAGGGGGTTGTTCAATTTACATATATTAAGCTGGTGTAAATAACATGAATAGTTCATGTTTTACTTTGAAACAAAAATTATAAAGACAACCTTTGGTTTTTAGTGGTGTTTCATTAATATATCTAAATCATGTTGATACCAAATGAAATGTTTATGTTTATAATTACTTATATTCCTGAATATATGAAATGAAACCCGTCTGCTGAGAAACCCTCCTGGAAGCGATTTTGGAGTCTACCAATTTACCACCGATAACGCGAGCACCTGTACCTTAATTGGAACACCTTCATAAGGTAAACGTACTTATATTTACTGTCACAAATTGATGTTTCGAAGTGGGAGACATAACTTCAATATTGTTCTTTGCGCGCAGCAGAGCTTTTTAATCCGCTATTATCATCGACCAAGTCCAAGCTAATGGTAGTGCTAGCTAACGCTAACTAACGCTGCCCTATGTTATTGCTAGCACCTGCTTCCCTCGCCGGCTGCGACGGAGGTGTCCGCGATTTCGGGCTAAATGCTACAGCCGTTCTCCTCCTTCCGAAGCGCGGTGCTTTTCTTACCTGCATGCCTCACTGCCGGCTACGGGTCGTATTTGGAGGGCTTTAGATAAACGTATCATTGGCCCTTAGAACATTTGCGAGAAATTAGTGTCCAACTTCTGCGCTGTCTATATTGAGTTTCTCTCTCTCTTCGCAACAAGATATACACAGAAACATAACTTAATTAACAGAAGTGAAGTTACTGAGTACATGCAAGTTGTAAAAGATGGGTTTTGAATACTCTTGATAAATATTTCACTTTTGAAAGTAGCAATTATGTGGGTTGGTTTGGTCTATACTACAGGAAGAGTTTTGTAGATTACATACCACATATTTGCCCCCTTTTGGCAAAATTTGCCCATTTGATCCTATCATAGCTCATTTGTGAATTGTGTAGATCCCATTCTTTAGTGGTAGGAGGGGTTGTGTGGAGAGACAGTTATAAGGAAATATGATAAAAATCTAAATTACTTTTTAGGTTAACTGCCTAAATGCGCCACTTCTCATATCAGAAAGATGTGCTAATTATACTAGCCAAACTACCATCAGTAAGTCACTAAAACAGAACATTGTGTCTGAAGAAGCTCTGAAAAAAAATACAATATATCTCCATTACTACAGGTATAACATTTATCAGTGTCTTATCGCTACACTCTGATCTTTGCTGTCAACATTATGACCTTTCCCATCATGCGCCTGTTTTTTACTAATAGAATATATAAATATATATTCTATATACTAATTGTGAGAAATACAGTTGAACATTTTTTGTTGTATGTATAAACCTTATCTATTCACTGAATTTTAGTATGAATAGCCCTAATTCCCAAACCCTACTAGTCTCAATGGACTTAAAATTAAATAAAACAGAAGCACACTTTTAGTTACTGTTTAAGTTATAATGACTTAAACAATGAATATGTGAAGCTTCTATAAAGCATTGTGACCATAAGACCATTTTCTTTTTCAAAGAATATAATGATCTTAAAATAGTCTTTTAACATGTTTGTTAGAAAAAAAGTAAATAGACATATATCTAGGAAAAAATTATTTTATTTACAATGTTTTATTATAAATACAGAAAGATGATGTTTCAGACTTCGAAGGTCCAAGACCTTACCTTGCTCCAAAAACCCTTTCAATGGTAGTAAAAATATAAAGATAGGTTTTAACATTTAGAAATGCCCATCCCACCTGAGAGTCATAGGAACAATACATTAATACATACTTATAAGACAGGCAAAAAACAGGTACTGTATGTACAAAAACAACTCAAGCTTCCATTGGCAATACCAATCAGATGTGGTAGAAATGAAAAATAGCAATAATAAATGAGTTTCAATGGCGATCAACCGTGCAATTAATTGAGTATTTACTGGTTATATAGTAGTCTTGGCAAACTATGAGTAACAGTTATCAGATTATGACTGATATGTTTGGTACACCAGGTAAAATGACATTATTTGTTGTGCTTTGTTGGTGCTATCAAAAGGCTGATTCCTCTGTGAGGAGTTTTATCAAAAAGTATTTTAACCTTTGCTGGATAGATGTAAACAAACAGAGTATAAAGCCAATGTATTTTGCATTGTACAGGAGTAAGATGAAAGGCATCTTCTTCAAAACCGCAGTGTGAAACCCAGAGTATGACTGGTTAACAAAAATAGATTCATTCCCTGTTTACTAAAGGGCATCACAGTTTTTTCAAAGAAAATTATATAATAAAAAAGTAATATAAATTTTTTAAGAACTGTTTACAATAGCACAGAATAGTACAGAATAGTAGTCAAGAAACAAAAGCATTACTTAAACCACATCTCACCTCCTGGAACACGACATTAGTTTAGTTACATAATAAAAGTAAAGTGACTATTATACATCTTAATATTTATGGGAAACTCTTAGAGTCGGGATGATTTGACAACATTGTCTGCGTCCTCATCTTTTGAAAGGGCTGGATTGTCATACATCTGCAGACTGTTTTTTCTGCTGCCCTTCATGACATCGTCAGCTTCTTTGTTCTTGCAACACTTGCAGCAGCAACAGCACGTCCTACCACAGAAGCCCGTTGCTGATGTCACAACCTTATCCCATGGAGCCAGGGAGCGAAGAGGTCGTGGCAAAAAGTCCCAGTTTCGAAGGAAACTGGGCAAAAATCGCGGGCATCGTGTTTGCATAACATTGACTATGATCACAAAGATGATCAACACAATGATGGGCACACCAACACCCACAAGAACCTGCCAGCCAGCGATAGACAGGCCTAATACGGTGAGAGGCAAAATTAGGAAGCACAGTACGAGGTAGAGGGCAGCGAACCAGCGATATTGTGCTGTGCTGTTTCCCAGACCTCTGGCCAACCTTATGGGCAACCGCATGAAGGGTAGAGGGAACCAGAGTATGATGCCCATAATATTGAAGAAGAAGTGGCAGAGCGCAATCTAAAAAAAAAGAACAACAGTTGGTTCCATGTCATTCATTTATTCATTCATCTTCATCTGTCTAACCACAACCAGACTGCAGGGGCAACAGTCTCTACGACTACCACCCAAATCACACCATGCAGAGTGTTTTGTGACCCTTACACGTCAAAGAGGTTATTGTATTGTTTTTTTTTCAAAATAATACATGCAACCATGAGTAGTCGCATGTATTATTATTATTTTTACTGATTAATGATTATATTGAAAATATTGTCCCAGTAACATCTATCATCTACATCATTTTTCTTACACTATGACCTTCTTTGTTAGCTAAATGCAAGGTAAATTAACAAATAAACTATATTTGATATTTATATAACAAATAAGTAAAACCAGTGTGTTAAACCAAGGTATATTAAAAGATTGAAACACAGATTGATCATACTCAGTTTGGAAGATAAAACCAACTAAGCAAAATAGACCATTTTGGAAACAAACATTGCCATCAAATGTAAAAATGTGTTACCTGTAGAGAGTCGGCTAGCGTTTCTCCAGGGCTGGCCATAGCAGCAAGAATTGCAGTAGTTGTCGTACCAATATTTGAGCCCAGGGTCAGAGGATAGGCCCGCTCCAGGCTAATAACACCAATGCCTGTTAACAATGAAACAAAAATTAACATGAAAGATCTTCTCATACATTTAGCACTTATATTTGTAAATTTTCTGGATTACAATTATGAGAAACTGTAACATTAACAGACAAACTTACCGACCAGAGGAGTAATGGCTGAGGTGAAAACTGAGCTACTTTGTACAATGAAGGTCATCCCTGCACCCACTAAAATGGCAATGTAGCCAGTAACCCAACCAAATGGGAAGGGGAAGTCTGTGGTCAGACAGCAGAGCAGAATTAATAAGTGAACACAAGGGAGTGAAGAGACATGTCTTTTCTCCATCGTCATATTGTCTGTCCCTGATTTTTTTTCTCACATCTGCAGGACCGTCACACCTGCAGGTGAACTAACATCAGAGTGTGTTGATGTACCTGTGTAGCTCATCGAGCATCACTATTGCATAAAATGTGTCGACTATCAAACAGGCCAAGAGATATGGCTAAAAAGAAACATATTGACGTACCTGTGTTGAGCACCTTCTTGATCACCACAGCCACCTGTCCCTTCAGCATAGAGTTCAGCAGCTTGACAATAAGGATTAGACACGTGCATAGGATGAAAAGGGACAAGGCCAGAAGAATGAGTCCAACTGCCAGGTCTGGTAAATTTGCATTTGCAAAGATGTGTTGGCCTGTAAAAGACATTAACAATAACTGTCACTGGTATTGATAAGTAGCCTTGTCTTCAATTTGTCTTTTTTTAACTCTGTACTATCATTATGATTCAGGCCTTTAAGTGTTCTTTATCAGGTGCTCAGTCATTAGTGTATAGTTTTCCTACATATACTTTTCGTGCTCCAAGAATTTCCAGCTTGTGTATTTGTCGAAATAACTTGTCTTGAATTGTGATCGCTGAGCTTTTACTCGCCGAGTGAGTATTTTTTGGCATGATAAATGCATGCTTCAGTGCTATGAATGGATCTATTGAGGTTGTGCACGGGCCATGCAATGTTATCTGCTGAGTCACTTCAATGACTCTACTGTGGAAATTGTAAGGACATCTGAGACTCATAATGAAAGACGTCATTGTTTTTTGCTTTTCTCCTATTCCACCAGGCAAGTGATCTAAAATAACCGTGGAAATGTTTCTCTTCATTTTCTAAAGATGCAAAAACAACATACATTTTTGTAGGTACTCTGTAACTGTCTCATTTTTCTCCATCCAGGTTTGATTTCCAATCACCCAGCAATTTGCACCAGTGGGGCATTCTTCTATCGTCTCATTCCAGAAAGTCTAAAAGAGAAACTACAGGTTAGTTTATCAAAAATTAAAAACACTCTGGGCTTTCGATTAAGGGATACATTCTTCAGGATGGTTTCTTCATGGAGTCACTACAGACACCTTATATTTTTCACTTTTAGTAGCATTCATAAGGAGATCCATATACCGTACTTTTTCACAACTAAATAAACCATTTTATCCAAACTTTTTCTTTGCTTCCCTCTTCTGCCAACTGCTTACATAAACTTTGCATTACACATATATATATTATATAACATTAATTAAACTCCTCTTGTCTCTCCCCATCTGAGCTGATGTCATAATTCTCAGTCACCCAGGTTAAAAAAAGCCTCCTAATACATCATAGCAACATTGACTTCTTACTGTGTTCTTTTTGGTCTTGCACCACACTTTGATCAGACTCTTGTTCCTAGCTGCAGGATCACCTGTGGCAATGCCAGTGATGACAGACTTGTCCAGCTGAAATACAAAAAAAAAGAACAATAATGCAATTTGATTTTAAATAAGTCCTCCTGACAAATGAAAAGTCAGAGACTTGCTCTCAATATGATACCTGGATTATGGATTTTGTCAGAGGGTCTGTGATGACTTTGAGCAGATCGGGTGCGTCTTCACCACTCTCAAGGTTAAAGGACTCAATGATGAGGGCAGTGAGTTTGTAGAGGACGCCTGTGGCCACTTCCAGCGGCAGGAGAATAAGCACCGAAAGCCAGTTGAAGAAGTCATGAACTGTGGCACCGGCAAAAGCCCTAATAATGGACCATTACTTAGAACACTTCGCCCAAAGAAAATGTGTTTTTTCAAATATTTCCAAAATGCATCTTAAAATGAGACTTAACCATAACATCATTGTGCTCCACCAAGGTTGACGTTCAACAATTATGTTATATTCCTCAATTTCCTGAAGGGTACTCCAGAGGGATTAATAAAGTTCTATCCCTCTGTCAAATCAACACAACTAAAACATTTCTGTTGTCAGCTTACATTGCCAGGAAACTTGGCCTTGTCATTGAACAGTGGACAGCTTTGAGCTTTGAGCGCCTGCCATGGTCAGTGCACCAGTGTTAACTTGGCTGCTGGTGGATTCAAACCTGGGACCATCCAGGTCTTCCAGGGTTGCCAGGTTTCCTAAGTTCCTCAACCACTAAGCATGTGCTGAGTGTTAATGTCTCCAAAATGGTTTGGAAAACACTGAGAGGTTTAGAGGTTTGCATGCATATTGTTTGTGTAACATATATAGACCACTGTCTACTTGCTACCTTTATCAGTTACTGTATTATTCAGCACACGGTTGATATTTACCTTCGGAACTCGTTACGATCTCCTGCCTGCATCATAGCAACAATCGTGTTGGTGACAGATGTTCCAATATTGGCTCCCATGATGATTGGCACAGCAGACTCAACCTCCAGCACTAAAAATAACAAAACATTTTGATATTTTGATTGATATTTTCTTTCTCCTCCCTCCTGTGTTGTTGTTGTAAGGCGTAGACGTAGTAGAGAACACCATGAGAACGTTAAAGTGTGGGCGTTGTTTTGCTCCCACTCTTTTTTAAATAGCACATTTGTATGCTTGTGTGTGTGTTGTTGTTGTAGGCGGGCGTGGTAGAGGAAACCATGAGAACTTTAAAGGGAGAAGTATGGGCGTGGATTGTATATAAAACCTGCGCCCTATGATCAGGTGCACCTTATGTGTGTGTTAAATATGGTAATGGCACACAAAACTGAGACTGCACCTTTTAGTACGGTGCACCTTATGGTCATGAAAATACAGAACATTTAAATGTATAGATCTGGTTTGGCTTTAATCGAGTGTATGTTGATGTGAATGCTTACATCCAGATGACACCATGCTGACCACAATAGAGGAGGAGGTGCTTGAGCTCTGTACCAGAACTGTCACTAATACACCAATCACTAAACCGGCCACGGGGTTGGACAACACCACATTGTCCTGAAAAATGTCTCCGGCAGCTTTACCTGCAGGCACACACATTCACAAAGGACAATTAGGGTGAAACACAGGAAAATAAGTTTTCATCATAATATCTTGTTTGCTGGAGTTTTGGTTCTAAACCAAAATATTCTTTTTCTCATTATAAGTGCAGTCTAGATTACCTCCAACAAGTTGAAAAGCTGAACTCAGAACGTCCAGGGAACAGATGAAGAGGTAGAGAAGCCCAAGAAGTAGAACCAGCTTCACAATGGATGTTAAAACCCGAAGTATCTTTCCCTTTGTGTCCAGGTCTGTGGGAAAAAAATTAGGACAAAATTCAGATGGTGATTTTATCAAATCCTTGAAGTAAACTCAAAGGTTCCAATTGTTGACTTTGTATCTTGATGAACCATTTCGACTATGACATCCAGTGTCATTGCTGGTTGAAGTTCATAATAGCTAACAATAGCAATAGCTTTTTTTAACTGACTCCATGCTACAGCAATGTGATGGTATGGGGAAAGTTGTTTAGAAAACCTAAAAAGTACACAGAATGAGGTGTAGTTAGAGTTACTACTATGAGTTGGCCCATCCATTTGTTTTCGAAAGGCCCTTGTGTTATTGATTTAGCTTGAGGTCTTGTTAATGTTATATTATGGCAAACTGCATATCTCTTTATCATTCACAAACCACTCCACTAACCTGACCACTTGACTCCAGTGTCTTTGAGTTCTGGAAGGTCCCAAGGATCTGATTCGGGACTTTCATCAATCAGATCCACAGTGGAATATGAGGGCAGCATTTGTTTCTGTCCAACAGAATCCACATCTTATATGACAAAGCATAAATAAAATTAGAACAAGGGGAAAAAACAATATCCCTGGATCAACTGGATGTTTGTAGAAGTAGTTTTTTTTGCTTATGGACGTACCGGGATGAGGAGCTGAATCCGAACCCAGCTGTGTTCTGGGAGCCATTTTTGTTTCTATAAAACATGATTGTTATATATACATATGCAGTATGGAGAAACAGATTTATGTAGCATTTCTTAAAAAATATAGATTAGTCACTGAAGTATTTTTATTTACATTAAAGATAAAAAACAGAAGTAGGAAAGTCATCAAAAGAGAAGTTACTGTCTAAACAACTAATGTAACCTTTAAACTCTGAATCTAATAACAATATGAATAACTACTTGTACAAAGTAGTCATCCATGGAGTAGAAGGAGTAAACTACTGATAAGTACTGGGGTCAGTGGTGGCATCGTGGTTAAGGAACCAGACCTGGGATGGACATTTGTAGAAATTTGGCACCATCCCCACTGCTCCTTGGTGCTCACAAAGCTGCCTACTGTTCATTTTGGTGATGGGCTCAATGTAGAGCTCATATTTCGTTGTGTGCAGTGGTGTGGATCACAATGTTACAATTACATGGAGTTTGCTTTACTTCCTCCTTAGTAATTCTGTTGTATACTGTATACAAAACAGCCTATTCATGGTAAACTGTGGTCGTAACTGTTTCATAGCAAGTTTTGGTTCTTTTCACATGTTAACACATCATTGTGGGTAAACATGTACTTGATTATTAGCCTTAAGGTCTGAACCCCATGCTGCTTCACTGCATTGACAAAAAGGTCCCCGACATGTTAGTGGTTTACTTCACCTCAAAGTCAGCTGGAATATCCTGTTGTAAATGTATTAATTTCCTTGGTTAAGATGGTGATTTTTTACTTGGTATTAAGACATTTTATTATATGTGAGGCTGACACTCAGCAGGCTGGTGAACCAAGATCACTCCAGTCAGTGACTGAGAAACACCCCAGTCCATAAAAGGTCTAGTTTATCACCATCTACAGATAAACCCAAAGAAATCTCGGCCTGAAATATTACTTTAATGCAATATCATTGATGCAGAAAAATCACCCAAAAAATTCATGTTGTAGATAAAATCTAATTAGCTCCTTTGTCCATATAATGAAGGCATTATCATATTTCGCATAATAAAATAAAATAATTAATTGCATAACAGTGTAATAAAGGCCTAATAGTAATTAAAACAAAGAAATCCAATTGAAAATCTCAATTATTCATTCTTTAAGTTTTTTGAAGTAGTTCAGTTTAAACATTAGGCATAAAAGTTCAGAAAGAGGCGACGATGTCCAACTCCTTGTATATTTACTTACAGTTAGTAATTAAAAATACATTACTACAATGTTAGAAATAAAGAAAGGAAAACCACAAGGAACGACGTGCCTCACTCTCACTAAAAGCAAAAACACATCTCTAATTTAAGGTGAAACCCCTGTGGTCTGTGATTTATCAGTATTTGGAAAATAATATTCAGTGAACCCAAGTCTCTCAATGAGGAGCCTAGAGTCAACCAGCCTTGCACAGCTCAAGTTTTAACTGCACAAATGTGGAAAGTTTTCTTCTTTTGTCCCCATGCTTGGGTAAATTGGTACAATTTACCCCATCATGTCTGGTAGTGGGGCTTTGTTGTAACAAAGAAACACAAGGTCTTTGACATTAACTTGGCATTGTTTGATTTTCTACCAGTTGTAGTAAACAAATCTGGGTACTTTGTATAACAGTTTGAGAACTCTAGCTCTAAAAATTGAGGGAGTTCTGAATGCGGAAGCAGAAAGTGTTACAACCATCCCCGGTCTCCTCTGCTACAAATAAAGATACTTTTAAGGAAACTAGTTAAGTTGACCTAGAAACTAGTTAAGTTCACTCAATCAAAACCTAACAATGGAATTCAAGATGCTCCCTTGTAAAAAGGTAAAAAAAAAAAAAAAACAGGTTTTGAAAAAAAACATGCTCAAAAAAGCTAAAGCCAGATGAAATAGATTACATTGAAGAAATACCAAATAATCTTGACACCTAAAACATCTTGAACAGATAAAATAAACTTATTAGAATATGATAATGTTCCATACCAGAGTGCACCTCAATGCAAAAGAGAGACTCCTTCAGCTCCT
>JAFBJS010004132.1:29115-52861 GCA_016785265.1 Paraplagusia blochii | reverse complement strand
TAAAACGCACATATTCTCCAAAAACGTTATTGTTCATCAATAAACTGCCCTTAATGGTGGACCAGCCGTGGCAAAAACGTATTCACGAATCCTACTATAGAAGCTCAACCAATCAGAAGCAGCGTTCGGCTACCTTTAGCGAGGCCATTATAGGATTTCTAAAATTGCGTCGCTTAACAACCCCATTTAAAACGCCTGTTACAGTTGGAACAAAAAGGAATTTAACAGCAAGACACCCATACAATCACTGTATCTATAAGTACAAAACATTCACTCACCAAAACCCCTGATATGTCGTTTACACAACGTATCCTCCAACAATTGCTGAAGTTGATTTTACTCTGTTGTATAGATGAGTGGGCTAAACATCCTTTTCTACCGCAACCCAAGCTATTGACCAGAGTGAAACAGTTTACATTCGGGCTAGAAGAAAATGTCAAAAGAAGAAAAGAAAAAAAATAGGAAAACTTTATAACGTACAAATCTCTAGGTTAAGTTTTTTTCACTATCCAATCAAATGACTCGAATCTTTTACGTGCCAGCAAAAAGTGGGCGGTCATGTGCCAGGTTGATGCCAAGTCAAAATATGATTGGTTGAAGAAATAATGTCACTGTCCCTCAGTTTTGGGTGAAGACATTTTTAAAATTTAGGGCAGATTTTTTTTAGGCTGGCAAGACGAGTTAATAACATGGAAAACACTAAAGAAACGGACAAAAACCCCCACCAAGAACCGACTTTATGCAATATGGGAATGTAGTAAGACAACTGAACAACTGCATTACTTCAAAAATCTAATATATAATTTAGATTTTTGTCCTAATTTTTTGTTTGCTTCATTAACTCTGTCTAGTTAACTGTGGTCAAAGCACAACTCAGCATATTTTATTTCCTCAAGCACTGCAGTATATACTCAACATGAACTCCAATTAAGATTAACATGTATTCTATTTCTACAAAAGATTAATAAAATAAAATATATATTTAACATATTTCCCCTTATTTCTATGTAGGAATGACTTTTAAAAATGTCACTATAATTGAATAAAAACCAAAAAAGAGCAAATCAGCTTTTTAAATGAATTTATTTGTAAGACCCATTTATGGAAGAAAAAATGAAAATATCTATTATGTCTTGGTGGTTATGTCTTGATGCTATATAAGATTTATTAAACTAAAGACTTTCTTCACTGGCTGACCCTTCTTCCACGTCTGCTTCTTCTTCTTCTCCGTTTTCTCCTCCTTCTCCTTCTTCTTCTCCGTCTCCTTCATCAGCTCCTGCTATATCTTCTGCTTCTGCTGTTGCTGAAGAAGGTCTTGAAGGACACGAACGGGGCCGTGCTGGTGTTTTCCGTCCAGTGGGAATCGGGGGAAGGATGGGCTTGGTGTCCGAACCAGGACGCCGTCTGGACGATGGAGGAAACACAGAAGGCTCTTGTTCTGTTTCTGTATCTGCAGCATCAGATTTGTTGTACTCCAGCTTTTCTGGAATTCACACAGGAGGGAAAAAATATTGATTTTAATACATATTCAGACATTTGCAATGCTTTCAAATATCCAAATTCAACATCATGATAAAACAAGAATACCTTTCAAAGTGTCCATGGCGCTCCCTGGTGCAGCAATGTCCAGAGCCTCCACTATATCTCCTTGTGTGGTTGCAGCAGTCACAGGCGGGCAGACTCGATGTTCTTCTACTCCACTTTAAAAGAGAAAAATCACAACACGAGAGGAAACAAGATGATAAGGAAATTCAACAAAGGAGGGGTGATCGAGACACAGTCAACTAGAGATATATGGGAAAAAAAAACTCATTAAAAAGTTAACAGCTAAAACAAGACGGATAATCAGGCCACTACATAATTCAATCATGGCTCCTTGACTGGTTCAATGTGATCAGTGAATCTTCATGATCTACTACTAATTATGAATTACTTTCAGTAAGAGCATTTAGGAGTTATTTTATATATTTTTTTCAGTTTAAGTTTTCCGAACATCAAGATGTTTTTGCTTTATCTGTCAGTATATTCAATTTTTTTTCACGATTTAGACTTTGTCATTACTTATGTTTAGATATTTTTGGATGTTTAGATATAAATGTTTTTGATTTTTGACGGCTCCAACAGAAGCTTTTCATGAAAAAAAACTTTTTAAATTACAATGTTATATACATTTGCACACTTTCACACATTTTTCAATTAAGAAAAAATTCCACTCAATTGATGGGAGAATTTCACTATGTTGTGGTCAATATTTTGTGGCAAATGGTCCACCATTGCCGTTACCAAAAAATACTAACATTAATCTAGCCTAATTTTATTTTTTATAAAATATATATATTTTTTAAAAATATTATTTTTTTTCAATTCTGATTTAAAATTTTGTGATGTTTAGTCTATATCTGATTCTGAAACAGTCCAAAGATAGAGGCGTATCTATACATCTATATATATATAATCTATACCTATGTCAGTGATTTTCCTTTATCTTGTTTCTACATACAACTCAAAGTATTTCCTTCCCCTCAGATACAATATGTGCAACAGAGACACACGAGTGAAAACACATCCCTGATACGAACAGCGATGACAAGGAGATAAATGTCTTGAATCTTCTGCAGAAATACTGAGGTGGTGAGTAATGCCCCAACCTGAACACTGGAGGCATGGATCTGTCACAGTGTTTTGACAGGACTCAGATATTTAACCCATTTCATGAAACTTTTTTGAAACAAGATCCCGCGGGAAATGATTTCACTCAGACCGAGTGCTAAAATGCATCTGTGCATGTAAAGCGCCTTTTCAAAAAGAAATCGAGAAAAAATACAAAGTGTTGTGCAAGCACAGAGGAGGCTGCACAAGACAGAGAACTGAGGTGTACAAGTGAACCCAGCAGGGAGCTGGAAATCTGAATTCACGAGTTGGTTTCTCTGAGGGCAAATCTGTGCTTGAGTCAAAATTTGTGTTGCCTACAGCGTGTTCTGAAATGTTCTCTTTAAAGAATAGTAAATACAATAAGTACGGTAGTATTACTCTGTAGACAGGAATGCTGGGAAAAAAAGTAGTTTAAGTCTTCCAACATAACATAACATATAATTAAACCCCCCAGTATTTCACTGCTGCCCCTGCATTACCAGGTTGCAGGGGCAGCAGTCTCCACGATCGACACCCAAATAACACTGCATCATATTGTGAGCATTTCTGGGGTTGGTGAGCCCACTGGAAGTTATGTGGGTCTGGAGCCGCCTGCTATATGACTGACAGGGAACGACCCTGATAGGACGTTCCATTCAGATTTAGTTTAAATTACTGTTGTTGAAAGACCATTATTTAATGAAACAACATTACATTTTAATCATTTGGATTGGGAAAGGCTGTGTAGATATATCTACCTGCTTTCCTGACCACTGACAATCCCAGGATCAGCACTCTGCGATGGGATTTCTTCTGGTATAAGAAACCTGAACGAGAGAAAAAAAACACATAGATTTTCAAAAGAAAAAAACCCTATATGAAAATCAACATGGTTCATGTCCCTTCTTGTGAGTGAAGATGACAGGTGCTGTTTATTTTGAGATAATTGAGTGGAGAGAAGCACTTCATTAGCCACACATACATTAAAAAACGGTTAGGTTCAAACCGTTGGTGCACCTGCCACTTCAGTTCCCAGGTCTACAAATAAGCCCCAAATAAGCCATCAAAACAGTGGGGACAAGAGCTCCAATTAAATCTATTTACTCCAGATGTGATTGGCCACTTGTAATCAGGCTCTGGAGAGGAGCACTGGGTTCAACACTTGTGTTGGGCCTTTTCGGGGGCTGGCTGAAGACTCCTGGACTCTTCCCCAGCACTGCCTCCCTCACCACCTGCTCTCTTCTTCTGATGGAAGCCAGCTCCTGCGAAGAGGAGAGACGAGAGGAGGAGAATTAAAGATGAGGGGGAGAAAGGAGTACGGCAACATAAATTGTAGTTGAAAAAAGAGCAGCAGCGAGGAGCCAGGGGGAGGGAGTGATTAAAGAGTACAAAACAAAGGCGGAAAATGGGAAGCAGAAGTGATGACGCACAGATGGTGAGGAAAAGCTAGTATTTCGTCTGCACAGTAAAGATTTAGAGTCAGGACTGCGGCTGATTTCTTGTAAAACTACTGTACCATTGAATTTTTCTTTAATTTCTTGTAATCTTAAAGCATATATTCAGGCATATACCTGAAGAATACAATAAACACAAAATCATGAATTTTTTTTTTGTCAGTATAATGTTATAGGTATTAATGTACGATCTGAAGTGATATTGGCTACTATCAAAAAAAAGGAAAATGGCAAGACAATAATTGTAAAATTAAACTTATATGAGGAAATTTTATTGTTGTCAGTATATTAGTCTACCAAACCTACCTTTTACTGTATTAAATGAGAAAGAAATTGATAAGAAAGAAAGAAAACAGCAGGTTGGTCCAATATTTTACAATAGATGGGACGAGTAGGAATCATTTTATATTATTCCTGCTTCGTGTCTATATTTAAATAGACAGAAATAGACTTGATATCTTCAAAACCTACGTTTGGATTCTTCTGTAAGCTGAGCTCTGCCTGGATTTTGGTTAAGTAGTTCCTGTACGCAGGATCTGAGGGGTCAAGAGATGTTCCTGGTTGCCCCGCAGACAAAGACAAGTGCTTTAGACCTGAGCAAGAAAGAGACAGAAGTGCTGTGAAGTACAAATGTGTGACCCACAGTAAATGAACATACTTTGTGCGGTCACTCGACTACAGCAGCGAAGGATTCACAGAGATGTTCCACTCCACTGTACAGACTGCACCAGACTGTACAGCAATAACCCCATGTTGTGTTTTTAATCACTTTACAAAATACTATTAATTGTTCTTTTTAATAATACTCATGCACAAGCTCATGCACAAGACAAGACATCAATAAAAAGCAGCCCAAAACCATCACAGAGCCAACACTTGTGCTCAGATTTACAACATTTTTGGCACTTCACTTCCACATCCAACCATCCAAATTCTTAAACTTACATACTAAGGGGTAGTAGTGAAAAATTATAAAATAATGATTTTCAGTAAAAATATTGCAGTGTGGTTTAAAATGTTCATTAAGGGTTTTGGACATGTCTCTGTTCAGTTCTATTCTACAAACTATATACCTGGAACTTCAGAAAGAAAACTAAAAAAAAGTCTTGGGTCAGATACATTAGAATGATGTGAAACTATGTACTTAAACAAATTACAAACCTGCGAAGGTGCTACTTGTGTGCGCTTCACGTTCCTCTGCAAACAGGTACCCTGTCACGATCTGCTTGAGTGTGGGGTAACTTTCTTTCCAGTCATCTTCTCACATGGCCGAGTGCAAAACACAAATAAGCACAAAGAAACAGACCAAAAAGCACAGTAATGAATGGAGCCAATCCATCTCTCATCAAAAAGTAATGACTCAAAGATATGAGAATGATGACCTCGAAGTAATGAGGTGCTGCTGTAGCTAGCGGTGCATAAACGTGATGAGTGTCCCGCGTTCCCTCTGTGTTCGACTCATTAAGAAAACAGCCAACACGTCTGAGTGCTTTCATGAGGGAATGATAAACACAGCTATTCTGCAGATACGTGCCCTTAATGCATGTGGTAATTGGACAGAGAGTGTAGCATATGGATTTCACTGAAGTGTCTTAATTTATCTGAGGCTGCATCCCTGACACTCTGCACTCAGACTGGGGAGGGAAAAGTATTTTTAGCTCTTGAGTTGCTACAGTAACAATATGTGGACACAGCTAAACGTCTGAACACCTTATTTTTCCAACAAATACCTACGCAAAGTTTTGTAAAAGTGAACGCTGTATTTTTCCTCCTCTCAGATAGAAATAAGCTGCCAAAGGAACTCCTTGGACAGTCATTACAGTGATAAGATTAAAAACGCTCGGATGGACAGGATCAGGAAAGACGTGTTTGAGGGGACACCACAGACAGGATGGTTTTGAGGAAAAGCTAGAGAAGCCAGATTGAGATGGTTTGGACATGTTGGGAAGAGGGACAGTGGTAAAAGAATGATCCTAGAGATGGAGCTACCAGGTAGGAGACAAGGACGAGTTTGATGGATGCAGTGAGGGAGGACATGGAGGTATTTGTAGTTAGAGTAGAAGATACAGAGGATGGGGAAGATGGCTGTGGCAACCCCTGAAAAAGGGACAAAAGGTGAAGAAGAAAAAGAAGACATGACGTGATAAGATTATAAACAAAACGTTGGTGAAAAATATCAAATGATCAGACCAGAAAGTAAAACCCAAACTATAATAAAACCACCAAAACTCAAAGTTATCCTAGAAATAACTTAAAGGCAGCTTCATAAAGCTAGATAACTAAAGTCCACAAAATCAATGTTAATTGCAAGTTAATTTCTCATGATTACCAAGAAATTAGTAGTGGTAGTAATAGTAGCAGTAACAGTTATGCTTACTACTAAATTGTTCCTCCCTTAAGCAACATAATAACATAGCTTTTTATCTCTTATATAATGTCTAAGGCAAGCATGGCAAACTAAGGCCCGGGGGCCAGATAAGGCCTGTTGAGATTTTTTATGTGGTCCGCCAAACTTGGTCAAATTACATAATTTATTTATATTATCTATTATCGTTACCAGTCAAGGACTTTATAAAGGGTATGAGAAATGTAGGATTACAGGTTTTATCTATGATGTTTACATGCCATTTATCTTTAATTTCAGCTCTGAACATGTCCAAATTTAGGACCAATTGTGGCATGAGAACCAAAAGGTTTGCCCACGTCTGCTTTAAGGAATCATTTTCAACTTAAATCACCCCAAAAAAGATGGATATCAGATGGTAAACCTGTCTCAGTAGCGGCTGTTGCCGGTCTTGTCATGAAATTAAAGGTAAACTTGAGTAAACTTTACCTTGAATAAACTTCAGTAAATTTCAGTAAACTTGAAGAATGGCAAGACTAAAACTCTTCTCCATCAACATGTTTTCTGTCCTCACCACTGGGAATGACGTTATCGAAGAATCCCGGCCGCTGCCTGCAGGTGTTGGTGTAGAGCTTTATACGCCTCCCTGCCCTGTCGATCTGGGCCTCGGTGTAGAGGCCGCGGTTCTTCAGGGTGCTGATGTACGTCTCCACACTGGTCGGAATGATGAGGATGTATCTGGGCTCAAAGTAGCTGTTCTTCAGACTCAGCACGCCCTGCAGTGGGAGGAGGTGCAAGGTTTTTAATGTGGCTAAATTTGATTAAAGCTGCGCCGCTTGAAACAACTCCCCAGGGAGCAGAAGGAGGAAATAGAGTTGAGTTTGGTAAATAAGTGAGTGGAAATCAAGCTCCATCATTTCCCTGATGAAAATGTTTACTCAAGTTTTTTTTCATTTTAATGAAGCATATTAGGCACACGATAATTTTTACATTTGGTGAAAACAAATCAAGACGTAAGAGAACATTTAAATAACAAGACATTTCTGCAAATGGTGAAAAATGTTTGCATGTGATTGTTGCTATGATGAATAAATGGCACAGATTGGAGTTAAAAACTGCCCCACAAACACATAAATGGATAGAAGGTATAACAGAATCTGATTAAAAATAACCAAAAGTTGAAAAAACAATATCTCAAACTTAAAAAAACACACACAATCTAGAATATAATGGAAACTACATAAAAACAATCAAAGAGTTAAATGTTCTTAAGGTAGCCTAAAGATAAGGCAGTATATTTGATTTAAATTTAAAAATTTAGATGCAGACAATCATATTATTCCCCAAAGTATTCTTCACAATCATATCACATTAAAAATCACAGTGAAGTTCTTTCTTCACCTCCAGCTCCATGTGTAGACAGCAGGCAAGTCCTTCTTTGGCCACTTCCTCGATGGCGTCTCTTGTCAGACCGAAGCGATAGCCTCCGTATTGTATGGTCTGGATAAACTTACCCTAAAAGACAGATTATTTTTTAATCAACCATGAAAACTCAGGCACCATGTTAAAGTGGACATGACAGCATGACTCTTACATGATCTGGTTAAATGAACAATCTCAGGTTATGTGACCATGTGTTCAGTGAATTTTCTATCTTAACAATAGGGTTTTACACCAAAGAACTATTCTCTAAGACAATTGACGTAATGTCTTTCAATATAACCCAAAGATAACAACGAACGTCTGATTGGCAAATTAACTTAGAAGCATTACTGCCATCTACAGACTGTCTTATTTGCATGTCAGGCATAAAAAAACAACAACAAAAAACAAATAATAATCAAAATCCACATGTCAAAGACGGAGCCCAAAAATGAAATTCAGATTACTAATCATGCGCTGGTGATTTCATTGCTTTCAGATATAATTACACAGTCGACCCCTTTTGTTTACGGTGCCGTCCAAAGACTATGACGAGAACAAGTGCTGCTGATTGGGGTTAATTTTGTTGAAGAACAGACACAAGGCCAGAGTCTGGGAGATTTTGATTGATTGCATAGTGGGGACAGAGATGAAGAGAAGGGCAGCTGATATGAGTGAGGAGCATAAAAAGGGTGGAGCGGGGCGGGCATAACAGGAGCATAAAGAGAGGATGTGGGCAAAATCAAGCCAAGGGTGAAGGAGGGAACAGAACCAACACCTTGGAGCAGAAGGAGGAGTCCAGGGGTCGGGGGGCAGAAAGGCTTCAACAACAGCATCAAAGGCCTAGACATGTAAATCATATCACGACCAGAACCTGCTGGTCTCGTCCTGACATTCTTACCCAACAGGCAGTCTGACAACATGAAGAAAATATGAGAAACAAATGTGTCCTGGACCTAAAGGCTCATTTCTCCTGGACCTAAAGGCTCATTTAGTCACCATGTGACTAAATGCAGAGGAGCCCCTAAATACAGGTTCATACACAAGATTTAATATTATTGTTAGAAATATGGGTAAAGATTAGGTGAGGGACAGTGAATGAGAATGAAAACTTGATTTGGAAAAAGCTCAGTCGAGCGCTCAAAAACACATGTTTTCCTAGTGTTAACCTTACAAAACTTTCTTACATGTGACTTAGAAAACTCTTATGTTGAGAAACTTGTATCTAGGGTACCCACTGTATCCGTTATCCATTTGGTCCAAACCATAAAAGTTTCATGGTGATTTTTTTTTTTATTGTACAGATCTGTCACAGTGTGTGTCTGCAGGACTAACTCACCATGAGGACCATTTTCTCAAAGTCTTCCTCGCAGACAAAATGGTAATCGATTCCATTTTCCTCACCAAAGTACGGCTCTCTTGTCGTGTGACATATTCTGTTCACACACAGAAACAATCAGTCTGAGGTTACTACTAAGGAACTCATTCTCTATAAAAATGTATGAGGTCTCCGTCCAATAAATGGGTCAATAGGGGTAAAAAGGCCAGAATCCACACATCTGTGTGTCATTACTATAACTTCAAGGTAGCTTTGCATGTGTGTGGCCTCTACCTATGAAAGATCACTTCTATTTCTATGCTACGTAGGTTCATTGTTGATGACTGAAATTAATTTAGGCATAAATTGATTTGTTTTCATATAAATTTCCTTTTGTGATGGTATATATTTTTTAAAACCAACACAAATGTCTTCTACAGTCTGTAGAAGACAATGAAGGATCATTGTCTACTGCCATTTATGTCCCAGCTGCGTTTCTCTCTACAGTTTTGGACATATTTATGCCATGCAATATTTTGCATGGCATAAAAATGCTTTTAAAAATATTTCTTATGATGTGGTTAAACCCACAGTGATCCATGGTGTGTAAAATTACAAATACATTTTATTGCCGGAAAGTAAAACCAGACAGGAACAGAACATTTAAGAAAACTAGGGTGGTCTAAGTTCTTTACTTCTCAAACAATACCGTCTACACAGTCCTAGGTCAGTGAAGGCATCACTGCCTTGACATGGCTTGTAGTTGCTTCACTCCGTGTTTTCTCTACAGTTTCATAACATCTACATTAGACGTCAGGAGCTGAATTGTTCACAAATTGTTAAATTATGCTCATCATTTGTCCAAACTTTTATGTGATACTGACCCGTATCCAAAGTATTCATGTAGATCCTGACACAGTTTGTGAGCTAGTTCTCTTTTACCACATCCCTGTGGACCTGCCAGCACCAGCATAGGATATGGACAGTCCGCATTGGGGAAAGTACTGCAGGAAAACACACACACAGACACACACACACACACATGCGTTCAGACTCAGTTACCTCAGTTATTGATGAGCAGAGATAAAGTGTGAAGGCTCAGCTCTGGAATTGAAAGTCACTGTAACAATCAATATAAAAGGAACTCTGTGGTTAATATGGATGTGAGCTTTCTGGAGATGCACGGAGGAGAATGTTATATTAACTCGGAGCCGCAGCGTAACATTTGCTGATGATGGATGTTTTTAAAAAGTGCTGATTTAGGAGGTTTTATTTTTATTTCAGAGTTAAGACAAAAGGGGGATAATAGAGGAAACCAGGCAAACAATTGTCATGGTACGGTAGGTGACTTTACATGTGTATTAATATGACTGAATAATGAGTAGTAACTGAGTTATTTTTACAGTTAAATGAACTAAACTCAAACTTGTTTTCTCATGAGAACTGCTCAATTTAGACCAACGTAAAAAAAGGAAAAGGGAATTTTACTATTATTAATATTTTCTATTTTTGCCCAATGGTTAAAAATACCCAGACGTACGGGTAGATACAAGTGTTATTCATTGCATATAAGTCCAAATAATGGGATGGTTTGTCACCTCAAGGCATTGTTATCAAAAGACTGGGCTGGGTCCCTCAGGTGGGTCGCAAGATTTTTTTGGGGTCACCTCAGATCACGTTCCCTAGGAGTTCACAATGACGTCAATCAATGTCCTCTGTGTCTCCTACCTGGTAGCTCCATCTCTAGGATCATTCTTCTACCAATTTTCCCACTGTTCCTCCTCTGAACATGTCCAAACCATCTCAATCTAACTGGGTCGCAAGAATAGGAACATACTAATGATAGTATTAATAATATCAATTGTTTAGATATCACTCGGTCAACAATAAATGTGTAACATTTTTTTTTGTTTTGTGAAACACTGCCTTAAAGTTAAATAGTTAATAGTTACGAACTAAGTTACAATTCAGACTGAAAGACGACTAAGTCAAAATGAACAGCATTCTCTGTTTGATAGTAATGAACTCACCTGTCGTACAACACCTGAGGCTGCATCAGCTGATACACCAGGTGGGTCATGTGATTACTGGCTGCCACCACATCCATCGGGGGATCGTATTTGTTCACTGACGCCACCTAGGTATTTGAGAGATTTCAGTCATACCCTTGTAAGTGATCAAGAGATATATAACATACATATTTCAAACAAGAAAATAGTCCTAGTTAATAGTCCCTGGTACTAACATAGCTCCTACATTTTGCAAGTATTTCGGACACGGTGATTTTTAAACAACCAAGAATTTTTCCTCAAACCTTCTCCTCTGCTGTGACTTCCTGCTGGTCAAGTATGGTCAGATGCTGCAGAAGAAAAACCACTGACAGTCTGTAGTCCTTATGCTCCTGGCCGTCACCATCCATATGGCACAGATTAAAAACACGCAGACATGAGAAGAAGTTGTCGGTACCACATACTGTACATTTTCTGGTTCATAACTGAGGCGTCAAAGTAGAAAGCCCTAGACTGGCAGCACAGCTGGAAGCGATCAGAGAAGCTGAAGGCACCAGCAGACACAAATATAAATTAATGGCAACAAAAAATGACCCTGGCCCCGCACAACACTGCTCAGATGTAAGCACCAGGCAGTGTTTAAGTAGAACAATTCCAGTTACCTGCACAGGATTCTGCAGCAGATTCATGTCCCTCAGCAGACAAAGGTCGTGGATGTGTTTGCACTCCTGAATTTCTCTGATCTGCAAAGGAACAATGAGAAATTTAAGCAAAGTCGTACAAAGACAAAACCTTTTCAATTTTCAAGTAAAAAAAAAAACACATCGTGGCCCCTAAAGCAGAAGTTTTTCACTGCAAAGAATGAGAAAACCAACATTTCAAACCACTGGCTCATACTGAAGCGTTTAACATTCACATTCATGTCAACTGGTCCTTGGTTAGCACTGAGTTCACAGTAAAAGCAAGACTGTCGACACTTTGAGATCGACTGATCTGATGGAGAGGAGAAGGCTTTAGATGCTGACCTGAAAAGATGACAAGATCTTTGATCATCACTCAGCAGTGATGCAACCAAGTGAAACTTCTTTAAATCTGTAACCACTTCCACCTGAGCGTTAAAACCCTAAAACGTTTTGATTCAAATTAAAAGAGAATTCCCAGCCATCCAAAAAATGATGAATTGCCCTTGAGATGCTTCTGCTTTTTGTTCAAACATTTGGTGTTCGGCGTGGGATCTGTACCAGGTTTTTCTCCAGGTTGAGGGAGCCCAGCAAACTGAGGTGTTGTAGACCAGAGAGGCTTCTGATGCGATTCTGAGACAGATCCAAAGACTGCAGACTCTTTAGATTCTCCAAGCCTTCAATCTTCTCCAGACGGTTTCCCCTCTGAGCAAAATCACAGAGAGAGAGAACACAACATGACACCAGTACATGTGCGGGAACATATGTGTGTGTCTCTCCATCACTGCTTCTCCTTCATATCCAGTCAATTATGCCCGCTAATAAATATAAAGGACGTGGAGCGGTGGCTCTGCTGGGATCCTGATCTTCTTCTCCACTCAGAGTGACAGGTCCTGTCAGCTTTAACTAAACCCTGATGGCTGAAGAGTGACAGCTAAACAGCTGCTGAGGTTCCACAGCGAGAACCAGACGCAGATTCTACCACAGTGTCGGGGTCACCAGCCTGTGCCGTGCCTCCTTTCCTGTGACTAAGGTTGTTATCCAGCCTCCTGCCCCTGCTAAGCATGCTGCTTGGCACGGGGCTGAAATCTGAGGGGGCGGGTGACGACTCTGGCCCCAGAAGCTTTGGGTCAGAGCCGTGATGGGCCATGGACCAGGCTGGTTGACAGGACTGTGCTGTTCATGGAGGAGGGATGTGTGGAAAAAGAGGTCAGGTGGGATAGGATTAGATGGATGCTGCATGGACCAGGAGGAGTGTGTATGTGTGTGTGTGTGTGTGTGCTGAATGCGGTCCAGGGTCCCACCAACACCTGCAGCTGCCAGCAGGGGCAGACACGAGCAGACCGGAGAATGCTGACAATGAGGAAACACTGATAGAGGACATTACACATATGCACCCACACACCAACAGGGATACACACATGACCAGAGCCAACAGAGGGAACATGGACAGGCCTGCTGCTGCTGGACCATATGTTGGCTTTCACAGAGAAGACCGAGCTTCTGCTGACTGTGCAATAACAGAGACAGAAACAGGTGAGACTGAATAAACAGAAACATGACGTACACTGGAGTGTTGTTTGGTCTCAATTACACAGATTTTGTAAGACTTTTTAGAAAGTGATAAGCAGACCACCTTAAAGGTGAGATGTTCCAGCAACAGCTATCAATGGCATTGATCAATTTGGTTGCCCCACAACTTGACATGAAAGTTGAATTTATAATAATATTTTATCGATTTGGTCTCCACATTTTATGGTAAATTTTATAGTTATCAAAAAAAAGATTTTTTATTAAAATTTTTTCTTTTGTATTGAACACTGACAGCTGATGGGGCCCTTCAGTGAAATGACAGTGTGGGTGGTGGCCCTCAACATATTTGAGTTTAATAAAGCCTTGGCACCTTAACGTGACAGCCTGAGGGCCCGCCCCACTATATGGGAAGTGCTGTTGTAAAAACAAGAGTTTTGTCAAAGCAGTAAGAGCAGATAAATCCTGACGTCTGTGCACACAGGTCTCAGTGTCTAAACAGAACCTACGAGGCAGAGACGACTTAGAGGCAGGTTGTCCAATCCGCTGATCCTGGAGATCCGGTTGTACGCCAGGCTGAGGTGATAGAGCAAACCGCACTGCTCCAGACCGCTGATCTCACTGAAGCAGTTATCTGAGGCAGCGGCCGGTTAAGAATGAAATATATTTTTTCATTACATCTGCAAAAAAAAAAAAAAACTGCTGCAAACATGGAGTTCATCCCGTGCGCACGGATGAATGGAATTGTTCCCACCAAAAGGATACGGTCCAGCTCCAGTTTACTGAGAGATGAAAACGCTGACACATCCTTCATTTTGGACATGCGGTTATAAGAGAAGTTGACCTCCTGGGAACAGAAGCAGCGCACTATTAATAAAAAGTCTGGAGTAAAGAAATTTCTCAGCTAAATCCCAAGTACGAGAGAGAATTTTTAATTCGTCCAAGTGCATCACCATTCAAGGGCAGTTAATGTCTGCTAAGCAGTTTTAGAAGTGACTACAGATGGGCTATGGAAATTCAGCCTTTTCATGTGGGAATATATCCCGAGCCACCAATCAAAATGTTGTCTTATCCTGTCACACTCAAGGTCCTGCAGCACCTTCAGGTTTTTGGGTGGCTGGAATCCAAAGAAGGTGGTGATTTCATTGTGAGAAGCATCCAGGATGACGAGAGACGGCATATGGCTCACGCAGGACAGATCTAAGAGACGGAGAGGGAATTGACCAAAGCCTCAAATCATATGTTAGAAAATCAAGTCATTTGATACCAGAAGAAAGAGTCGGAGTCACCTTTGATTTTGTTGTGTGACAGTTCCAGTCTATGAAGATGGACATAGTTGCCCAAAATGGAGACGTCTCCTAGATTCCTGTTCTGGAAAAACAAGGAACAAAGTCAGAAGAAAATAATGAAACAGGGTTTTCATTAATTTTTACCCTCAAATTAAAAACATGATAAGATAGCACCTGAGTTTGGTCAAACGATCTCTTCCCTAAAATAGTTTGAATGTCAGTAAGTGAAAGTAACAGTCACAAGATGGCAGTATTGCAGTTCATTTTATTATTCTATTTTAATGCTACCAGGACATTCATGCAGAATAAGTTGTATTATATCTACAAAGGTTCTTAGTCATCCAGGTCTTGGTCAAGGTAATATAGTTTTGTTTAGAAACTTGATGTGAAATTTCCTGAAAAGATCTAAACTGATGGAGAACCCCACCAGAACAAGCCTTTTGAATGAGAAGTTCCTGAGAAAATCTCAGTGGTTTGTGAAGATAAATAAAAAAATGTTACCTGGTGCTCAAAAGTATAATAATATTGGAATATCAGACATTGTCAACATGTTAATATCAAACATCCTTAAAAATATCTATAGTAATGAACATAAGGAATTTAGTGTTGGTTTATAAACACTGTCTGTTGTGGTGCTCTTGTCTTACAGGCAGGGACAGATACTGGTACAAGTACTGTGTCCCGCTGCTGAGACGTCCAAGCTGAGTCACAGATTTTGAAACGAGCTGAGCTGACAGAACTTCACCCTTCTGGAAATACAGAAAAACAAAACGGGGGGAAAACAAAGAAAGTTAGAAATTGAAATTTAACAGTATTAGCATTAAATACTTAGTGGTTCAATCCATAGACTATGGCTACACAAGCTGAGCTATGACATTGAGGGCTGGGCTGTCAAACTGTCAATCAAATTCACAGTAAAAAAAAAAAAAAATTAAACTAGGACCAAGAGAACGCTAAAATATTTATAAAGAAAAAATGACTGGAAATTTACATGTTTTCCCTTCTTCCAGATGTGAAATGTTGAGTATTCTTATATGAAAACAAACTTTAGTTCTGGTGGCTATGTAATGTTGGGCCAGTTCTTACACATATGCTACAATCTCAGAGGGCCAGATAAAATGACAATAAGGTCCAGATTGAGATTGAGTTTGGCATCTGTGATTTAAGGTATCTACAAGCAACACATTTTTTTATTAATGGACCAGATGGTTAAAAAGAGACAAAATGTTAAATGTGAGGGAGCTAAATATAGAAAGAACAGTACATTTGGTATAGATGATAGATAGCAGACGTGTAATATTATATATTATAGTATAATATATAATAGAAAATAATATTATTAGATTTTAACTGTTAGAAACATAAGAAAATAATAGACACAGTCAGACAGGTGGCAATAATAAGCTATGCATATATATATATATATATATACATACATATATATGCATAACTTACATATATAAGCAAGTTACATATATATATATATATATATATATATATATATATACATATATATATATATATACGAGTATCACCTAATACTAACACATCACCATGACAACATACACCAACACACAGACAGACTTCACGTATCATCACTCATCAACCTTGTTGTGGTGTTTGACCTCCTCAGACCTCTTTTCCTGTTTTCACGGCACAACAACAGTATGAAAAAAAATTCAATAACCATAGAAAACATCGATATAATACATCAATTTCTCTCCACTGTAAGTTTAAATGTAATACAACAGCATACATATATATTTCTTACAGTCTTTCTATGTCCTTACCGCAGTCTCTTCGCTCTCTGAACCGTGGTCACTCGTTTTCCCCTTCATTGTCTACATGAATCAACAACATGTCAATCAAATCAACTGTCGGTGTCAATGATGGCGGCAACAGGTTCTTCTTCGGTGGTTTAATGAAGTCTCCTCCTGGTGCCAACGTCCACTTGCCTCATTCTTCTTCTGCTTCTTCTAAGTCTTTATTAAAAATGTCTTTTTTAATAAAATGTCCTCCCCTGAATTCTCGTCTCTTGTTTCCCACTCGACGACTTCTCAATGATCGCCATGTTTTTTCTACACACTCACATCAAAGGTCTCGTCTTTGATGGACGACTCGCAAAGCTAACAGGCTAACAAACTTGGCATCGTCTCCAAGCGTCCCCAGGTGTCGCTGAGCAACCCTGAACCAAGAGTGAAATTGCATTGTGGGTAATGTAGTGCTATGTTTGGCCCTGTACAAGGAAAACACTCGCGTTAACAGTTGTTTTAACAGCGTCCAAAGACTGGTCCTCGGGCCACATAAGGTACACGAACGTTTTCTAGAAATATTTTGACTTTTAATTTGACAAAGTCTGTTTATATTTTTTAGAATAATTTCTTATGAACACATATTCTAACGTCTTGTGAGCTGCTTTTCAAATGACCAGGCTAAAGCGATCTACCTGGATTGAAAACTTCAATAAATATATTAAGCTCTATAAACTGGATATCTTATTCTCCATATTATGGAGAATATATGTATATATTATAATTACTATATAATATATATAGTATACATATATAGTATAACATATATGTGTGTATATATGTATGTATATATATACATGCATACATACACACACACACACACACACACACATATATATGTGTGTGTGTGTGTTATACTATCTGGTACAATACTTATAGGATTTTTACTTTTGTTGTTAAGCAATAACAAAATACAAAATTTATTCGCTCTCATATGTTATTTTGCGGCAACAAAACGATAGTTTACAGTAAGTTTTACATGTTGTATCTAATAAAGGGATAATTATATATACATATATTAATATATTTTTTGATAATAATATTTATACTTTTTCAGCACCCACAGAAAAGCTCACAGTATGGTGCAGTGTGACTTGGGTGGCAGTTGTGGAGACTGCTCCCCCTGTGAACAGATAAGAATATGAATTTGAAAGAATGGATAATTACACTAATAATTTCCAATTAAGAGAGAAACTTATTCTTGGATCATTTCCCTGGATATCAAAAAAATGTATCATGATCAGAGTGTATTGTCTGTTTATTTTTCTCCTCTCCCTCAGTCTAGACTTCACACGTTCAGCACAGCATAGTGTTGGTTTTGGATCAGACCCACTGTGATGTCTGTTGGCCAAGAACCTGACTGCAAGACAACAGCGCAGATTCACGGCATCTGGAAAAGCGTGAGTGAGAAAAACACAGCGACAGAGAGAAGATACAAGTCGTGGGTTTGATTGACTGATTTATTCTTTACCACCTCATTGCGTATTAGTGTGAAGCAGTCATCATCTGTAAGAGCATGATTTAAAGAAGACATCATTTCAAAGTGTTAGATGGTGAAGAGTGAATTAGTCTAATAAAAAAAAGTGAAATGTAACTGTATATTCATATATATATCTGTCATCAAGCCTGATCATCAGAAGTGTTTTCTTCTGCCAAGAACATGGAAGTCTTCACACTCAGCTAACATTGTGCCAGAGTTCCTCATGCAGGGCGTTACAGACAGCAGTGAAGTGAAGTCACCGGCTGAATGAGCAGATTTTATGTGAGATTTCAGCGAGTACACAGGTCTCAGTGCGGCAGGCCAGTCGCTCAGCAGCTTCCCTGTTGTTCTCCCATCGATCCCAGGCCCGTGTGTCATTATGATGGATTGCTCTGCGGGCTTCGGGGAGAGCGGCGCTTTGGCAGAGCCATATTGAAGAGGCTCCCATTTCCCCCTCGTGCTCTCGTTAAGTACTTCTCTCCTAAGTTAATGAACTAAAAAACTTGGAGAGTTGAGGGGAGATGGATGGTTGGGGATCAACTCTTGGAGTTTTTATGTCACCTTTACTTCCATAGAGTCAAAACACAGGTCAAGTCAGGGATGTGATGGGCTACAGTACATGGACGAACACATCGTCATTGTTAAAATGAAAAAAAAAAAAAAAAAAAAGCTGAGAATGTGCGTGAAAGCTCTCAGTCTTCATGATCATTCAATCCAGGAAGAGGTACTTTAAGGGCAACTGGACATGGTAGGTTTCTTCAGGGCGTTTCACCTCTAATCCCAGAACTGAAGAAGCTTCTTGGATGAGAGGTGAAATCTCTTCAAGAAACCTTCTCTGTCCATTTGAACCTCGGAGTAACTATTTCTGGAGTGAATTGTTCAGAATATTCCACACCTGTTAGGAAAAGAGGACATAAAGGTAGACTCTACATGTGACAGAATTCCCAGCATGGGAATTCTTCAGGGACTATCTGAAATTGGCAGCAGGTGGAAACGGTGGCCTCATTCAGGTGCTGTAATGTGGCGCCTGTGATTGCAGACACATCGGTGTAATTGTGAGCAGCTGTTTTTAATTTAACAGGGAAATGGGCTGAAAGAAGGTCTGAAGGTTGAGACAGAATCCAAGTCAATCAGGAGCATCGTTATGGTCACATGACCAGAGGAGCAGCCAGGGGTCCCTGGGTAAACTGTGGTGGTCCCCAGGTCCAAGTACAGATAGTAACAGGTTAGAGCCGATGCGATTTGTGGACCAGGTGGTACCCAAACTATCGCCCTCTAGTGACTCAATACAGTAACTAACTCTACCTGATCAAAATGTTTCTTAATATATACTGTACATATATGGCAAAATGAATTAGAATCACAAAAAAATCATAACATTCTGCTGTTTGAATGTCAGGTCTTGGGAGATAAACAAAAAAAATATCTTGCCCTAGAATATTAAAAGAAATGCTTTTATTAACAAATAGTATCACCTATATTGCAGTGTAGTGATGAATGTTATACATGGTTGCATTTAGAAATACCAGTTACATTAAAGGCTGCTGTTGGACCATATATGGACCCATGATGGACCTGAGTAATGACTGCAACAGGTCCACGATGCTGTCAACTCATAACACCCCAAAGTAAAATGTTCACCCTGTTGTGTTAAAATTAGGTTCCCACATCAAAGTCTTCCTTTTTTTAATAGTATCCATATTTTTGGAGCCAGATTCTCATCATTATTTTAATAACCTGACATTGAAACAGAGATTTATTCTGTTTGTCTTTTCATTTTAAACTACTGTCCTCTTGACCTACGTATGTCCCTGCCTCTGAACCCTGCCCTGACGCTCCCCTACACCGTGGTGATCTTCTTGTCCTTGTTGGCCTGTTTGATGGCAGCCTGCTCACAGATGATCTCCTTCAGCCTCTGCAGCCGGACGTTCTGGGTGCTCAGGTCTCCGACGCCCGTCTGGCTGCGGTGCAGCAGTGACAGGGCGTTGATGTACTCCAACTCCGTGTATCGGACCCCCTGGTCCACCACCAGGTTCAGGAGCTCATCGGCGGTGTTGTAAAGCATCTCGTAGTATTGCCTGTGAAAGATGAGACAGAGAGAGTGAAGTGTCTTTTACACAATCCTTCTTCTCCTTTTGAGAAGCTTATCACTTTTTTCAGGGGTTGCCACAGCGAGTCAACAATTTCCATCTCCCCCTGTCCTCTGTATCTTCTACTCTGACTCCAACCACCTCCATGTCCTCCCTCACTGCATCCATCAATCTCCTCTTTGTCTCCTACCTGGTAGCTTCATCTCTAGAATCATTCTTCTACCAATATAATCACTGTCTCTACAACGTTCTTCAAAATATAAGAAGACAAAGTCTACAGAAGTACTGCAGCTGTTGGTAATACTAAACTGTTATAGAACAGGTAGAAGTTAAAGGAAGGTGTTCTGCTGTTACCTCACGTCTAATTTGTCTTTTTTGTCCTCTTAGCTGTCCCCTGCAGTGATCACTACAGTAAACTACCTTAGTCCTGGTCAACCAATCCCCTCTCTTTATTTCACTTGTCCACCACATTTATGAATCTCCTCTGAATGGCCGTCCTGAAAACGTCATCTCTGGTCTCCTTTGTCCATTTTATCCACAGTATCTCCTCCAACACTGTCAACTTCTCCTCTCTCATTCCTTCCTTTGAAGCTCCACACACATATGCAGTTTGGGGAATTGTGGGTAAAATTATGGCAGTTGGGACTTGAGCCCAGGTGTTGGATCACGTCTGTTTGTCTGACCCTGTCAAACTCAGCCACTTCCATCTCTGACCCCACTGGTCTTCATCCTCCTGTCTCTGTGCAAAACCCTGACAGTCAAACTCTCGTCTCCACCAACACCACGCGATTGGTCCAACTACTCCCTTTCCTCTGACAAAAAAAACCATCATACATAAATTCAGCTTCTTCCAGCTTCCCTTCTTCTCCTTGAGACCAAAAGTCTCTTTCTGTCCCAGCAGCAGCTGCTGACCTTGTACAAGGGCAGATGCCACTCACTCAGCAGCGGCGCCTCCTGCTGCTTTGTGAGTGCAGCGGCTGAGGCTCTGGAGAAAGGCAGCAGCGTTAACAGCGTTAGGATGAAGGAGTTCTCCTCTTTGTGAACCAGAGACGGAGGAGAAGAATTGAAGTGTGGTGACATCATTAAAGCGTCCAGAAGTTCAGAGGTGGATTCTGTGTTTTACCTGGAGAACTTCTCAGCTGATGAAACAGAGAAGTATTTTCAGGCGAGATGAGACTTTTTATTATTTTTTTGTCTTGTTTGTGGAGCCTGTTTGACCGTCTGGACTTTCAGGGCTAACGAGGCGTTAATGAAACTCAGGGAGCTTCTGTTCCAGTGTGTTTGATTGGTCATCGTGCTTTAAACGCAGCAAAAAAAAGGAATAAAAACAAACTCCAAAGAGTGACGAGTGGGTGGAATGAATGAGCAGGAGACGGAGACTAAAGAGATGAGTGACAAACAGCAGCGTATATCTACTTTTTATCCTTGCCTCCTCCTGACAAATACTGCCCTTGGTCATCAGCGTATTTGCATTCCATCTCACTCTCCCTCCTGCTCTCCTTCCTCTCCAAGGTCTTGTTCATTTTTCTACCATGGGCTCTTTCAACAAAACGAGAAAAGCTTGTCAATACTGATGAGGGTCACATTCGTTTACACCTTTAAGGCAAAAAAAAAAAAAAAAATAGAGGGAGCAAACTAGTTTCACTTTAGGTGTTATCTTATAATGAAACAGGCCACGTATTTGAGCATCTGTCGTTCCGGCTGATAAATGCCGCCTTGGTCATCAGCGTATTTGCATTCCGTCTCACTCTCCCTCCTGCTCTCCTTCCTCTCCAAGGTCTTGTTCATTTTTCTACCATGGGCTCTTTCAACAAAACGAGAAAAGCTTGTCAATACTGATGAGGGTCACATTCGTTTACACCTTTAAGGAAAAAAAAAAAAAAAAAATAGAGGGAGCAAACTAGTTTCACTTTAGGTGTTATCTTATAATGAAACAGGCCAAGTATTTGAGCATCTGTCGTTCTGGCTGATAAATGCCGGGGCCTTCGACTGTGTGTCTGTGTTTGGAAAGTTTGTTTGTTTGTTGTTTTTTTTTCGTGTAAAGTGCATCAACACAGCGATTCGCCATCTCCAAAAGAAATCAGCGCTACCTTCCTCAGACCTGCTGATTAACGACACGCTTGAGGAAAATCACCTCGTTATGTTTTATGATCTGACTGGGAAGAAAAACGCACACAGTCACATAAAAACACTCATTTCTTCAGCACAGACGTCTGGTTGAGCTCAGAGGAAGGAAGAGTTAATATTGAACCGAGCCATGAACACGAGTGGAGGCGACACAGGCATCACATTCAGATTGAATTTTTGCTCTTCTACAAAAAAACCATAATGATACCCAATCTCTCTAGACTGCGATGTGGCGTGCTAATGTGTACAATTAGGCGCCTTAAATGTACATCTTAATTGAAAAGTACACAGAGTTGGTGGAAATAAGTCAGTAACATGTCTACGATGCTAAGACACTGATGTGCTTTGTGATAGATGACAGCATGATTGAATTACAAACACCAAATGTTGGAGTTGTTAAAGATTTAAAGAGTTTGGACTCTGTCATAAACTCATATTAATGATGCAGGAAGAAATCTGAATGGTGGTTAAATGGCTACAGTCAAGGAATCATAAACACATGTGTTTAATTTGGATTTAGCCAGGTTGCATATTTTTAACATTTTTTAACACAATATACCATGACCACCACCAAACATAAAGTATGTATTAAAATCTACCTGTCAACTAATTTTGCTTTACCCACAATTCGTTGACCTGGTATGAAACCTAGGCCTGTTGAGTGGAACACAACATTAATAAACTCAAGGGAATTGAAGAAAGACACAAAATCTGCCTTCAACTTCTCTGTTTTCCTACTCGTTTACAGGTTTTTTTATATCTGCTGCCACACAGTGGCAGGTCATATACCGTATTTTCACGACCATAAGGTGCACCGTCTCAGTTACATGTATGTGTGACATTACTATATTATACACACACATAAGGCACACCTGATCATAGGGTTAGGGTTTTAGATACAATCCATGTCCACACTTCCCCCTTTAACGTTCTCATGGTGTCCTCTACTACGTCCGCCCAACAACAACACACACAGGGTGCACTGCACTATAGGGCGCGCCGCACATTTTGAAGAAAATCTAAGACTTTTATATGCGCCTTATAGTCATGAAAATATGGTGTTGTTCTACCTATCAATGCATTTTCCTCTAACTGGCAACAATCCAATCTGTCAAGTATACAGTACAACTTAAAGACATAAACTCTATGTCTCAAACTCAGGCCCAAGGATCAAATCTGACCCGTGATTTAATCATATTTGGTAAAAAGACACTATGTACTGGTAGGATTTTTAGTATTGAGTGTGTGTGCGCTTTGTTACAGCACAGACATTTTGGTGTTATTTTGTTGTTGGCCTGAGGTCAAAAGATAAGGCGAAGGTTATTAGAATGGAAGTTGAAGTGATACAGATATAATGGCAGAATAAAAAGAAAATACCACCTGTATATATCATGTGTTTATAATGTTGATTTGTTTGCTTCTCATTTAATGTTTATGTAAAACTAAGTTTATTTCTTTATAGAAAGTTCCCTCTGGAGTGGCATAAATCTAGCATACATTTTTTTGGCATATGGCTTATTAACAGTAATGTGATAGAAGAGAGTCAGCTAAGGTGAAGGGA
>JAFBJS010004132.1:17834-28910 GCA_016785265.1 Paraplagusia blochii | reverse complement strand
GGATCAGGAATGAGGTGATTAGAGGGACAACACAGACAGAAAAAGCTAGAGAAGACAGATTGAGATGGTTTGGACATGTTCAAAAGGAGAGACAGTGGATACATTGGTAGAAGAATGGTCCTAGAGATGGAGCTACCAGGTAAGAGACAAAGAGGAGATTGGTGGATGCAGTGAGGGAGGACATGGAGGTAGTTTGAGTCAGAGTAGAGGTTACAGAGGACAGGGGGAGATGGGAAATGTTGACTCGCTGTAGTACCCCTGAAAAAGGGACAAGCTGAAAGGAAAAGAAAAATCCTTTTTTTAATAATTTTTTGCCCATAAGTATGTAGTAACAGTAAAAGAAACAAATTAATCCAAAATCCCAAAACTAATTTACATAAAATATACTTAAGGAAAGTTTAAGACTAAATCAATCACCCCTGAAGTTGTAAGCACTCCACAAATGTTAAAAATAGAACAGAACAGTGTCAGGGTGGAGGCAGACTCTGAAGCTGAAGATGAAGAATAGGACTCAGCTTCCAGGTTCAGGGCTGGTAACTTTCACAGAGCAGTGAATTAACACCAGGAGCATTTCCAGAGACTTTAGGGGCTCTGGGCTGAAGGGAGCGGGAGTGGGGTGAGGTGGAGGTGGTGGTGGTGGTGCACAGAACAAATCCCAAATAAGCCGGAGGCGGAAGGCTAAGAGGATTTACAAACACAGTCGTCGCTGCAGTCTTCTGTGCATTGCCCGACATCAGTTCATTCAAAATAGTGTTGACGAGTGTGATCAGCTGTTCTTGGGTTCCCCCTCTCAGCCCCAGGTAATTACCTGCTACACCCTAATCGCCTGCAAAGCAGCTGTAAAAAAAAAAAAAAAAAAACACTATACATGCCTGATGAAAACTGATATTAGGGCTTGGACCACTTTATCACGGAGCAAATTCTGTTTGGACGTTCTCTCCGACTCCTGCCAAAAAATGATTAGTCTGACAAAACAGCAAAAAGGAGCTGGAAGGCGTCGCAACCCATCTGTCGATGCAGCAGCAGCAGCGGCGGCAGCAGAGGCAGCAGTCAGCAGGAGGAAATTAGAAATTCCTCATCAGTGCTATAAAGCATGGCTTAACTATGGTATAATAGCGGCTATAATTCACTTGGCACTGATGCATTTAGGGAAAAAGTTCCCGCAGAGGATTTGTTAAAAGCACATCAGCACATGCTCGTTTATAAGCGATGGCGGCGCAGCTGCCTCACACTGCACTTTATGCCATTTCTGCAGCAACTTATGCTAGAACTGACACAACAACTGCATCCAAGTCTGATGGCTGTGGACGCCTGTGAGTCATGAGGACGCGTGGGAAAGTTGTCTCTGTCCTCCGACTGTTCAGAGCCGTTCTAACGGGAAGGGGAGGACTTTTTTTTTATCCATTTATTTGAGTGATGTTTGTGAGCGTTTGCTGAAATCACTTTCAAACACTTCATTACACAGGAAGTTGGAAAGACATTTGCCAAACAGGGAAAGGCTGTTAATAAGATTAAAATCTCTGAAAAGCCCCCGCCGTCCAGATAGAGAGAGTGAAACACGCAAACGCATAAATAAAAACAGAACTCTGTCTAAAGACATACTTCTTAAAAAGTCCCTGCGAGGACGAAATGTTACAGAGCAACTGTGTTTTATAAAAACAACATATATTTCAGAACGGCGAAGAATGCATTTATTTTTAACAAAAATGCAGCCAGGACAATAGTTTTCTTTATGGTAATGTGTTCCTGTAAGGAAAGTATCTACACAACAATAGTACAAATGTCCTCACAAGGACAAGGCAACTTCTTTAACAACCTTTATCCTGGTAACACACACTTTAACTAGATGCAGCCTGTTTGCTTTTTAATCCAGCTTGACAAACTTTATTCATTTTATTCATTTCTACTATGGTTATACTTTTTTTTCGCAATTGCACAATTCCCCCAATAGATGGCATACAAAAGGCTCAATGCAATGACCAATTTGAGTCTCTATGAGTGACTTTTACATGTCATTTGTCTTAGTTCAGATGAACAGATGAAATCAACCTGCTTCTGATGCAGCAGCCAATTACAGGACTCAACGTGTCTTTCTTTAATATCTGTGAGGATATCAGTGTTGTGTTCAACTAAACAGGCCCAGGTGGGAAAACTGCAAATATACATCCATCCACATCTATCTACTGTATCTATGGAGCCAGAATAGTCTCAAAAAGAACACAAGCATGGATCCACGAACATATTCTCAAAAATACAAATTTGTGTGTGCGTAGTTTTACAAATTAAAAGCACGATTTGCATGCGTGTACGATGATTCACAAAAGGTAGTTTGAAGAATTCCCAAACATATTTTGACGTATAACAAGTTGTTTGTGTGTTCTTCTCAGAATACATCTGCGGATCCGTGCCTATGCGCATGTTTTTTTTTTTTTGAGACTATTCTGGCTCCATATCTTTCTTCCTCTACTTAACCGTTACCAGGTTAGTGGGCAGCAGTCTTCATGACCACCACCCAAATCACACTGCACCATACCTGGCCCTCATAAACCTTACGGAAGGCGTTGAACCCACTGGAAGGCACCAACCATCCTAACCAGGATTCAATCTTGCCCAGGAGGTCAACCTTGATGTTCAACACCAAAAACCAGAGACATTTCATAAATTTTGTTTTGTTGTGATTTTTTACAGCTTGACTTAGAAGAATTGTTTCTGTTGACCTTTCCCCTAAGTTCTCCTCCACCTCCTCCACCTCTTTGACAATTGTTTCACTGATTCTGATTTTGCAACTGATTCCCACCTGCATCCTCTGCATCTATAGGAGCGCTGCTTAAGTAATCTGTGTGTGTGGGTTCTGTGAGTGTGTGTGCACGCCTCCATGGTGTGCTTTCCATTAAATTTTAATTAGCCGCCCACTCTCTTTCCTCATATACAAAGAATATTAAGGAAATTTATGAAGCATGGATGCAGCATTAGGGCAGATATGGACATCAATGAGTCTATACTGACAGAAAAGGAGGGAAAAACAAGAGGAGGAGTTGAAGAGAAGCTGTGAGAGAAGTGAAGACAGATGAAGACAAGAATCAGCACAATTAATTTCCACTGTGGACAATATCAAGGCCGTTACTGGCTGCATCCGTCAGCACGTTTTCGGAACAACACATTAGTTACCGGGAGGAGTTACGGGAATGTGGGCATCGTTGATGCAGAAATAGAGAAACAACAAGTAACAGCAGCCTCTCATTGACAATGGTTACAACTAGAACCTGATGACAATTCAAGAAGCAATTTGAGCTCCTCTGTTCTTCTTAAAACGAGAAAAAAAGGCAAAAAAAAGATTATTTTATATCTTTAATTCCTTTGTTATGCAAGCAAAAATACGTTTTCAGATAGGGATTAACTTTAAATAATTAACTAAATAATTAATTATTAATTAGATAAGATAATTAACTTTTAACTTTTGCCAATATCTGATTCTGTCAATGATGTCGAAACACCAAAAAAACACCAACATTGATGTATGCAGCTGTTTGCTACTAAAACTAAGGTAATGTTTCAGGATCCCATCTATGATTTCAACGAATTTAGAAAATGAAAGGCACTGTGTTATGATTGTAACAATCCTACCGATAATACATAATTATGTAATAATTATTATCAGACAGCCCTACTTTCCATCTATATTTTTCTGAGTTTCTTAAAAGATATTTACAGATCTGTACAAACTTATTTTGTGGCATCGAACCTCCTCATTTATTGTTGTTGACTAACTATACTCTTGCATATAACTGGTCACTATTGTAGAAACCACGCTCTGAGAAGGAGACACTAAAAATGTTGTTCCAGTAGCTGGCAAACTTAGGATGCACTACTGCCATCTACTGGGCTGAAGCGCAGGCATCAGTGATTTTTTATATATTTTTTCTATACTAAGATAAAGTAACGGAGTTAAAATCCTGGCCCTAAAAATATTATACAATATAAACTATTATACTACAATATTATATATATATATTATTCAATCATTTGTATATAATAATTCAATAAGTTCACTGAGTATTTTTCATCCAAAAGATTTAGAGAGAATAATATTAATAAGAATAATAACAAATTAAACCAAAGCTGGAATTTAAAAGTCTGTCTCTCTTCTTCTCCCCCCACCCTTCATGCCATCTCTTCAAGGCGGTGTATTTGTCTCTCTGCTGGTAATGAGGAAATGTCTGCAGAGACCCTGAGAGTGAAGCTTCATCAGCAAAGACTGGTCCCATATTGCTGTGCTGCCATCACACGTGGAAACAAAGATGCACAGGTGCACACAAATACAGGACAAGCGCGTGATCGGACCGACTTCATCAGCAAACGCCAGCGTCATCAGACTGCGAGGCACACGCACGAACAAACAGGCTTCATCAGCAGAGACCAGACTCATCACACTGCACAAACACACACACATATACAAAACAGGGACAACAGAAGGGAGCGTCTATGGCCCATGTGTTAAACACAAGGCCTGGAGGCCAAATACCACAGATGCTGAGCTTCTCCTTAGGAGAGACAAGGATCGGGAATGAGGTCATTAGAGGGACAACACAGACAGGAAGGTTTAGAGAAAAAACTACAGAAGCTAGATTGAAATGGTTTGGACATGTTCAGAGGAGGGACAGTGGTGGAAGAATGATCCTAGAGATGGAGCTACCAGATAGGAGACAAAGAGGAGATTGATAGACGCAGCGAGGGAGGAGATGGAGGTAGTTGGACTTAGAGAAGAGAATGGAGAAGACATTGATTTGCTGAGGCAAGCCCTGAAAAAGAAAGGAAAAGAAGAACAGGAGCATGCATTATGTCATAGTACATTCTATTTTTTATGATGTTGGTCTGTGGGAAGATCTACGTTAAAAAGAAACAGGAAAAAAAAACTGTAAAGTCTACAGAGAAAGAGATCTAAAATAAAACAAACACGACTGATTTGTCTTTCAAGTTAATTTCTCCCGTGTTTATAATATTTTGCTTTCGTTGTTCCATCATCAATGTTTACGCAAAACTAAAGTTTGTTTCCATATTAAAAAGAATCCACATTAAAGATCAGGAGAGAATACATTAACAGCTGTCGTCAATATTATATTTAAGTGGTTTTAAATTTGTCCGTATGAATTGGATGTTTGAAACATCCAATTTGAGTATGAGTCAGTGCAGCAGGATGGGCAGGTTATTGATTATTGCAGCACAAACAGGAAAAGAAATAGAGAGAGGAAAAAATGGAAGAAAAAGGATGTAGAGGACAGGATGAAGACGGAGACCAGGAGACAATAAGGGAGACAGAAACTGAGGCCCTAAACACAAACTGTTTCATGCGCTGACACCCACTGCCTCCTGCCATGCAGCATCAGCTGCACTTATTACCACATCCCCCTGGAGACACACCAGTGTGTCACCCGGACACACAAAAAGGACAGTTTATGTGTCACTAGCGTACACAGCCAACATGCAGAGGCTGGCGCTGCAGCACACTCAGGGAAATCACACAGGACATCGGTGTCGTATATGGTTCAAACGTGCGGCTGTAGTCATCTCCAGAGGCAGACAGGTGGGTGTGATGGGTTAAAAGCCTTTCCTAGTTTGCAGGGGGACGATATGACAGCACTGCATCCTGCCTACACAGGTCAGCGAGCAGCGCAGAGCGCCACGGTGTGTGTTGGTGTTACCACGTGTGTGTCAGGGCTGGGGGATTCTCCTATAGCAGAGAATGTTTATTATAAAAACAAAATACATCATTACCTCGGCTGTAAAACAGTGGTTTTAAGACTGGGTCGGTGTCTCCAGGTGGAGTCACTGCTATTTTCATGAACCTGGTTTAGTTGGGAAGAGTGCAACATGGTGGCAGATGTGTTTGGTGCTTTTGCCTTACAAGAGTGCCTCTCAAATTGTGGGGCGGGGCCCTCTGGGAGGGGTGCGTTGCAATACTTGTGGAGGTATGGAGGGTTTCCCATGGAATATGGCGCATCGCAGTGGTCCCCAACCGCTGGCCCGTGGACCGGTACTGGTCCCTGGGTGAATTGGTTCACCGGGCCGCAGAGAAAAAATGTTTCCTTTTGGCCCCATCTGACTATTACTTCCACTTGATCCATACCCATATCAACAAAAGAACTGACCAATAGAATGGCTAGGATTCCATCATCAATGATGCAACTATATTTGATTAGGAAATATTTTCTCAGAGACGACAACAACAATAAACTCAAAATGACGCAGTCATTGATGGAAGCAGGAAGTTATATTACTTGAAAACCCCTTGTTGTGCCCATGCTCAGTCAATTAAGGTAGGAAGATTTTATAGGTCGGAAAGTAACACCAGAAATTGAATTTTATTAAGGGGTATCTACATGCCACTACTTAGCGATCGGTCCGTGCAAATTGTTTGAGACATTAAATCGGTCCGTGGCGCAAAAAATGTTGGGGAACACCGGTGCGCCCGACATTGCCTGACTACTGCTGTTATGATTAAATAACAAGCCTCCAGTCACTAGGTGGCAGCAACTACTAGAGTGGTATATACAAATAATAATATTGTGTTATCAGGGTCTCAAAATATATTAAGTGTCAGTCTGGAAGTTCTGGGGTATATGAGCATTTCTGTCCCCCAGGTGGGGTAAGACAGAAAATTATTAACAATCGCTGCCTTACAGAAAAGAGCTCTGTGCCATCTCTATGGACGATACATGTTCTTTCTCTGTTCTAGGATTGGTCAATCTTGAAAGGCTACTGATGTGAATGTGGACAAGCACATAGTCTAGGACAGTGGTTCGATGATGTAACCAGGTCTCTCCTTCAATCTGATGATTAATTGAGTCTTTATAAAACATTAACTTTAAATAAGTTATAATGGAATTACACGAGTTTCACACACAGATTTTCCGACAATGTTGAACACTGCCGCTAGCTGTGCTGCCAATGCCCCACAGTTTCAACTGACCGTCTGAATCCTAAATCAAATAAATCCAAAATTTGTACAGAATGTTCTGCAGGACACAATTCATGAAGCCGTTATTATCCCTAATAAAAAATCCTTTTTCCGATTACTATTTTTTGAAAAATCATAACTTCACCCCAAACTGGTTGGTGTTGGTCTATAAAAACAGATCCCCTGGAGGAGAACAGAGGGAAAGACTGCAGTATAGGACGACTGTTCGCACAAATACAATGTAAATAACGAGTGAGTCACGACTGCACAGATCAGGAGACTTAAATTGTCGCGACGCTGTGACTGATATGAAAAATCCCACATGGTAAAAGTGGAGGCTTTAAAGCAGCAGGAAGCTAAAGTGAGCTGTAGTCAAGAAACACTTGGACTTCAAATATCTGTCTGTGACATTTTAGAGTTTCATACATCTCTATTTTAAGTTTGCCTAAACTGTTGCCAAGCAAAACAAGTCCAAACTTTCTTCACAGGCGTAGGTGAAAAGTTGCCAAGCAACACAAACTTTCTGAAGTTTGTGCTGCGTCGCCAGGTGGAGAATTATGCGTCGTTAGGAGAGGGTCTGAAGATGGTATATAGTATCTGTGCATCATTCCCCAAACCTTCTACTGAGCTGGTTAAGTCACTCAGAGAGTAAATAAAGCAACTAAAAAAAGCAATGAATGGGTATTGGCAAAAAGTACTTCACACGTTTCTGTACCAATAAGAAAAAAAAAGTACTTCAGCACCCTGTGTTAATGTTATGATTCACACAGGAATATTTTTAATACAATGAGTCTCTGCCGCTAGATGGCACTATTTCCCCATGCTTTTAAACACACCCAGTGCAGAGTTTTTCAGAGTTCTGCAGTGCTGTTACAGGGCCTGTCTCTAGTTTTAACACAGACCACTAGTTATTACTGCATCCTTGTCCTGGACTCTGTCTCTGTCTCTGCCTCCGTCTCTTCCACAGACACCAGAAATGAACATGTTTGATTATGAGGTGCTGTACGGAAACTCAATGTAATCTAATATACAGCAAGTCAGTCAATCCTGTTAATTTTTATAATTTAATGTGCATCAAAAGGTTCATGTCAAATGTGGTTTTTAAAATAATCAAAAACAACAGTGGAGAAAGAGAAGAAAAAAAAAACTGGGGACATGAAAATAAAATGTTGTACTAATCAAATTTTCTGCTGCCATGACATCAATAATTTTTAGTAGCATGAGCAAATATCCGCAAGTTCAACCGCATCAGCGACAATACATTTGTCATATTAAGATGACATATCAATTAAACTAACAAAAAAAATACCAAAAATAAGACAAATCAATGGGAATTTCTGAACAACCAGGTGAACAGAAAGTGAGCAGAGCTTTGTTACCAAGAGCAAATTTCCCCCTCTTATTACACCCTCTCTTACTTTTCTGTAAATAGAGTAAAATTTTACATTTTCAGTTGAGTGATTCTTCCTCCTCTTTTCATTTCTGATGTCAAAACCTTCCAAATTCAACATGTTGAAGTAAAATATCTACGAAAACAATAAGGCACGGAACAGCAGCCCTAGACTTCAGTACCAGGGAATCTCTCGTCTATAAATAAAAATCTTTGTTATACATCAGTGAATATAAAACTCTGGAGTTGTAAACTTAAAAATATGATTTCTGTCAAAACCATTTACCCGTTTTTTTCAGCTTCAACACCTGGTGGCAGTGATGCATATTCATAACCTCAACATAAATATGGTGATTTCAAAACACTGTTTGGCTGCGTGTCTGTGCTGTCCAGAACCAGGGACGCAGATTCAGGTGCGTGTTCGCTGCTTTGTGTGAACGCACATGAGTGTTTGTGTGTGTGTGTGTGTGCCTTGAAGCCAGAGGCTGGCCGGTGCAAAAAAAAAAAGAATGTGTAAACAATGTGCTCTGCAATTCCAAATCAACACCTCCACAACACCCACACCTGGTAATCAGAGGGAAAAGAGAACAAAGACAGAGAAGCCATCACGGGCATTGGTCTGTAATCAAAGTTGACAGAGGGGAGAAATAAACATGCTAATCAATGCTGCTTCATATCCAGTACAGTCGGGGTCACTGCAGAAGACTTCTTTGTTTCTGCTCCTGGAGGTAAACTCAGCCCAAACTGCCATTATACTCCAAACAATAGGTCTGTCCAAACACACGCACACACACACACACACACACACATGGACGCCCCTGCAAAGAGACATATGACAGATTCAAAAAGATGCCAAGAGCTGTGAGAAGAGGCCAATTAACCCTGAGACACAGCGATAGACACAGTTCAATTCAACAGCAGCGTATGTTTGATCGGCTGTTGATGACACACTGGGGTCTGGTCTCGAACCCAGTGATGTCGAAGTACCATCATCCCATACCTGATGATACACACGCATGATACTGTAAAAAGTAGCTGTATATAAGCAGACATTATATAAATTCTTCTTCTTTTCCTTTTCGCTTGTCCCTTTTTCAGGGCTTGCCACAGCAAGTCAACATTTTCCATCTCCCACTGTCCTCTGTATCCTCAACTCTGACTCCAACTACATCTCCTCTTTGTCTCCTACCTGGTAGCTCCATCTCTAGGATCATTCTTCTACCACTGTATCCACTGTCCCTCATCTGTACATGTCCAAACCATCTCAATCTGTCTTCTTTAGCTTTTTCTCCAAACCTTCCTGTCTGTGTTGTCTCTCTAATCACCTCTTTCCTGAGCCTGTCCATCCTTGTCTCTCCTAAAGAGAATCTCAGCATCTTTAACTCATCCACCTCCAGCTCTGTCTCCTGTCTTCTACCAATTCCTAGTGTCTCTAATTCTGTTCTTAACCTGCGTTCTATCGAACCCTAGGGGTTCGGTGAGTCAGTCACAAGGGTTCGGTGGAGCCTCTATTGCAGAGGTTGATGAAACTGGTGAACCACTGATCCAGAAGTAATCTCCAAAATTCAAAAGGTTTTCAAAAATGACTAAAAATGCATTCAGAAGTAATCTCGAAAAAATAAAGTTTTTTTTTAAATTCACTAATAATTCATTCATTTGTCTTAAAATACTTAGTTAACATTTTTGTGGTTGAAATTGTAAAAATTTACAATTTCCTTGGTTTGGAGACTTGTGATCACTGTGAAATATTGTTATCATAAAATCTCCAAAATATTTTTTTTTCAAAATTAACAAAAAATGCATTTATTTTTCTTCAAATACTTAGTTATGAACATTTTGGTGGTTAAAATATAAATTTTTTTACATTTTTTGGTTTGGAGACTATTGATTTCTGTGAAATACTGTCCTCATAAGCTCCAGAACAGTGTTTCTTAACCTGGGTTTGATCAAACCCTAGGGGAGTCAGTCTCAGGGGTTCGGTGGAGTCTCTGCTGCAGAGGTCAAGACACCGTGGAGGTCAAGACACAGCGAGTCACCATACTAAGGTGGGGTTTGGCGAATGCACACATGAAACTGGTGGGGTTCGGTAGCTCCAACACGCTTAAGAACCACTGCTCTAATCCATCCATCATGGCTGGTCTCATAAGTGTCGTGTAAACCTTTCCCTCGTCCTATCACAGATCACAGATCACTCCTGACTCCTTTGTCCAGTTGTTCCATCTTGCCTGTCCTCTATTCTTCACCTCAGACATGACATCAATAAGGATGTCTTTTGATGAAGTAGACTGAATTAGTTGAGCCTAGTTACCAAAGCCAACTGAACAGAATGTGAGCAGAGCTTTTAACTGGTTATCCTTTGCAAATTGGAACATTTTACACTCATGGAATCAGACAGACAAACACTGATACTAAATGCTGAATAATAAAAAAAAAACACTGTGAAGTGACGCTAACGGTTTTTAAAAATTGTCTCTACAGCTCCCCTTTCGTAAACTACTGCTAAGCACCCCACGTCCACCCCAAATTCACTGTCTCAAAACTTTTAAAAAGAACAAAGTGTGACTCAACAGGTTGTCTCTCAAATAAAGAGCACACATTAAAAGATACAAATATAGAGACAAATATATAAATATATTCAAACATTTTCTTTAGTCATTTCAACCTTGGCGTTCCTCCAAATCTTATCCAACACCATCTTTACTATTTCTATGACATCCTTACTTTTGTGTTT
>JAFBJS010004132.1:4264-17481 GCA_016785265.1 Paraplagusia blochii | reverse complement strand
AAAAGGTTTTCACAAATGACTAAAAATGCATTCAGAAGTAATCTCGAAAAAATAAAGTTTTTTTTTAAATTCACTAATAATTCATTCATTTGTCTTAAAATACTTAGTTAACATTTTTGTGGTTGAAATTGTAAAAATTTACAATTTCCTTGGTTTGGAGACTTGTGGTCACTGTGACATACTGTCCTCAAAAGATCTATAAATAATCCTGAAAAACAAAAGTTTTCCTAAATTTACTAAAAATGCATTCATTTGTCTTAAAACACTTAGTTATGAACATTTTGGTGGTTAAAATATCAAAAATTTTAAAATTTTTCGTTTGGAGACTATTGATTTCTGTGAAATACTGTCCTCATAAGATCCAGAACAGTGTTTCTTAACCTGGGTTTGATCAAACCCTAGGGGAGTCGGTGTCAGTCGGTGTCAGAGGCCAAGACACACCGAGTCACCATACCAAGGTAGGGTTTTGGCGAATGCACACATGGAACTGGTGGGGTTTGGTAGCTCCAACAAGGTTAAGAACCACTGCTCTAATCCATCCATCATGGCTGGTCTCTCAACTGTCCTGTGAACCTTTCCCTTCTCCTATCACAGATCACTCCGGACTCCTTCGTCCAGTTGTTCCATCTTGCCTGTCCTCTATTCTTCACCTCAGACATGACATCAATAAGGATGTAGACTGAATTAGTTGTGCCTAGTTACCAAAGCCAACTGAACAGAATGTGAGCAGAGCTTTTAACTTGTTATCCTTTGTAAATTGGAACATTTTACACTCATGGAATCAGACAGATAAACACTGATACTAAATGCTGAATATTAATAAAAAAAAAACACTGTGAAGTGACACTAACGGTTTTTAAAAATGATCTCTACAAACATTTTCTTTAGTCATTTCAACCTTGGCGTTCCTCCAAATCTTATCCAACACCATCTTTACTATTTCTATGACATCCTTCCTTTTGTTTTTTTTTCAGATTGCCTTTCCCTCACACTCCCCTCCGTCTCACCCCATCTCCTCCATCACCTGTCCTCTCACACACTCTCTCCTGTCAAGGACACAAGCATCTGAGAGAGACAGAGAGAGAGAGAGAGTGAAACAATTCTATGAAACCCCCCGTCTCCTACTGTCGTCTCACCCTCTCTGTCTCACTCCTTTCATCTTTGTTCACAGAGAAATTGGAGCGTCCATTCCTTCCATCCCTGTCAGGCCTGGACAGCCGTGGGCACCAGCAGGTAGGCTCGCAAAATATAAATGTATGAATAAAGAATAAACGCCAGCAACCGTGTGCACTCAGACACTCAGCGTGGCCGACAATCTGTTTGGCCATCTGTCTGCCACTCACACTGACATAGTAGCTGTCTGAACTTGAGGACACGGTGCTGTGTGTCTACGCAGGTGTGTCTCCAACGGGGGGGGGGTTGGTCCAATATATCGACTGACGCAAACTGAGAAATGAAGGTCCATCATTGTTTTGATAGAGTAATTAGACACTTTAACATACGAGCCTAACTGTTCGTCGTAAAAGTGGAGTAAAGACTGTACTTGATCCAAAGCTGCACAACATAATCAGGAAGAACATTTTTTGATAAATAAAGAAAGGCACATGACCCAGACAGGCTCATCCCCCTTCTGCTGAGTACATAAAGGTGAGTAACTTATGGTGGGAATAATGTGAGGTGAAACTAGAAGGAGTAACGGAATTAAAGTAATATTGTCTAGGTGTCTATTACTTCCACTTGATCCATATCCACATCAACAAAAGAACTGAACAATAGAATGGCTAGGATTCCATCATCAATAATGAAACAATATTTGATAAAGAAATATTTTCTCAGTGAAGACAACAACAATAAACTCAAAATGACGCAGAGTCATTGATACAAGATTCTAACTTTTATACTGGTCTGGTAGCAGAAAGTTATAGGCTGGGTGCACATGAGAAATCCCTGTTGTGCCTGAACACAGTTAATTCAGGTAGGAAGATTTTATAGGTAGGAAAATATTTCAGAATACCATGAATTAAATTTTATTAAGGGTATTCTTATCTAAAATAGTATGTGATATTTAACAGGTTTGTGGCTCAAAAAAAGTTGAGGAACTGTTTTTATAGCTCAGTGGTCACCAAATATTTTTTTTGTGCCACAGATCTGTTTAAATGTTAAATGTCATTGAATGATATTTTTTTCATGGACCATGATACAACTTAATATTGGACATTCAATAAAAACTTTATCCATTTTTCTTTATTTTCTAAATATTATAATTTTGTCAGCAACTCCAAAACATCTATTTTAGCTGCGTTCTCATAAGATCGTGTTTTCCTAAAATACCAGACACTTGGAAGAACAGGCCTAATTATCTTTTAGAGAGTTGATTAGTCCATTTTTCAGTGGAAGTCTTGGAATTGTCTGTTACATGCTACCTTCTGTGCCTTTAAGACGTAGTTCTGTCTCCTTGCTGGCTCTGTTAAGCTGCGCAAAGAAACATTTCAAGGAAGTTTTTTTTTTAATTTCTCTAACTTTGGGAGTTCTAATTTTGTATTACAGTCCAAAGGAGACCCTTTAAGAAGCTTCACAAGGCAAAGACAGATGCAGCAGAAAGAATCTGGTAAATATTTCAAATTAAAATTCAGTCGGATAATGAAATAAGTAAATAGTATTAGTTGTGCATCCTTTTTGTGCGGCCCGGTATCAATTGACCCAAGGACTGGTGGTGGTCCACAGTCCAAGGGTTGAGCATCACTGCTTTAAAGATGAACAAATGTTGATTTATTTCCTTTTTTTTGAAAATCTTAGATGGATATTTTGTAGCTCTGCTCCTCGCTATTTTGGTTTTAGTCTTTCACTTACACAAACTTAAAAATTAAATTCCTTTTTTAAAGAATTATATATTTATATATATATTATATATCAAAATATTATTAATTATAAAAAATATACAATTGTATTTATTAACATGGAGTTTTCAAACAAGACCAGATGGTGCCTGACTCGCAAGCACTGCTTCGGTGAGAGCTGTCGAAAAATGTTGAATGAACACCAACCTGGCAAAGTCCAGGTCGGCCTCTCTTGACATGGTGATGTTGGTGAGGTTCTGCTGCAGAACGAAGATGTTCCTGCACATCTTCTTGATGCCTGACTCACTGATTCTCTTGAAGTACTGCGCACCATTGATGAGAATACAGGAGATCAGGTGACCCAGACCTGGTGGGAAGGAGAAGACAATGACATAGATGCATCATTATGATACTAGTACCAATAGCTAAATACTTGGAGATATATATATATATATATATATATATACATATATATATGTATATATACCATTAGTTTTTATTTATTTGATTGTAACATTGAAATAGAGCTCGTCAGACTGAGCGATGGTGATCTATCGTAAGAAGAAAACACATTTTGTTTTATTTTTCCAACTGACACAAGCAAATGGGTTAAAAGCTCTGCTCACTTTCTGTTCATTTTACTGTGTAAACAAAGCAAAAGGTTTATTTTATCTACCGTAGTTATCCATATAAAGTATGCCAATATGCAGCTATTGGTTTTTAATGTTGCACATGCTTACTTGTACTATGGTATTGGCACAAAGGTAGGAATGACTTTTGACAAAAATCTTTTTAAAGATCTGTTTGTGCCAACAGAGGTTGGCACTGACCTTCAAAAATGTACTGGAACTTATGCTGCTGCAGAGCTGCCCCCATGGCCTCGTCTATGGCCGAGATGTCCTTGTTCAGTTTGACCACCAGTGGGTCGTAGTCCATGCTCTCCACGTTGGCTACTATGGCGTAGTTCCCTTCCTTGGTGAGAGGGATGAGGTAATGGAAACAATGGACTCTGCAATGACACAAGTACGAAAATGGAGAAGAACTGTTGATATTTTCACACATTTTTAAAAAAGTATTTTTCTTTAGTTTTATATTTTTTACCTCAGGGAGCACTGCTCATTTATACAGTAGATATGAATGACAAAAACAGGAAAAGGTGAAGTGGCAAACCCAGCAAAAATCAAGTTACTAAAGTGTGTGCTATTTTTCTACGTTTTCCAAGTTGTATTTCCCTGAGCACCTGATATTTTTCACCACTGATCATCACATACTCCGCGACATGTTATTTCTACACAAATGGTATGTTTGTGGCACTTACATCCTCGTACACTGCCCCCAGAGCATCACCACTGGACGCCGTTAAGGAAGGAAATCTCATTAGTTGAAGACAACCTGTGAGTGCGCGGCTAAATATAAGCAAAGATGACTTCATCTGAAGCATATACATTATACTACATTAGAACTAGAAAAGTATTTGGCCTGTGTATGACAGCCAGATAGAAAGGCAGGGAAATTACAGAAGTATTTTGAAGCAATTTTCTGCATATTTATAGAGAAAAGTATTTGTGGTATTGTGTATTATCGCATTATCGGTTTTACCAATAACACAGTGTCTGGGTTTTGCCAAATTTGCTGGAATGGTTTGGAATCAGCCACACATATTGTTTTGGTATTGACATTTAGTGTTTGCATCATATCGACTTATCTTGATATCAAATATCAGACATCCCTAGATATAATCATAATGAGAAGATAATTTGGAGAGTGCAACGTTAATAAAATTGAACGCTGTACAACTTTAATTCCGCCTTTAGGTCTATCGTCAGTAAAGAGCTTTAGTTCCACCACGGCCATATTATTCTTCCTCATCATTAAACATCTTCATCTCACTCTGTGGTTCTTCAGGCCCACTGAAGTCTCAAGTCTTAAAGAGTCAATATTCTCTTAAGTCCATAATCACGATGCCCTGAGCAGAACAGTAAGAAATGATATGGGTGAGCGTTCATTCCCCCTTAAGGCAGATCCAACCACCCCAGTCACTGCTGTGTTGCCTCCACCCCCCCTCCGCCTCCGTTCTTTTCTTCTCCATTCAATTATTACTTTAATTTAGATACTACATCTTCCTTGTTTAAGCCTACATCTCTGCTCCGTCCTCTGCGTCCATTCCTCTCATCCTGCTCCTCCGCCCGGCCAGCATCCCTGCTTTCTCTCTCACGGCTTTATTTAGCTGGTGGCGCCATCAGGGGAAATTCAGTAGATGGGGAGAGTCAATGAAGTGTAGCATATAGCTAGACGTCAGCCTCGGGGAGAGTTTTCAACTCCAATCATAAACAATATTGCATAAGCTACACAATACTCTGCGGGGAAATACTGGTACACGGGGGGTTACGGGGGAATGGGAGAGGAATGATGGCTCTTAGTGGCCGTGAAGGGAGAAAAGTATATGGTGTGGTAAATTAATGTGGTGGAGATATTGACGTTGAGGCCACAGTAAAGTCCTTACAGAACATGTACAGCCATTATACCACAGTGATGGCCACCACACACTGATTTATGGCTCCATAAGGGAGAGACCTTGTGCTTGTAATTAGTATAAATGATTAAAGCCCAGACATGGGAAAACTACGGTGCGGGGCCCAGATGCGTCCAGTTTGGTCTTTGAATCTGGCCCGCCAAACTTCTGCAAATTATATTATATTTGTTATATATATTTTCCTTTTATTACGCTTCCTTTTCCCTGTAATGCCCTTATTCCCCCAAAAGATGACAAGTTAATTTTTGCCATAGTCTTTATGTATTTATTTTATGTATTTGTTTAATTTACATGCCATTTACTGTTTTTAAGTTTACAAGAACGGACCATCTTGTAAACCTCAGCCAGACCCTGGTCAAATCTTAGGATCCACTGTAGCCAGCAGTAAAACCTATACCTTAAAACACTGTTTTTCAAATACTGGGTTGCAACCTTCAGTTGGGTCACAGGAGGGTTTTTTTTGGGGTCATCTTGCATCATTTTTTTTCTCAGAGTATATTTAATTTTAAATGGATCAATTACTTAGATTAAGTGTTATCACATAGTTAACCAAAAGAATATCCTCAATCTTGTTCAATTACGGTCAGTTATTTATGAATATTGTGTATTGACTTTGGTCACAAATGTTCCTAAATTTTAAATCATGAGTTCCCAGAAAAACTAACTGTTTGGGCGACACTGCTTTAACACTTGCTGTCTTTAAATTCTCATTAAAAACAAATATTTTTCCTGCCTACCTGACTTCCAGGTGCAACACCAGAAGGCAGCGGTCGGCAATGTCCTGAAACCCCTTGGACAGGTCGGTCAGGGTCTGGAGAATCTGCTCCCTGCTGCGTTCGCTCTCAGCAAGAGCCTGACTATCTGTTGAGCACGAAGAGGCACCTAAACAGACGGAACAGTGGATGTGAGGAAGAGAGAAACAAGGTGAGATTAACAAGGGTTTATGAACAGTGCTTTTTATCCACCAATTTCCCACATCTGTGAAAACTGGCAAACGTCCACCACTTAACCCTGGACTCATTTCAACACTGACATGTTAATAGTTTGGCAAAACAATACACAGGTAAACACACAGAAGACAGACACAGCAAAAAGGACCTGAAGGTGAAATTTGAACATGTTCTCAGGTCTTTCAGAAGCTGCTGGTACGGACTGGATGTCACTTCTGCTGAGACAGCAGTGGTAAAAGTGCTGCATTGAAAACTATGGCAGTAGGTGTGGGTGAGAGAGACGGAGAGAGGGAAGGAAAAGCAGAGCGCAAGATGAGTGTATATAAATGCAGTCAGGTGTAAATCAATGGCCATAAATTAGCAAGTAGGGGAAAAGGAGAGAAATTGGCCCCGTCACTCATCTGTAAGTCTATTTGGTCAATGAGGCAAGCATGTGTGTGTGTGTGTGTGTGTGTGTTTGTGTGTGGGAGGGTGTATACAGTGAGAGTGGCTGCGCAGCAGGAGAATGCAGGGGTCCAGGATCGATGTGCTGCAGTCAAAGCCAGCTCCCTGGTTCCTCTTCCTGCCCTTCTGAAGGTCAAACCTCCAGCCTTTACTACAGACACTTAAGAAAACCTGAGAGAAGCCTTTCCACGTGTCAGAGCTGGAGATGGCGAGAGCTCACGTAAATAAGCGCCGATTCTTTTTGAATATATTTCTGTAAAAAATGTGTCTAACAAAGCTAATAAACTGAGTTTAAGCTGAAACACGTCGTGAATGTTTGTGTGATTAAGTCTATCGTTGGGCTGTAAATGTTGCGTTTTATTTCATTACGGATATCGGTAGCCTCAATCTTAGATTAGCGGAAGGCCATTCTGTTGCCAAGAGTATATAAATTATGCTCAAGTAATTGTTAATTAACGTGAAAGCTGAGATTTACCACTAATCGATAAAATACAAGCTACACTTGAGTTTGTAATTAGTCCAAGTCTCAGTATAGGACGTTTTTTCTCCACCATCAGTTTAGCCGCAGTTGAGCTGATGCAAAACAACCGTCTCTCATGACTGTGAAAACAATGCTGCCTCTACCATTCATTCAGTTTAAATAAGCGCTTACTGTATGAATAAAAAATATACTGTATATATTCTTTATCTCTCCTTAAAATGGCTGAACAGAAACTTTTGTTACAAATGCAACAATTCTTCAGAAAACAATCCGACAATCGTCCTGCCATCATATTGTACATCAAAAAATCCAATTGTTCCTTAAAATTGTTCCGATTAGTCAGAGCAAACAGAGCCAGTAATGAATGAAAGACAATCCATTAACAAGGTATACACAGACAGACAGGCTGAGGTGAGACAGTCCAGGCTCTGATCTGACACATGGACATTATTGGAGAAGGATTTAAATACTTCATTTTTATGTGCAAACATGGTAACATAGGATGGTAGACATTGTCCAGAACTAAACACAAATGGTGGCATAGAGGACTGAGACACCACTTTGGAATCAACTCTAACATTAACCCAGCATTTTATTGCAAACTCTTTTTTTAATGAGTCTGAGACCAAACAATTAAGCTGGTTTGAAAAACAACAGATCTGTCAGCTTCACCTCTGAGATCTCCTACTGTAATCCAGCTCTATTAGCCATGGAGGACTGCTTCAACTGCTGTGGGAAAACACAGCGCCAGAGCTAAAATTGTAAAAATCCAACAGAATGAAAGAAAAGAAACTAAATTGGCTTCAACCTAAAGAAATACCATTGTCAGTGATTTCACAGTGGTGTGAGACAAATCTGGCTTAAACTGACAGGAGGTAGCACAAGTTGTCCACAAGTCAGAGACAGTCACGTTACAGTTCAAAACTCTAAAAGTAGTCTAACTAAGACAGTGGTCCTTAAGCCCTGAGTTGCAGACTGGTACCAGTAGTGGGGTCAATTGGTTCCAGGCTGCACATAAAGAATGCATAACTCAGACTACTTGATCCTGATCTTGGTAAAAAAAAAAAAACAAAACAACACAAATCTTTGTAAAGTTTAGTTCTAGGAGTCCTACTTGAAAATGCATTTATTGTAATAGGTTGTTCCCATGTATCTAGCATAAGCAAGAGAAGACAGATTGAGATGGTTTGGACATGTTCAGAGGAGGGACAGTGGATACATTGGTAGAAGAATGATCCTAGAGATGGAGCTACCAGGTAAGAGACCAAGATGAGATTGAAGGATGCAGCGAGGGAGGACATGGAGGTAGTTGGTCTTAGAGTAAAAGATACAGAGGACAGGGGGATGGAAAATAATGACTCACTGTGGCAACCCCTGAAAAAAGAGACAAGCCAAAAGGAGAAGAAGAAATTTCCATTAATTTAGTTTAGTTATTAAAGAGAAGAAGTCAACAACAACAACTCAGCAGCTGGTTTCATGCATCAAAAAGGTAAGTGGTCAAAACCACCTGGACTGTAACGGCCCAGCAGCCCCCATCTAACCACTATTAATGCGCTTCACAGGTGAACCCAGGTCCAACAGGAGGGACCAGAAACACCCTGTCCTGGTCACTCACAGGTGAGTTACTCAACAAATACAGTCAGAACTGAAGAAACCTCTTGAAAGAGCGAAGAGAAACGTTGTCTGAAAGAACTCAATGTCCAGTTGCCTCACAAACTCTTCAACCACTTCAAAACTGCATGACCACTTGGGGATGAAGCATTCTGCATTGGACAAATCTGATGTCAAAGGGACTGCAGACAAATGTGTGCAGTGTCTAATGTGTCTAAAACTTTATATATTTTAATTAACTTTTTTTGTATGAAAGAAAAATCATTTTACTCGTCTATGGAGCAAAAATCTCTGATGTCATTCAGTCTCCACAGATGGAATCAGTGCACGCAACTCTGCACCGACTGCACAAATAAGTCACCGAAAAAAAGGCTAAACTCTAAGTAGTGTGTTTGTGAAGTTTTACTCAAGGCATCTCAGAAAAGAATGGCTTTTTTATTTTTCAGATGAATACCATTTTGTTTCTTTGTGTTGAGTTGTTTCTCTTCACTCGGCTCACGAGAAAGAGAAGAGGAATTTCAATTGCTCTGCCTGGGGAAGTGCTCCCCCTCAGGTGTGTGTGCAGATGTGCACACAGGTGTGTGTGTGTGTGTGTGAAAGTGACTCCAAGGCTTTTGTTTCCACTCATGTGCATTACACTCACTCACTTTGGCAGCAAAAAAAAAAAGAAGGAAAGAAAAGGGGTCTCGCTGTGGAACACGCGGTTGGAGGTCTCTCCCGGGGGCGCCGTTGACAGCCAAACACACTTACGCACACAATAAGTAAAAATGCGCACATAGCACAAACACCAACACAGAGAGATTTCTTTGCTGCCCCCTTGATTGTGCTGCTTTGATGGTGTGAGGGAGGCGTCGCAGCATGGGGTCACCATTAGTGTCAGGGACAGATGGGTGAAAGGAGACGACTCATTGGTCCTGACTGACATCTCTCTTTTCTGCCTTTCTTTTCCTCAAACCAAATCACCTTCATCTTTCATCAGTTGCTGACACACACGCACACACACGTTCACATTCACCACCCGGCACATACAAATGCTACCAAATCCTGGGAAGGGCTTGAAAAATATCTTCGTTTTAAAATTTGGGGAAAAACAATAGCTAAGTGAAGGACAGTATCCTGCAAGGGTGGACTGATGAATGATTCATAAATGATGGACAGTAAGTAATTATTTTCCTGCCCGTGGTAGAAAACGAACAGTTGCTCACAGGGATTTGAACCTCTGTTCAGAGAAAAGGACAGGATGAGAGAAATTCTGAATGTCCCCAAATTAGGTTTATTCCTTCATTCATCTACATCCGCTTATTCATTGCTGGTTTGCATGGGCAGCGATCTCCATGACTGCCACCCAAATCACACTGCACCATACTGTATGGTGAGAAGCAACGTGTTTGTCTCCAAATTTTAAAGACAAAGAAGAAAGCTGATTGTCTGGACAACACACAAAGGAGATGGATGGACAGGAGAGACACTCCAGTCTCTTTGGTCAAGAGTGAAAGAACACCATCATCCCACACGGCAGCTCCACCCCCCCCAAGCCTCTGCAGTGAATATGAATGTGAGCCCTAAGTCAACTTGTCTTGTTTAATGTAGTCAAGAAAGAGAAGAATTGCTGCTAAGGCTAATGACCTGTAGCCACTAAAGTCAAGGTTATAGAAAGTGTATGTGAAAGCCTTCAGACATGCAGCAGAGCAACAGTCAAGACAAAACAATCGCAGTCTTATGGGTAAACAATGGTTTAGACCTTCCAACCCTGCAGCCTGGACTGAAGTCCAGTTTCTCTGCTCCTAATGATGGTCAGAGCTCAGACGAGAACACTAGCATCGGCAAACACCAACCTACAGTAAACAGCCAACAGAGCTGAAAAGTCTGCAGTAAACTTTCATCCTCACAGCCATTGATCTTCAGTTCACGGGTTGTTGCTCAGAGAACAAGACACAGTAAAGAAAAGACTGACACACAACGCTGCAAATTGTATCATGCATGTTGCACTGCAGCCATCAAAAATGCCCGTCACGGTGACACTTGCCCACAGGCGACTCTCTATGTCTGTGTTGGAGAATAAATATTATTTCCAGAGTGGAATTTTGGAACCAGCAGACAGCTGACAACCAACAGATGCAGCCAAACAAGTGCATTTGTGCAATCCTGGAGATCTCAAAATAGATAGATGGCCTCACATGGCTGTTTATATCGACAGTGTAACCGACGGAACCGATTTTTTCCCTGGAAATCACTTCTTAGCTGGAATAAGGGCTGCTCTTCATCTGACAAGGTTAAACTTGCCAAACGTGTGATGCCTTTATTGTCCTATGAAAAATGACAGCAACTCTGTTCTATCAAATACAGTGAATCCAATACAGGTTAAGTGATATGAGTGACTCCTCTGTTTAGATGACTTTCTCTATAAATATATATGAGGATAATGTTAAAATGAAGACAAATATATAAAAGTATATTTTCCACTACAAGACCACGTACATCAACGCCCCCAGTACATAGATTTCTCATAAAAAAATGCAGTATTACTGCTGTGCAGTTGAGACAAACTCCATGAAAATACCACATCTTTACTTCAATCTACCTTAAATACTATAATTTGTATTTGTATTTATGAGTAGGTCCATTATTGGCATAACCCTCCTATAATGAAAATCTGAAAATACAATGCCTGGGTTTTGCCACATTTGCAGCATTTGCTCACAGGATCCTGGGATGTTTACTTCAGTTTTATTGGAAAGCAGCAGCATCTATCGGTATGGATAAATATCGGAATCCAAAAATAAGTTTTGGTCAATATCAGCCGAAGTCAATAGCAGACAATTTGGACATTGTGATCCACACCACTGCACCCAAAGAACCTTTGCATTGAACCCATTAACAGAGTGAATATCGGGCCACTTTAACTGGCTGAGGAGCAGGGTGTGGGGACAGTGCCATGCTCAGTGGACCTCAGTCATAACCTGGCAGTTAATGATTCGAACCTGGAACCCTCTGGACCCAAGTCCGGTTCCTTTACCACTAGGCCACAACAAGTTTCACAGATCTTATCTAGATCCCTCAAAAAGAAAAACTCTTAGAATTAAAAATAGCAAAAAAAGTAAACATATCTTAAGTACATGTATGAAAAGATAAACACCACGGCAGTGAATTAAAAGAAGGGAAATGTCATCACAGAATCAACAAGAAAGTGAGTTAGAGACAGAAATGAGCGTAAGAAAGAGAAAAGAAGAGGCGGGGGAATATGAGTTGTTCACACCTGACTGCCAATGTAATAAAAAATCCAATTTGAGCGGCAAAGACAAGTGGAGGGTGGCGGCGTTGGTGGTTAAGATAAGGTCCTTTCCCCCCCGCCACACCCTGGTCCCCATACACCCCCCTATTGACACACACACACGCTCTCGTATCATACTGACCCCCCTCCCAACCTTCACATCCTTCACCAGATCAGCAAACTAAATATGAAACAATAAGAGGGCTGTCCCAGCACGATAAGTCCCGTCCCCGTCCTCTGCATTAATGCCACGCAGCAGAAGTAATGGTAATGATGTCACGTCCCTCCTCGTACTTTATTGAATTCTTATCTGTGAGCAGGCCACAAAGGGCTGCATTAGAATAAGTGGGAAGAGTTGAGGAAGAGATTGTGATGAAGTGAAGCCAAAATAAGAATATCTAATACGGTGTCATTTAATTACAGAATAAAGTGGGAGATACCAAACAGCCAAAAGTGCACACGCTCCACAAGCAATCAGAGGTTTAAGGCTCCAGAGCTGCGGCTCACGCTGATAAAGGTTTAAACAGTTTCTCTCTCTCTTCCTGTTGCTCCAGGAATGGACCAGAATTCACCAAGACTTAGTCATATGATCCAAATTATTCATGAAAAAAAGTGTAAAAAGTGCAAGATTTACACAGATATGGATATACAGTAGGTTTAATTTAATAAAAATCCAATATTATTAGTATGAATGACTATTAATAGTATTGAATACTTTAGTATAAATACTTTTAAATGAACCACTAATGATGGCTTAAAAGATGAAAGCAAAAAACTTTTGAAAACAAAATGAATTATACAAATGTGTCCAAAAAAAAACAAAATAAAATTTCTCAAAAAATTCTCCTTATGTCATGCCAACAATATTTTAATTGTCACACAAACTAAGGTAAAACAACAACAGTGGGTGAGAAAAAAATCAGATTTGGTCAAAACAGCTAAAAGTGAGCACAAATATCAACACAAAGCTAAATGGTCCTACAGACAGAAAAAAATAATAGTTTGTGCAACAGAAGAAATCTATATAAAAAAAAAATATATGTATAATTATATATATATATATATATATTCCATATACATATTTATATAT
>JAFBJS010004131.1:0-14801 GCA_016785265.1 Paraplagusia blochii | reverse complement strand
ATGTGTATAAGAGACAGGTGCCTCAGGACTCGGCTGCTAATGTTTGATGATGTCTGACCCAGATGAAATTCTCTCCCTAAGGTCCCTGACCACATCATGGATGGCGAAGGTGAGTGGAGTGCTGCCAGCTGTGAGTCTGGATCTGACATCGTGGAGTTGGGTGGAGTTGTCCGTCTCGAATCTGGCGTAGAAGGTGTTGAGGTCGTCAGGGAGGCCCCCTGAGGTGAACTTTTTCTCCACTTTGGCAGGTATGGCGCTACAGGGCCATACCTGCCAGAACTAACAGACTCAGAGACTGCTTCTTTCCACTAGCCGTCTCTGTACTGAACACATGGTTAATTTCAAATAAATAACATGCCATATACATCACAGCATATTTGCACAAATTTTATTTTATTACATCAAGTCTGTATACACTGTAAGTTCTATTTTGCACCTTCTTCCATTACCTCTTTTTTAACTTGTGTATCTGTCTGGCCCACACGGATTCTCTCTCACTGCAATATATTGTTTAAGGAGTCCTATTTTCATGTGTATGTTTACTTTTAACTGTCTACTTTTAACTTATTATTCATGTGTGCACCTTAGGGGCAGCTTTAAATCTTATTGTACTTGTATAATGACAATAAAGGCTTCCTATTCCTATTCCTAAGCTGCAGGGTCCTATCCTTATGTGGTTGCTCCCTTGTGCTCAGCCTCGTGTTTGTGGAGTCATATCTGTACAATGGGGAGACACAACAACCACCCCACATCTGTCTTTTAGTGCTAAGGTCAATAGGCTGCAGTAGCCTGCGGTTGCAGTGTAAAATTAGAAAAAATGCCAATCTCATTGTTACCCCTAAGGGGCAATAACAATGAAGGACTATTCAATTCTAATCTATTCTATTCTATTTAGAAATAGATCGATTTATCCCCCAGGCAGGTAAATTTGTGTGTTCTGTAGCCAACATTAAACAAACTTCATTTTAAACATAACTATACGACCAGAGGGTTGTAACAAGGACCTCACAGTATTATAACCACGAGCTCTATAACCACAAAGTTTTGCCTAAGTTCCCTGTGAAATTGTGATAAAATTGTAATTAGTACCGTATTTGATTAAAAAAACTTGACGTGCAGTTAGGGGTGTTAGGGGTAGTTAGGGGTGGCAGTTAGGGGTGGCAGGAGAGGCAGAGCCTCCCCTGTCACGAATAGAAATATAACATTAAAAATAAATTAGATTGTGATACTTATATGGTGCCAAAGTTTGTTTTTTTTTTCATCTAATGTCATAACTTAACCGTTTTTGGAATTGTTTTTAAAAATCGCTGAAATTTTACCTTTATTGTTCAAATACGGAGGAGACAAGCGCTGATGCTGAGCATCACGGGTATTGCGCAACCACTGTGCTGTACAGGCACGGTCTGAATATACTCTATATTAACTCGTGGTGTCCTCAACCCCAGTTTAATGGAAATACATAAAAACTACCACTCAAAGTGTTTCTTTAAATGTTTCACAGAACAAGTTAATTGCTCGATCAAAAAGTCTTAATCCCACAATGCACTGATATGTGGATTATGTAGGGCAGTGGTGGCCTAGTGGTGAAGGAAGCGGACTTGGTTTGAGTCCGGTTCGAATCCCCCTACTGCCAAGTTACTGCTGAGGTGCACTGAGCATGGTATCGTCCCACACTGCTCCCCGGGCGCTCAATAGCTGCCCACTGCTCACTTTGATGATGGGTTAAATGCAGAGGCCAAATTTCATTGTGCGCTGTGGTGTGAATCACAACGTCACAATGACAAAAATGAATTTAATCTAATCTTAATATTGTAGCGTTCCTGTAGTTTAGTTTGTTATATGGCAAATGTTCGTAGAGTTCTGTAGTTTCCTATGGTTGTGAATGCGTCTTGATGGGGGGAGCAGGAGGAGAGCGCCTGAGAGTGTGTGTAAGACAGAAGACGCAGCAAGTTCATGTGTTCTATGTTCTTAGCGTGTTTACGGCTGAGTTACACTAGACCTTCTGTAAGAAGTTTCGCAATAAAAGCGTTTTGTTAAACAATGTCTCTACCATTATTACATGTCCGGCTGGACGCCACATTGGTGTCACAAGTAAAAGTGCTATTCTCCGCCGCAGCGGCTAGCCCGAACCAGCTAACTCAGCCAGCAACATGGCGGAAAAGTAGGGGGCCCGCCGGAAAATCAAACAAGAGCCGATGAACGATATTTACCATGGTTTTCCGAGAGATGAGGTAGAGTTTGACCGTCATCCGGAACACCTTGCCCACTTAAGAGAGGCAGTTAGGAAAATGGCTAAAGGGGCTGGCCTCAGCTCAGGGAGCTCAGGGAGTGCTGGCGGGAGAACGGTATGAGGACTGCTATACAGGAGGGCCCAGACCAAACAAAACCTTGCATGGGCAGATGCTGCAGACAACGCCATCAACGAGATGCTGAGAAATGGCACCATTGAGCCATCTGACAGCCCATAGGGTCTCCGGTGTTGTGATGGTCAATAAAAAGAAAAGTTCAAAGATGAGGTTCTGTGTTGATTACAGGCCACTAAATAATGTAACTAGGAAAGACTCGTACCCGCTGCATCGATGAGTCTCTGGACTTAGTTACAGGCTTGTCCTGGTTTTCTTCATTGGACCCGCGCAGTGGATATTGGCAGGTGCCCCTTAGCCCCTCCGCCAAGCCAAAGACTGCTTTCTGTACTGGCAAAGGGTTGTGGCAGTTTCGAGTCCTCTATTTTGGCCTGTGCAACGCCCCAGCCACGTTCAAACGGCTGATGAAAAAAGGGCTAAGTGACATTCCCTGCGGCGGGTTCTGGAGAGAATAGCAGCAGCTGGTCTTAAGCTTCATCCCGACAAATGTTGCTTCATGAAAAGAGAACTGGAGTTTCTGGGGCACAAGGTTGGAAAAGGGGGCATAAGCACACTGGAGGAGAAGGTGCAAGCAGTGAGGGATAGGCCAACCCCCACCAACCTTCGTGAACTGAAAAGCTTCATTGGACTGGCATCATACTACAGGCGGTTTGTGCCTGGTTTCTCTTGCATAGCTGCACCACTGTTCCGCCTGCAGCAGAAAGACAGTGAGTTCTCATGGAGTCCTGAGCAGGCCTTTAAGGCTTTGAAGAAGGCCTTGGCGGAGTCTCCAGTCCTAACCCCACCAGATCCTAGCCTGCCATTTGTCCTGGACACAGACGCCAGTGATGTTGGGATGGGGGCCGTGCTGAGTCAGGTGGGGGCAGAGGGGGAGAAAGTGGTGGCGTACTTCAGTAAAACTTTCAACAAAGCTGAACAGCGCTATTGTGTCACACGGAGAGAACTGCTGGCTATTGTGAATGCGATAAGTCACTTCAAGTATTATCTGTGTGGCCTGCCTTTCACTGCCCGAACCGACCACTCTGCCCTCCAGTGGTTGATGTCATTTAAAGAGCCAGAAGGACAGATTGCACGGTGGCTGGAAGAACTGGCACCGTATGTGTTCCAGCTGGAGTATAGGGCCGGAACTCGCCACTCCAATGCTGATGCAATGTCCTGGCGCCCCTGTGCTCGAAATGGCTGCAGGTATTGTGAAAAGAGAGAGGTTCAGGAGCAGGAGCTCCATGAAGAGGAACAATGCCCAATGCAGGAGGAAGAAGGTCCTGTTTGCAGGGAGGGACAAGTTGTTGACTCACCTGAATGGAGTTTGCAGCAGGAGCAGGATGCTGATCTATTCCCTGTCCTGCAGTGGGTGGAGTTAGGACAACAGCCACAGTGGAATGAGGTTTCTGGATACTCTCCTGCCACTAAAGGACTGTTTACAAAGTTTGGGGCTCTACGTGTGAAGGAGGGAGTGCTCCAAAGAGCCTGGAAGGAGCCAGCTACAGGGGAAGAAAGGTGGCAGGTGGTGGTTCCTAGAACACTGAGGGAGATGGTGCTAAAAGCCTCTCATGGAACCACGGGGGCAGGACACTTAGGAGTTTCAAAAACTCTTTGTCGTTTCTACTGGGGACAGATGAGAGGAGATGTCGAGGACTTTTGTCACCGCTGTGACCTCTGCTCAGCACACAAGGGTCCCATGGATCAGTCTCACTCCCCACTACAGCAGCAGGCGATGGGGGCCCCAATGGAGAGGGTGGCAGTGGACATAATGGGGCCATTTCCTCGCACAGATGGGGCAACCGTTAAGTTTTAGCTGCCAAGGACTATTTTACAAAATGGCCAGAAGCGTATGCCATAGCAGACCAGGAGGCAGAGACTATTGCAGATGCTCTGGTTGAGGGCATGTTTGCTCAGTTTGGAGCAGCAGAGGTCATCCATAGTGACCAAGGTAGAAATTTTGAGTCAGGTGTATTTTCTGCTATGTGTGAGCACATGGGGATGCAGAAGACACGGACTACACCTTTACACCCACAGAGTGATGGCCTTGTTGAACGGTTCAACAGAACTCTGGCAAAACAACTCGCCATCCTCACGGCAGAACATCAGCATGATTGGGACCAGCACCTCCCTCTTGTGTTACTGGCCTACAGATCAGCTGTGCAGGAGTCCACTCCATGCATGCCTGCCCTGCTCATGTTGGGACGCGAGCTATGGACGCCGGCAGAAATGGCGTTTGGGAGATCTCCAGACACACCAGAAGTGCCACCAGGACCACAATATGCCAGAAGGCTTCAGAACAGAATGGAGTCTGCTCATGCTTTCGCACGAAACCAGCTGCAGAAAGGGCCAGGGGAAAAGACTTTGTGGTTGGGGACTTGGTCTGGGTGTATAGTCCAAAGAGGAAAAAGGGCCGTTGTCCCAAGTTAGACAATCGTTGGGTGGGGCCTTGTGAGGTGTTGGAAAAGCTGGGCGAGGTGGTCTACAGGGTTCAGTTGGCAACAAGAGGAAGACGCTTGGCCCTCCACAGAGACAGGTTGGCCCCTTACAGAGGTGATGCACACCCTCATCAGCGCCCTGGAACCTCAACAGCTGTCCAGAGGGACAGGACGGCCACGCCTCCAGATGCACCAGCTATCTTCCACTCAAACTCTCCCCCATCTTTTCCCTCATTCAACTCTCCTGTTTTTCACCAGTGGGCTGTGCCTGGACTGCAGATGCAGCCGCCTCTGTTTACACCAAGGCGTCCTCGGAGACAGAGAAAAACCCCGCGTCATCTCAGAGACTTTTTATGTGAACCCTCGGGGCGAGGGTCTTTGTAAGGGGGAGTAGTATAGCGTTCCTGTAGTTTAGTTTGTTATATGGCAAATGTTCGTAGAGTTCTGTAGTTTCCTATGGTTGTGAATGCGTCTTGATGAGTGCGTGAGCGAGGGGCGGGGGGAGCAGGAGGAGAGCGCCTGAGAGTGTGTGTAAGACAGAAGACGCAGCAAGTTCATGTGTTCTATGTTCTTAGCGTGTTTACGGCTGAGTTACCGTAGACCTTCTGTAAGAAGTTCCGCAATAAAAGCGGTTTTGTTAAACAACGCCTCTACCATTATTACACGCCCGACTGGACGTCACAATATGTACCATACAATTATTTTTAAATAATAAAAAAAGTTTGTCAGAAATTGATGGTACATCAAAAAAAAATCGCTGTGACAACACTCATTATCTATTTCAGGGTCAAATATTTGAATCATTCAAAAAAGTAGTTGGTCTACCCGCTTCAATGCAATATCTCGCTGCTTGCAGATTATACATACTCCGCCCAGCAAGGGGCAGTGTTTCAGTTTGTAGTAGTGTACATACTAACCAAGCAGAAGCGACAAATAAGTGCCCGGAGATATAGTTGTGTGGTCGGTGAATGTGGAAACGCTTGCCTGGTACAATTTCACGGTATTTAAACGTTTACTCGTGTATTTCCCCACAACGTTAGAGTGAATTGTCTAGATTTCATCGTACTAGACGAAACAGCAAACTAGGTTACATTTCAAGTTATTCTTGTTAGCAAATTCTAATTTGTACTCACATATGCATATCACTCGTTAACAGGCGATACTTAAATACTAGAAATGCTAAAGGATGCCTCTTCCTGTCGGGTTTGTCTTTATAAGCTAACAGCTATCCAAATATTAACGTCTGTTATTCGGTCAAAGGATAATTATTACATATTCCATCTGTTTATCGGAGCAAAAAGGTTCGTGTTTACTTTTCATGTTTAACAATGGTACGAAAACTATTTAAATGTTTCCTTACGTATAGATACTGTGCGTTTAAATCGGTATTTCTCATTTGAAATTCAATTTTTGTAGTTATTTTGAGCAAGGCAAAATGTATTCTAATATTGGTTGTGCAGCTGAAAAAAATGGAATCGTTATATTTAATGTCCACAGAGTGACGAACGATTATGAGTGAGTCTTTATGAGTAATGGCTAAGAAAATCTTACAGTTGCAGGACTGGATGTTAGGGGCAGTTTGTTAATGCAATATCACCTTTGGTGAGGTAGAACTTAGTTAATCCCTATGGAGTTCTCTAAATAAATTAAGATGAAAATTAATTATGTTCTTCTAGTAATGTTGTCTTCATGGTTTTTAAACAGCGTATTTATTTTGCAGTGTTGGACATCCACCTTTTTGGCACAGCAGCTCTGATATAATGTCAAACAGATCTCAGCAGTTGAACCACAGACAGCAGTACAGTTACAATGGTTTTAGGCATTGCGGTCACTTAAAAAATATTTGTGAGGAGAGGCATAGTGATATACACTCAGATTCCCATTATAAACATTGTAGGAATGCGCACAGCAGCATGCAAACTGAAACTCACAGTAAAAGAAGTCAAGATTACAGCAACTCGCCTAAAAGACGGCACAGTAACAACGGCACAGGCAAGGATAGGAGCAAAAAGAGCCCAGAAGGAGCACACTCACTTTCTCCTGATTTGTATGCTCATGGAAACAAAAAGCAAAGGCTTGGTGCCTATGATGACAAGCACTGGTACAGACAAGAACCTAAGAATGAAATGTACAGTGCGCCACACCAAAGTTTTTCCCTACAGCATCACAATCATCCCAAGTATTTCAAATGTTTGCGGACTCAGAAAGTGAAAACAGATTCTCAACTGAGTCATTTGAAACAGGAGCATGGTGACTACAGATCACTAACTGCAGATCAGTTAAACAGAAAGATTAGTAAGAGAAGCAGGGAAACTACAGAGCAAAAGACAACATCAATGAAGGACTCTAAAAGGGTGAGACACAACCTCAGTGTTTTTCCAGAATTTTTACAAAACCTCAGTTTCTCCCTCAGCTGTCACTCTCAGTTTAAATAAATACTTTCTTGTTATTGAACAGAGTTCTGGCAAATACATAGAAAAGGATAAGTCCAGAAGTCCTGACAATCATCCTCTTGTCAGGAGGTCTTCATTAAATGAACCTTATGGAGAGGTGAGTTTATTTTACAGGTTTGAGGTTCTATGTAACATTTCATTGTTAAGTATCAGACATGTTTTATGCAGATTTATACAGTTGTTTCAACCAGATCTTAGTCTGCTCTGTTGTTTTCCAGGAAAGAAAGTTGCACAAGCTATGTCCCAAAGTTACACAAGTGATCATTGACACTTAATTTGAATATATGTCCCGTGTTGTATTAAAATTGTATGTAAGTAGGCAAAAACCACAGAAAGTAAATATCCCCAAAAACGTAATTGTCACTTTTTGGAATTTGAGACCACTGTTGAGTTTACATATTCTTTATATAAAGTTTTATTTATATATTAAGGACATTAGTTTTCGTACCCTTAAGTTTTTTAAGTTTAGTTTTACAATTTACTTCACTATGATGGCGCTTGAGCTCAACAATAAACTAAAGAGTTACCTAAAAAAAAACAAACTAAAGAGTAACCTAAAAAGATTTTTAGGTTAAATCATGGAAGTTTGATGAACTACTGGGGATATTGTCATTAACTCAGTGGAGAAAGTCAATGGTTCTTTCTACTCTGGAATTATCTCCCCAGAGCATCTGATGTGTTTCTGGTTTGTTTTGTCAGATCAGGTGAGACTGCCCCTCAGACATTGTTTCTGTAAACTATTTTTTGCGGTTTGTGTCCCATCAGTGTCTCTTTAAACCTCTCAAGAAAAGTCCTACTGCTCCTGAGGAGAAGTCACACAAAGGCTTCCAACGATTCCTTGATCTGCTGAATAAGGGTGTAAATGTAGATATGCTGACAAAGATCGTGACTCTACACCCTGAGAATGACAATGACTGTCAACAATCCACAGTTTTTCTCAAAGACTCTCTATATTGCCCACTGTCTCGGCACTCTTTTGAAGAACAGTATGATGACTGTCTTTCCCAGAGAATTTACATAGGACAACCTGACAATGGCATCTTCAGCAGATCCAGGTCTCCATTAGTCATGGAAAAGAAAGCCACACTTCCTGAAGAGCAGAAGCAACTGCAAGGAGTTCTGAAAGCCATTGGCTTCGATTTAGGGTCTGAAGAACTGGACCAAATGTCAAATCGAATCCAGGAGCGTTTGTATGGAAAGAAGGATAATGATCAAAGCTGTTGTCTCAAAGAAAGTGAGGAGGGTTGCAGTAAACATGGGGTGTTCCTAACAAATCAAAGAAGATCTTTTTCATCAAATGGATCCACTGGCGACAGTTGCCTAAAGAATGACTCCTGTGCTACTCAGGGAAATGGAACATTGGTGCAACAAATCCAGGTTATTCAGAGGGTTATAAACACTGAAAATAGGCCCAGAGTTTCTATGCAAGACTCTAAGGAAATTGAATTGAACTTCCATGATAATGCTGAAACTATGGAAACATTTTCTACAGCGAAAAAAGACAAGGTAGCAGAACCAACTTTTGGTCAGCTATTAGGGATGCATCGTCCAGTAGACTGTTCACATCAGTCCTTGGCTGTTCCTTCAATACTGCCTATAGCTCCATCTCCAAACCTTATCCCAACAATTATGCTCTCCTCACCTCGTTTAAACCATACCTCTTTACCAACACGTACTCCAGCTCCACAGTTGGATCACTCTCTAGTTGGACTTAAAGCCCAACTGCCAGAACCTCAATTAGTTTCTCAGCCATTTTTACCCCCAGTGCTGCCTCAATTCTCACCCCAAACCAAACCCACAGTCATTATCCCTCCCAACCTTGTTTGTAATAGTTTTCCTTCTGCAAGCATCTTTCCAACCGTTTTCTCTCAAACCTTATCCAGTCAGATGAGTGGATGTACTCAGTCGCACTTTTTCAGCCCGCTGAATGCATCAACAACAAAGCTTGACAACTCTGCACAAAAATCTAAAACACGACCACGAACTCGGTGTTTGCAAGTCATTCAGACTAAATCTGTTTAATGACTTATGTGGTGCACTGTTGATGTATCTTGTTGGTTAATGAACGAGAAGTCACCTACACCAAGACCCAAGTCATTATGCAGTTTAAAAAAAAAAAAACCCTGATCCACATATGATGCACAAGTGGTATTAATGAAAGCCTGATAGTTGATTATTTAAAAGCATATAATATCTAAAGCATTTGAATTTGTAGAAATGATTAGTTAAAATGTAAAATGCTGTGAACCAAATTATTATGCAGACATACAGTGAGGCCCAAAAGTATTTGGACAGTGACACAAGTTTTGTTATTTTAGCTGTTAAAACATATTCAGGGTACAATTATATAATAAATATCAGCTTAAAGTGCAGACTCTCAGCTCTAATTTGAGAGTATTCCAAATTGGAGCAAGGGTTTAGGAATCACAGCTCTTTAATATGTAGCTGCCTCTTTTTCAAGGGACAAAAAAGTTGGACAGTTGACTCTGAAGGTTGCCAAAAAATAAAAAAACAAGGCTGCATGCACTCATTCCTCATTAACCTGTCTTCAACTAAGCAGTTAAAAGGTGTGGAGTTGATTCCAGGTGTGTTGTTTGCATTTTGAAGCAGTCCATGGATGCAAAACATGCGCTCAAAGAAGCTCTCGATGGATGTGAAACAGACCATCCTGAGGCTGAAACACAAGAAAAAACCATCTGAGAGATATCTAAAACGTTAGGAGTGGCCAAATCAACAGTTTGGTACATTCTGCGAAAAAAGATCACTGGTGAGCTTGGAAATTAAAAAAGGCCTGGACGTCCACGGAAGACATCACTGGTGGATAAATACTTTCCATGATTACTTTCCATGTGTTCCCCTTCACAACACCCACTGAAGTGAAGAACACTCTCCAGGAAGTAGGTGCATCAGTGTCTAAGTCAACAATTAAGAGAAGACTTATTGAAAAAAAAATACAAATGATTCACCACAAGATGCAAACCACTGATCAGCCTCAACAATAGGAGGGCCAGAATTGACTTTGCCAAGACACACCTGAAGAAGCCTGCCCAGTTCTGTAACAGTATTCTTTGGACAGATGAGACCAACATCAACCTTTATCAGAGCGATGGCAAGATGAAAGTTTGGAGAAAAATTGGAACAGCTCATGATCCAAAGCACACCACACTGTCTGCAAAACACGGTGGAGGCAGTGTGATGGCATAGCTATCCATGGCTTCCAATGGTACTTGGTCAATTGTGTTCATTGATGATGTAACCAAAGATGGAAGCAGCCGGATGAATTCTGAAGTGTTCAGATATATACTTTCTGATCAGATTCATACGGTGGCCCTGAGGTGCAAAACACTTTTACGAATACAAAAACAAAATCACATTTCAGGAAACAAATTTACAAACTCTGAATCACAAATAGATTTATGAAAACAAATTTACATAAAAAAAAACAAAGTAACGTCCCCAAGCGGAAGAGAACCAACCATGATGGACAGCAGTCAAGCGGTGTTTTGCGGCAAACAAGAAGGAGCCGACAAACGTGGTCTAGAGTTACGTAAGGTTGTTTATGTTGTTTTTTAATGCCGCGGCTCAGACGGACGGACGGGACATCTCATCAGCCGGATAATGTTTAACAAAGTAAGTGGAGCATTGTTAACCATCACTATATGAGCTACGTGAATCAATGTTATTAGCAGCGGCTGCTAACTTTCTATAAGCCTTGCTTTTTTTAATTTCAGCAGAAAAACCTTGACCATCACATAAGCAGTGCATAAGTCCAATGATCATCAGTCTTCTATCTACTGCCAACAAGAAGACATCGAGGATATTTACCTACTAATCTACTCATTAACCTTCCTACCTATATTCTACTAATTAACTTATCGACTAACATCCACATGTTCAGGTTTTATGTACCTCAATCCTACCCTTGACTGTATCTATTGAATTGGCTTTGTACTTTTTTATTCATGCCTTATTCTGTGCTGTACTGCTGCTGGAACCATAATTTCCTGAAGGATACTTCTGAGGGATTCAGAAAGTTCTATCTATTAATTTATCGGGCTAAGAAATGTGCTTTTGACCTTCTCCCTCTGTTTTAGATCTATCATTCTCAAACTGTCTTTTTCATGAATCACTGCTAGTCTGTGAATTTATCCATAAAAAATCAGTCCATGCTCATTTACTTTATTCATATTTACAACTCTCTTTAATGAAGCTTTGACAAATGAAGACACTCAACTTGTTACACCTTTACAATAAAAGTTTCTTTTCCACTCCTTGCTGAGTCATTTATTTTACTGTCAGAGACAGTTCAGTTATAGACTGCCAGGACTCTGCCTTCTGTAAATAGTTTCTCTCCATGACAATGTCCAGGTACTGCAGCACGTTGACGTCCTCACATGGAACTCTTCACAGGTAAGCTTCAGGGAAGGCACCTAGTTCAGACAGAGTCAAGTGTATGTTCAACAAAAGAGATGACATTTATTTGAGAAACAGAAAGAAAATAAACAGGTTAACAATCTACTACCAAATATTACCTGTGTGGTGAGTATTAGAGCTCAATGGCCATTCGTCCTGAACATGATGCTGTTTCAGAGAGTAGGATCCTGTGACTGTTTCACAATCCAACTAACTCATCCATGTCCTTTTGAATAACTCCTGATTCCTGTGGAAGTATCTGCCGTCTCTATGGTCATATATTTTCATCCAGAACTGACTCTTACATAAATTTCTAAAATAAATGATGGTTTGAAACACTCCAAAAACCGACCTCACGGAACTCGGCTCTTACGCGTTACCCGCAAAACACCGCTTGACTGCCGTCCGTCATCGTTGGTTCTATTTCGCTTGGGGACGTTACTTGGGACGTTCCTCTTCCATAAGAAATGTGTACTTGTAAATTTGTTTCGGCCTTTGTTTAAGTGTTTCGTCAATTTGTCTCGGCGATTGTAACGTGTTTCCTGAGTTTGTAAAAGTGCTTCCGGAGTTTGTCAAAGTCTTTTCATGAATGTATTTTTGTTTCAGAGTTTATAAATTTGTTTTCTGAAATGTAATTTTGTTTCAGAGTTTGTAAATTTGTTTCCTGAAATGTTGTTTTTGTATTTGTAAAAGTGTTTTGCACCTCAGGGCCACCGTAGTTTCAGCCGAATGCAGCAAAGTTGGTTGGATGGCACTTCATGGTACGGATGGAGAATGATGCAAAACAAACTGTGAAAGAAACCCAGGACTTATCTCAACCCAATTGAGCATGCATTTCACTTGCTCAAGACAAAGCTTAAGACAGAAACAAACAGGGAATAACTGAAAGCAGCTGCAGGAAAGGGAAAATATTGAAAATTAACATTTTACTTTTTACATTTTATTATTTGTCTAATTACTTTTGAGCCCCAAAGAGAGTTTGTATATAAACAGTTACAATACATATATATATATATATATATTTGTTCAACCCCTTGAATTAAACCTTAAAGTCTGCACTTCAATTCTGTTGTAGTTGTTTCAAACCTAATGTGGTGGCATGCTGAGCCCAAATCATGAAGATTGTGTCACTGTCCAAATACTTTTGGGCCTAACTGTATATTTAGAAGTGAGTACTCTGTGTTTTGTGATCATAAGGACTAAAGATAGAAAAGAAGAAGGACCTCAGTAGTAAGGAGAAGGTTTCTATCGTCCATTGTGGAAGATGCATGGCCAATGATCGAAATAGCAAGATTATTGGTCTATGATCATAGGACAATTAAGGCCTTTGTTTCCAATGGTGAAAAAAATGGAGAGGCCCCAAGCAGGAAGCTAACAGCTTGAGATATGTCAGTCTTAAAAAAGAGCAACAGTCAGACTCATCTCAGAAAACAAAGATAAAAGAAGAAAAAAAGCAGCTGAAATGGACTGGTCAGCATCCTCACCCGATTGGAACTACATATAAAAGAAGGGTTTTTGAAAATGGAGACTGTTCTCATCAAAGGATAAGCTGTGGGTAGCTATTGTAAAGTCTGCAAAAAGCATTACACCCTCCTATAGAATCCTTCTATAAATCTTGTGGGCCCCACTAAAATTCCACTTCCATATCAAGGTGGGGCCCATAAAATATTGCTCTACGGCAAATGGCTCACAGGCTGGAAACCCTTGCTTTAGATACTGTAGATACAAACCCTAGTAAAAAAGTATGAAATCACTTGGCGTGGAGGGTATTAAAATTGTTTAATTTTGTAGAAAAAATCATAGACACGACACAAAAATTTTATCTGCTCATTAGTCTGCAGTTGAACAGGAGAAGTCACACCTTGGAGAGCTGTTGCACCAAGTGGGAGTGATATAAATCATGGCTCCAAAACAAGAGATGTTATTTGAAACAAAAGAAAGGAAACTTTAAACTTCTTAAAGAAGGTAAATCATCATGCAGTGTTGCAAATGACATTGGTTGTTTGCAGTCAGCCGTATCTAAAGTATGGACCAAACGGACAACATGGGCAGATTGTTAAAAGCACTTATACTGGTAGACCAAAGAAGACATTAAAGCATCAACACAGAAAACTCAAAGCAATATGATTAATTAAAGATTAAATTCCTTTTTTTGTCATTGTGACATTGTGAGTCACATCACAGCGCACAACAAAATTTGGCCTCTGCATTTAACCCATCATCAAAGTGAGCAGTAGGCAGCTGTCTATGATGTCTAAACATCTATTTTGTTTTTATTGTACTGTAATGTACAGTGAACATATAACTTATTTCCAGACTCTAATTGCAGCGCTGCTCCCTGCAGCTTCACTCTCTCACTCTCTCACATCCACACAGCTCTAACCACGCCTCCCCAGACTGGGAAACATGAACCCTATAACTGAGGTATAAAACCTTATAACCATTACAGTCCAAATAGATTTCATTGTGATAGTTGCTGCAGAGCTCAACACTAAACTGTTTATAGGGCATCATTGAAATACTATGAAATTAAAAAAAACAACTTTAGAGTGTTGTTGGGGGACATAACCAAAGATTATTTCTGTTTTCAATAATTTCAAAATATTCCACTGTCTTGGAGAAAATCAAAGGAAACAAAGTAACTGTATTTGGTTCCTCGCCCACAGTAAAAAATTGTATATGTAAAAAAAAAGTGGTAAAAGTGGTAAAAAAATGTATATGTAAAATTTACAATAAAAACACCTATAAGACGAAAGAAACATGTATGTTTCACATTAGAGCATCAGTTTTATAACAGAAGTGCTGATCCAGACTCTTTCAACCAATCAGCAGGTACACTCCAGGTACCTGCTGATTGGTTGAATGACACAGTCAGGTGATTTGTGATGTTGAAGTGAGGACCACATGGTTCTTGACCTCACTGAGGTAGAGGAAGGGGGCCATTTGTAAAGGGTGAGGAAATTTCCAAAAACAGTCACTTGCCCTATGAAGGTTAATCTGTTTTCAAAGTAAAGTAAAGTAACTAGTAACTTTTATAATTTGGTAACTAGTAACGTAAGTAGTTACTTTTTCAGAGCAGTAACAAGTTACTTTTTTAAAGTAACTGTCCCAACACTGTTCACCACTAGGCCACCACTGCCCTACATAATCCACAT
>JAFBJS010004117.1:53629-164345 GCA_016785265.1 Paraplagusia blochii | reverse complement strand
GAAACAAACACAGACAATCAAAGACAACCAAAGGAAGATTAAACTGAATCAAACCGAATCAGATCAGACCAGACCAGACCAAACCAAACCAAACCAAACCAAACCAAGCCAAGCCAAGCCAAGCCAAGCCAAGCCAAACCAAACCAAACCAAACCAAACCAAACCAGACTAGGAACAGAATAACCCAGGACATGCCACCAGCAGAGAGAGATCAGAGAGACCAACAGAGTACCAGCCTGCAGCAGTATAAATACCCCAAGTATTTAACAGAAAACACCTGCAAACTGAAAACCACACCCCGAGAAGAGGAGGAGAATGAAATAGGCCACACCCAGGATAGGAGGGAGGAAGGAACACACTCAGGATGCCACATAGGGCATCACAATATGGTCATTATGTTTTTGAATGCAAAAATATATAAGGTTATTGAGGATAGTTCACATATCACAAGTTTGGGGTCCACTCGATTTTAGGCAAAACATTGGTGGATCATGTGACATAACCTGAAAGTAAATGATCTGATGCAGGGATGAAGTTGGGTTGATTGATGCTTCAACCCTTTAAGTGAAGATCATATTCCAACAAAGAGCAAAAATATTACCTGAAAAATAAATCATAAAAATTTCCAGTAATACAAGTGAAGTTTAACTAGACTAAACAATTGTGTATGTAAAAGTAGAAAATACACTGAAACCCCAATTCCGGTATGAAGGAAAATTAATATCAATGAATAGCACTCTGAAACTAAGATTATAACATTGTTTATTTTAATAACTCCCAGAATAGAAGAAAAATTAACAAAATACTGTGTGTGAAAGTAAGTATAAAATGTATATTCAAGTCCTTCTTGCAAAAACTATGAAAGTGTGTTCATATGTCTTGAGGATTTAAATGCAGTATGGAATCACTCAAAGTAGAAAAAAAAACATGACTCCTCATGCCTTTAATGTCTCATACCATTCAAGTTTGCACTGTGTTCTCAGGCAATCACTGACAGGAGGTGAAAGGCCAGAGGAATCCACGTCTTTACGACCGACTGTAGAATGTAGAATGTGTGCAGATCAGAGAAGACGGTGGACGATGATGGACGGCTGACTGTAGCAAGTCTACAGATGAATTCAGACGGGGGCACAAGTGTTCTCTTTGGTCATGGTGCAGTGGAGCGGAAGATCAGACTAAAGGTGAGGTCTTTCAAAGTAGCAACAGTGGTGGGGGTCAGTCATGGCAGAGTTCAAAGTCTGATAAGTTAAACCCAGCAGGTTTCCTTAAATCCAGACACTGAAATGTCTGCTAGTCAATAAGGAAGTACAAAATCAACATTGTTATTCTTTATCTATCTTTCTCTGGCTTTACCTATGTTTCTTTTGTTTCTGTTTAGGATTTAGGAATAAACTTATTTACGTATGCATGACTTTATTTACAATTGTAGTCATTTTTAGTTAACCTGATTTAGGTGTTGCAGTTTTCTTGCTGTTTCCACTTATTTAACCTTTACTATGCTGATGATGTCAATCAATCAATCAAATTTTATTTATATAGCCTACATTTACAAAACACAGTTTGTCTCACAGGGCTTCACAGGGTTAGGGTAACATCTAGTTCAGTGCTTCTCAATCTTTTTCTGTTACCCCGCCCTAGCAAGAAGAAAACAATTTGCGCCCCACCACCCCACCACCCACTCTCCGCTGCAACTATAAATAACAGCATTTGTCTATAAAATAGTTCTAGGTACACCTCTGCATAACATTGTATCCTTGTTAACATGAAGAAACAAAAGAAAGATATAGTTCAACTTACAAGGATGTGCAATTACACGTTATTGTAGTACGGTGGAAAAAAAGCATGTTCCCCAGGGTCACACACGCCCCCCTCAGCATTGTAATGCGCCCCCCCCAGGGAGGCCCGCCCCACACTTGAAAACCCCTGATCTAATAATTGCACCAATAATACCAATAGTTAATACCATCAGCCAGGGTGAGGAAAAACTATCAGAATAAACCCTTGTAGCAGGGAAAAAAAAGAAAAAGGTAGAAACCTTGGGGAGAACCATAGGTGAGGGATCCACTCCCAGGATGGACAAAGGTGCAGAAGATGTAAAACCAAAACATGCAATACACAAATACATACACAAAAAAGAAAATAGAGGGTTCATATACAGTATATTAAGTGTTCAAGTACCATCTGTGTTCACGTGTCCATCTGGATCATTAGACTTGTCACAGTCTTTAACGGGGGCAGTTGACGAAGTCCTCGCTTCTGTTCTGGGCTCGTCCAGTTCACTGGTGGAAACAAAACTGTAAAGAGTGGGATCAGTTAGAGGCATGTCATTAGGGGACATTGGGTATTGGATGTGACTTAAGGACAGGGTAGAAGAAGTAAAGACCGCAAAGTCTATTTGCTCATTTTAGATGCAGGATTGAAAATGCCCCCCAGCAGTCTAGGCCTATAGCAGCGTATATTTAGACCTTTTTAATCAGGACATGCCTCATCCAGTTTAGCCTATAGGTTATGCTAATGAAGTGTTTTTTTTTTCTCTCATTTTAAAGGTGGAGACAGAATCTGACTCCCTTACTAAGAGTGGGAGTTGGTTCTAAAGGAAGATGTAAGGCCATAAAGATTTTTTCTGAAAAAGACTGTATATTTGTGGAATAATTTCCAATTTGAATTCAGTGTATTCAGTAACTTATCAAGCATAGGAATTCTGCATTCTGTTCATCTGTGCTTATGCTGAGCTGTTTAGAGGGGACCGTGTAAACCCATCACTGTTACAAGCTGCCTCTCCATAAAAATAAAGTGATGTGGTTTTTCTCCCTGATCCATTATTCCACTCCTCTCCTCTTCCCTTCCACCTGCCTCTGTTTGCTGTAACGCAGACTGAGGCTGTGCCGGCAACATGCACAATTAAGTGAAGAGTGATGAAATTATCCATCAGTTCTGAGCAAATGGAGAGATGGGAGGATAGTGGGAGCAAAGTGGGAGAGGGAGATTCCATTCTGAAAATTTGATTAAATTTAACAGATACATTTTACACCTGCATTCATGTCTGTCTATTATCCAGTCCTGTCTCTCTTCTTTCCTTCCTTTTTTTTTTTCTTTAAGGAAATGAAGAATCATATAACGCTGTTTAGCCTTCAATGGTCTTTATTGTCCCTCCGATTCCTGTTTTCCAGGGGGTGCCATCACAGAAAATCTAAGATACATTTGAAGAACAACATGTCAGGATCTATTAAAAAAACAAACAATTGGAACAATTTGTTTTGGAAACTGGGAGTTATGAGTTATGAGCTCAAATCCTCTAAAAACCTTTAAATTGGAACTCATCTGTAGCTTTGTTCCATTCATTATGCTCAAAATATTATTACAAATGCAAAGATTTCCAAGCCCTCTCCTTGGGGGATCCCATCATTTCATTTCATTTTAAAAGCCAGAATTTATGAATTGCTGCATAGCTATAATAACTTAAAAAACTTATATTTAAGATGGTGCTGACTTTTTGTTTTTCAATCAAAATGTTTTTTTTAATAAAATCCCATATTGTCACCATTTGAATCAATTGTTATCATGGCTTAATGGACTATAGTAAGAAAATCTGTCTTTATTTAATATTGCATACATGTATTTTTATTATTATTATTATTTAAAATGACAGTAGAAGAGAAGATAATTGGACGCTATAGTTTACCTCTCTAATTTACCTCTGTCTGTTTGAATTTCCTGTTTTCCTTATTTAAAAAGAAAAATCTTACAATACTCAGTAAATAATAACTTTGTGTGATAGCTCTTCCTCTCAGATACTGTTTAAGTAAAATTGCATTTCAGAAACATCTTATCTGAGCTAAGAAGCGTGGTGAAGCTCAACATTTTCCCCTTGTGATTTAGTCTAAATCTTGAGGGCATTGAATCCTGCAATTCTGTAAATTGCCAATTCTATTTCAGACATTTCATGGGCAATTTGGTCTAAGCTGCTAATACTCCTTGACACTGGACTGTTAACATCTCACCTGGCCTATTTCAATGTCACACACGAGGTGTTCTACAAAGGAAGTTGCAATGACAGATAAAGTCCATCTATTTGTCATTACAACACCATCACCTTGTCACAAAGGTTGACTTCCCTCCCCTCAGCATCGTGGGAATAGATCCTGCACGCAAGCAATGTCCTGTCATTTCTATTGTTTGCCCACCCTGACATTTGAGTCACTGAACCAACACTACTTTAACGTCATTACATGGAGAAAAAAAGATCTACTACAGAACAAAGGCTTCTGACCAAATAATGTAATTAGTTAAATTTGCTAGTTACTGAGTGAGTAACTGAATTCCTGACCTATGAAAGTAAGTTGTAAGGGAATCTAACAATCGCATTACTTTGATTATAACATAAAAACTCTGTGACCAACACTAATTAAACTGCACCATACCAGCCCCTCATGAAGCTTCCTGCAGATTGTAGGCCCTTAGTTATCGGTAAAGAAGCTGGTTAAGAAGCTTCTTCACCGGAGAAGAGGTGAAAGGTTTTCAAGAAAAAAAAACCTTCAAGTCCAAAAAACAAATTTCTTCAACTCTGACCATGACCTTAATGAATGATGATCTTCATTGAAACATTTGGTAAAGGTCATTCCATATTTATAGGATTCTGCAAAAGTCTTCAATGATTAGTCAACACGCCTGATACTTACACACTGCATCATCTGTGCCCATATTCCGTCTTAAGAAATCTGACTATGCTTCAGGACGGCCAAAAAAGAGCACCGATGTTCTGCATCTCACACAATACACAGGTTTGAGTTTCAGCCCCAGCCGCCCGTCTCCTGGTTGAATGCAGGTATAAGGTGATGGTCACGATGTCACGTTGATATGGCCTCTAAATAAAGGAGTGATGTAAGGCTGCACTGTAAATGAGGAGCACATTATTGTCCTGTAAGAGATAATACAACGCTGGAGAACATTCCCACATCTATAGATGCGCGAGAGAGGGAGAAAAAAAAAGGGAAGCTCTTCACAGGAGAACCTGTTTATTTTTGACAGTAATAGCACCATTGAATGAGCTCACAATGGGCTTCGAGGTTTCTAAACATTTTGATGAACCCTCGGCATGTTGTGAACCTTTTATTCCGAGTTAAAATTTGTTTCCGTGCAAATGTGTGATTACGACACAATACGCTACGTACTGCCGACTCGTTATATCTTATACTAACTAACTCGTGCATGTGATTCTTGGCTGATTTTATCACCAACTGTTCTGCTCCCGAAGATGTTGCTATGAAATTAAAATTCTCACATAACAAAAGTGTAGAAAATTTGTTGCAAGTTATGTCATGTGGAATGAATAGGAAAATTAGGGACATGTCTGGCCTGCAGGCTTTCACGTCTTTGCAACTGTGCCATTCTAAATAATACAGTTAAATAGCACATGCATAAGTTATACAGTAAACACAGCCAGGCCTAGATGTGAAGTGGGGCAGACCTGTACAATTGTCACATAATAATAATAATAATAATAATAATAAATCCATGGATTCAACATCATAAATATTCAGGTAAAAAATTTGACCAAGCTTATATATCAAGCTTGTATATGTGCTTTTGACAAAGCTTATAAATATATGTGTTTTTTTATCAAGCAGGCCATATTGAACTCCCTAGTGGACCACTTTTGTTCCATGTGCTGTATGATTGACATCCCTAAAGTAAACAGACATGTTTATATTTGTGCCTAATCATGAGCCATATTTTAGTAATAGTGTCACAAAAAAATATATGTTGATAGATGTTTGAACTCGTCTATTCACGCACTGTTTTCTGTATCAAAGACTTTATTAATCATTATTAAACTAAGTAGTAAAGAAGGTTTTGTTTTACCTATATAATGAATAAAGAGACTTCAAATGAAATAAATTAGAGCTGTTGTATTGAAGGCATAAACCGGTCAGACTATGAATCCAAGCAGCCATTTTAATTGTAATGTCTATTGTCTTTGTTGAAACATGAAAATTACTACTTCAAAAACAATATGATTTGTTTAACTGTAATGATTTTCAAACAATATTTTCCATAAGCACCAACAGCAGAAGTTTTTTTTTTCTGCAGCATGACTGGATCAGGAAAAAAAACTTACATTTCACTCTTTCCCTCAATATTCAGGTATGCTCTGATGACAGACATGGACCCCGATTGGTCAAAGTGAGCTTTAGTGCTGACCTGAGGCTGAATGTGTCACAACACGTCTGCATGTGGTGTGTCGCAACTTCACTGAGGATTTTCCAAAATAGAAAGTGAGAGGCCTTAAGTATTTCTAAGAACGCACAAGCAAAAGAAATCAGGGAGCTTAGTAAAGCATTTACAAAGACACAGATGAGGAGGATGAATGAAAGACACAACAGGTTTGACAATACAAAGGACGGATGCTTGTGAACGCCTATGTATTTTTCAAGGCATTTCAAGGAACTTGTATCTGTAGTGCATGTAAAAACTCGTGACAGTATTTGATCTCGGGAGTGTGCAACATATCTGGACAGCTTAGACAGATATTACGGATGGCCAATAATACTGGTTTACCAATACCACTGGACCAATATATAAAATTATTAATATTGGAGTGAATCGGTATTGGTTTTTCCACCGATATTCAATATCCAATGCAGTCAAGTACAGTCTCAACAAAGACTCTGGACTTCCTCATGGGGTCCTGAGATTTTGACCCGCACATGATAAATCAGGGGTCTCCAAACTGTTCCACAAAGGGCTGGTGTGGCTGCAGGTTTTTGTTCCAACCAAGCAGCAGGACACCTGAGTTGACAGGTTTAATCAACTGATCACAGTCATCAAGCACCTGATTGGTCAAGCTATGTGCTCTTGGTTGGTTGGAACAAAAACCATCAGCCACGCCGGCCCTTTGTGGAACAGTTTGGACACCCCTGTGATAAATGATGTCAACAAGCCGCACCTGAAGGCACAACAACAATGCTGGATGCTACAATAAATGTCCGTGGTCTGGAGGTTTTTGTGGTTAGAAAACTGTAATTCTTAATGACTGCAAGGAGCTGTAAGATTTTAACACTTTATCGCGAGGCATTTTTAGTGAAACGATAACAATGCAGCTTTTTGTCAAAGACTCAAAGTTGAATGCGGCAAACAATCATGAAAAGCAAAAAAAAATAGACAAAACACATGGAGGGCTGCTGACTTTTTTGACTGAAGCTTTCTTTCTATCCGTGTGTTCTTTATTTGCCTATCGTTGTGAGGGCTGAACGAGCCCAATTTATAATGTTAATTATTGTTTTATTATTTTTGTCAAATGAATCCGTCCAACATTAGATGTTATTTGTTTCCTTAACATCACCTGCATATATCAATATCAGTTAATATCGGTTTTGAAAATGAAGTGTTTTGGTTGATAACTTAATATTGGACATCCCTAATAAAATGTCATTGAAGAGATAATGACTCTCAGTCTGCAGCAGCAGCAGGTGAATATTAACGTTTTTCTGTTAAAAACATCATAAATATATATGTTAATCCTGCGTTAGGGAATGTATTAAGAGTTTTTTTCAAATTATCATGGAAATGCACCGCATATCCTCCTCTTGTGAAGTTTATTTTCATCAGTAGATTCTTGTAGTTCATTGTCATCATCATTGTCTCCTTTTCCATTCTGTGTATGTGCAAAGAGGGGCACATCTTGTCAGGGCAATGAAATTTTGTCTGCTGACCTTCATGTCTCAGACAGCAACTGTGTGCATCCGCACACCTCCCACTACCAGCTTCTTCTTCCTCCTTCTCGTATCTATTTGGGCAGTTGGTGTCCTAATGGTTAAGGACGCGGACCTGGGTCTGCAAGGCCCCCAGTTCGAAACCGCCAAGTTACCACTGAGGTCCACTGAGCATGGCACCGTCCCCACTCACAGCTCCCCAGGCGCTCAAAGCTGCCTACTGTTCACTTTGGTGATGGGTTAAATACAGAGGTCACATTTTCGTTGTGTGCAGTGGCGTGAATCACAATGTCACAATGACAAGGAGTTTCCTTTCTTCCTTGCTTTCCATTTACACTACATTATAGAACATTACATTGCAATAACATCATACTTCATTACATTTGGCAGACACTTTGATCCAAACTGTTGTGGCTACACAAGTTGGATGAGTTGTGTATGATTTCACAGTGTGATCTGTCCAATTGCACCCCATAGTTAGATTGTACAGTGTGAGAATACTGTATAACTGTAATATTAATGTATCCATATGTATTGAACCTATTTGTCACAGGGTTGCTGGGTCCTGCAGGCGATGAAACCACAAGTTAGTTTAAATGGCATTTTATTTCAAAATGATCATGATCAAAATTATATTGTAACCTCAAAGCAACCTCTGCTGTAGACCCACACAATAATATAAATAATTATAATACTGGTAACAATATGAACTTTGCCAATGGAGAAATTCTTGCTTTAATAGACACCAAAAACAAAGAAATTAAAAAGTGTACCTTCAAGATTTCTAGCTAAAATAAATTTGTCTTATTTCCATATTTGGTCCTGCTCCTCCACTCTCAGCTGACATTTCTTAAACCCCCCTGTGACTCTAAAAATGCAGAGCTAATGCACTGTGGTTTTTGTAATGAAGACACTGATACACTATCCCAAATCCCTACTTGTCGGCGTTATATTTTATGTCGCGTCTATGTGAACAGATGAAAGTGACTAAAACATTAAAAGACACTTGTTATCCCTCCAGGGATTCCTCTGACTCAGTGTAGGCTGTGACCTCTTTGGTGATTATAAACCAGGAGGTTGGACATGTCTGTGTGGCACTAGAAAAAGCAGATGCTCCCACATTCAAGACGACTCTCCTCAAACCCATTTTCCTTTCACCATTCCAGATTTCTACAGGGGCAGCAGTGGGTGTCAGGTTCAGCCTGAGTATCAACTGTCAGGGACTGGAGTCACATCAAAGTGGCGGAGTGAAAAGAGTGAGATCCACACCTCAAGTGATCGTACAAAGGCAATGCACAGCAAAACCCCCATCCAGGCCCTCCCCTAGGAGCTGTAATGGGAGCGGTAAGTGCACCAATCCCATTTGGATCACGCAGGGAAGAAACAGAGCAATGAAATGGCCAGGACAGAGTTTCTGAAATGAATCTCTTTAATTATTATTATTATTATTATAAGATGGTATATATGATGCTGGTTTGTTGAGGTTATTCTCTTAAAAGCATGCTCAAATTACAATAATATAATCGCTCACTTCAATAGCAAAAGGTGGTAATACCATGTCTTGTCACAGTAAAATAATAAGAAACCAGCAGTATGATAATATTTGTCTTGTATCTGTTTAATATTTTGTAATATTTTTTTCTTCACGGTCTCGAACCCACCCATAACTTTGAATTGATAAAACCCTATCTACTCACTAGAACACTTTGCAGACCTTCTTGTGGTTCCACAAATTCCCAAATCCTGAGCCAAAGCCTTCAGATACCAAGGTCATCTATTATGGAAACACTTGCGAGCTCCATTCCTGGAGGCTGACACGGTCTCTATCTTCAAGACTAGACTGAAGACCTCCTTTTTCCTCATTGTTATATTGTGATTCACACCACAGCACACAACAAAATGTGACCTCTGCATTTAACCCAAACCTGGGCAATTATTTTGTCTCGCGGGCCACAGGTGCTACTAAAATTTGAGTCACGGCCCAGATCAGGCCCAGAAAGATCAGATGATTCCATGAACTAAGATAAATGATGTGTAAAGTATTGAATAAAGGCTATTTGCCTCTTTGAGACCATCTATTAGGAAAATGCTGGCTTTGCAGAATAATGTAGATTAAACGTATAATTTTGTCTGGCGGGCCGGATTATAACGCCAAACGGGCCGCATCCGGCCCCTGGACCTTAGTTTGCCCAGGTCTGATTTAACCCATCACCAAAGTGAACAATGTGCAACTTTAAGCCCAAGGAGCTGTGAGTGGGGACGGTAAGGAAGAGTCAAACCAGGGGCTTTGCACACTGTAGTCTGCCTCCTTAACCATTACGCCACCAACTGTTAGGCCTTGGCTCCTACATATGCTGCTATGGGTTGAGAAAGCTGTGATCCCATTGTACGTTGAGTCCCCTCTTGCTCTCTTTTCTCTCTCTCTGTCCTATTCCTTTATTCCTTATTTCCTTTACTGCAGAGGACTAACACAATCGGCCGGGGACATGTGGAGAAAAATAGAATTTGTTTGTCTCCTTGCTGACTGTCCATCCTGGGTGAAAACACCCTCCCCTGTCGATCATCCTGAGGTTTCTTCCTCTTCCTCTTCTCCCTCTCAGGGTTTCTCTGGGAGTCGTTCCTCAGCTGGTGTGATGGTCTATAAGGGCAGTGGGTATTTTCCTGTTACTGCATTCTTTTTATACGAGCTTGTCTGTAATGTGGCTTGAGATAACAGTTGATATGTTAAGTCACTGTAGTGCCACATCAGAGCAGTGTGTGGGGGACGATGCCATGCTCAGGAGTCGTAAGGGGATTCGAACCAGGGGGCTTGCAGCCCTTAGTCTGTTTTCTTAACCACTAGGTCACGAACTGCCAAAAGTGATTAGGGTTGTATATACTATAATAGCACATGCGTTTGATTTTCTTGTTGTTCAAATTTGTTTCCATATGAAAAAAAAAACCTTCAAATATGGAGAAAAAGCATTGATTGGTCTTCATCCACTTATCGTATATTATATATACTAAATTGCAAATACTGCCACACACTGATAGTCTAACCAGGAGAGGAGGAGGAGCGAAGTTATTGTCCTGAAGATCCTTGGGTTCAAACCGCTAATTCCACTACTCCGTAAATACAATGCATTCTTTGGCAATTATTCATTAGGAGAGACAGGGGAAGGATATAGATCATGGAAAATAAATAAAGTGGGAGGATAATTGACAACTGCTCAACTAATACTGTGATTTATCACCGTTGTCCTTATTTGTAGCATTTACAGTAGTCATACTGCTGGCTGTCAGTCATATGGATTTAGGACTCGCTTCGTCCTCCCAACAATTTAATATATGAACCTGCTTCTGTGTCCTGTTTGCATCATTGAGCTCTCCTCTCCTTGTTTCTCCCTCCTCTATACAAACACACCCTCCCAAAAGTCAGGGAAAATTCACTTAGGTCTGATTTACTGCTCAATTTATCTCAAATCCTGGCTGATGTAGATCTAATTTCAGCCTCTTAGTACCACAAACCGGAAGGAGAAGCAAGTCGATAAACATCCCTCTGTCACTGTCGGAGGGTCGGAAAGAGTGAAGTGCTGTTGTGTTGGTGATGGTAAGGCAGGGGGGAGACAGAATCTAGTGACAAAGTCGAGGAGGGGAGGAAGTGAAGTTTTAATCCTGCTCTGGAAACTTCAGTCTTCTTCCAGGTTCCAAGAGAACCAGATTATGGCTTTCTTGAGGTTCTGAAGGTACTACAAATCTTAAGTGAGTCACAGGATGTACTGTAAAAGTGAGCATTAAAGGAAATTGTCATGGCTGACAGCTGAAGCAGGTGGCTGGAGGAGAGTGCTCTTTTGAACGGCTAATAGAAACAACATGTAAGATTACCTTCACAATTGTCTTAATGTTTTTTTTTTCCCTAAATAAAAGGTTATGATTTTAAGAGACAGGAAAAATGATCAATAAAGTCTCTGTGTGTGTTTCACGTTAAAATGGAAGACACCTTGAATACGGGGCTTTTGCACCCTTGTGTGATTTTCATTTCCAGCCCCGTAAAAACGTCACAGTAAATCCCCGTAGAACACAGCATGACCTGAAGTCAGGAAACACACTGTAGATTTCATCTGACAAAGTGCTGACTCTTTACACATGGTTTGCTAAGTCAATTTCATGACTTCTAGGATTGCAGCAGCGGCTCTCCCAGGTCTTCATTGTTCTCAGGGGTATAGAATTTACCAGGGAAATTTAATTACACCTGACAGGGACAAAACATGGACACATTTGTCTTTATTAAGATACTATATCTAACAACACAAAAAAACTCCTGACATGTCACTGACCAAAGGGCATTTTTAATGTTTTTTTTTTTATGCCCATGGACAGAAGCCTAATTTTGGAGATGAAATTTTTTATTTGACAAATATACATTGCACAGAAAGGTAAGTGTGTGGATATTTGGTTCAATCGAAGTGGCATAGACTGCTGAGGCTGTGATCATAGGTTAAATTCTGCAGCCCCAGCCACGTAGCAACATGCATTGAATGTCATTGGACACATCAGCCACTAATTGGATGCACAAGTGGGAAATTATGTAAAATGTAAATTAATAATAAAGATTTTTTTTTTTTTTTTTTCAAATATTTTCCATCAGGGATTTGATCTTGCCCAGAAGGTGAACCTGGAACCAGGTTGTAACAAAGTAAAAAATGAAATATTGGTTTGCGACTGTAAATATACAGTTCAAATCATTCATCTGCATGGCTGTCTTTATTCTCCTCCGTCCAAAATCAATCATGTTATGGCTATAACTCAGTTGCAGTGATGTTTTGGCTCAGTCCCAAGCTTTAACACGCAGATTATGTTTTGTCCTTTATTGTGTTTTGCAAAGCCTACATGAGTCAGCTATGTTTTTTGACCAGGGCAAAGATAATTTAATCATAATGTTCTATTATGTCTTTTTTATTAGACAAAAATAATACTAGAAATGACACCAATACTGTGACCATATTTATTGATTCAATAAAAAGAAATAAAAAAAATCACAAAGTTCAAGTGGTGGGTATAAAAAAGCTAATAGTTTTGTAAGAAAATGGTGCGTACAATATAACATATTAATCAAAAATAACATTTCATCCGATCACAGTTTGAGCGACTTGAGAAAATACAATATAGAAAAACAAGATAGAGATCAGGTGTAGCCGCATCCTGTCTGTGTAGATTCTCAGTCATCCAGGTCATTCAATCCAAAATGAATCCTCTCATCCAAGAGGCTTATTCAGTTCTACTGTATATAGAACTCTTGGATGAGAGGAACGTCTTCAATAAACCTACCATGTCCAGTTGCCCTTTAAGTAACTAATTTTGGATTGAATGACCTGGATGACTGGGAATCTAACACAGACATCAGGTGTAGCCGACAGTTGTCTATTCCCTTCTTGTAGGTCTGATATATGTTTTGCAGATATAACTTGACAAAAAAGAACAGACAAGGAACAACCATTGACTAAGGAACCTGTGTCAATGTATGTCTGAGCTAGAAGAACAAAGTGAGCAAAGCAATCAGAAGTGTCATCATGGTAGCCACAGGCTGACCTTGAGCATGGCTCCGCAAGGTTTCTTCTGCATCTGCAAGAGAATACAGATGTTCACTTTGGACAATAATATATTTCTTCTTCTTCTTCTCTTGCGTGTCCCTTTTTAAGTCTATAGTGGGTCAACATTTTTCAGCTCAGCCTGTCCTCTGTATCTTCTACTCTTACTCCAACTACCTCCATGCCCTCCATCACTACATCCATAAATCCAAACCATCTCAATCTGGCTTTTTAAGCTTTTTCTTCCAACTTTCCAGTCTGTTTTCGTCCCTTGAATGACGTCATTCCTGATCCTGTCCATCCTTGTCTCTCCTAAAGAAAATCTCAACATCTTCTACTCTGTCTCCTCCATCTTTGCATCTTCACCATACATAATGACTGGTCTCACAACTGTCCCGTAAACGGTCCCCAGAGACCTATCTCCAGTTGTTGCATCCTGCCTCTACTCTATTCTTCTCCTCTCTTCCACAGTCTCCACGGCACTGAACAGTTGATCCTAAGTATCTAAACTCCTGCACCTTCTCCACCTCTGCTCCTTGTAACCTCATCAGTGGGCAGCTTTGAGCTTCCAGAAAACTTGTTCTTCAACCACAAAGCCAGTGGAAGTATCCCTTAGCTCCATAGCCTAGCACACTTTCCTCACTGTTAATAACATTTATGAAGAGATCTTTCTCTATACATAGCTAGCACCTTCCTACCTGTCTCACCAATTACTCGAACTGTGGTTGCCCCATCATCTGGAAATTCCTCACCACAGCCCAGAACTGCCCTCACTTCCTTTGCAGAATCTTCACTCTCTTCCTTTTTCACACCCTTATTAACATACTACCAGCCAATGTTGTTTGGCTACATTCCCACCTCACATGCACTAATCTCAGGTTACCTATCCTATAGAGAATCTAATCCACCTGTCCATCCAAGTTTCTATCCCTAACTCCAAACCGGCCCATCACTTCCTCATCCCCTCTGCTCCCTTCTCCTACATGGCCATTGAAGTCTGCTCCAATCACCACTCTCTCTCCCCTGGGGATGCTCTCTAATCCAGCTCATTCCAAAACTTCTCCTTTTCTGCTAACTCACAGCCTACCTGTGGAGCATAACCACTGACATTTAACATCACTTCTTCTATTTCTACCCTCACACACATCAACTTATCTGACACTCACAACACCTCCACCACATTCCTCGCATACTCTTCCTTAATGATCCTCTACCTCTACTCCATTTCTCATCCCATCTAAACCCTGGTAAAATAGCTTATAACCTAATCCAATATTTCAATAAAGCGAGCACCTGAATCCGAGGTGAATGGTCCCAGGGAGATGGCTGCAAAGTCTTGGTGAAGGAGGTTCCTTGCGACTCTTGTGTGACCAGGATAGCAATGCTGCGGGAGAAGATTTTACCATAAGTCCCATTGAACACAGAACAACAAATAGTGGTCAGCTGATACTCGGTTGAAGTCCGTTAAAATGTTCAGTTTTACCATGACAACTAGTATCTCATTCAAAAAATTATAATCCAGCGAATGTGTAACAGTAATACTGTAACAGTTAAATAGTAATACAGTAAGAACTTTACTATGGTAGTAAGTTCATTCCAGGACTCAGTGCAAAAAAGTACAAAATGTATTTATTATTTTCCTCTATATATGTACATGTATAAGCCTTAACCACATGGAAGCAGAGTAAGGAAGTAGTAAGGGATTATTTGAATAGTAACCCACAAGAGGGACGTTTACTGAGTTTTTGCAACTCTACAGGCTTCCACCTTCCACACCATTAGGATAATTTTGGTGATCTGTCATCTCACCTTATTTGAGTATCCAGCCACAAGGTTTCAGTCTTGAAAAATTTGAACCATCCACCGTAATTTCTGGACTATAAGCCGCACCTGACTATAAGCCACACCCAATACATTTTTTAAAGAAAAAACATTTTATACATACATAAGCCGCACTTGACTATAAGCCGCATGTGCCGCATTCTTTTTGCATTTTCCATGATGAGAGTCAGTTTATACTAATTTTATTCATGTACAAAGCACATTACCATACGTTATACTTCTTCTATGGTGTTTATTGGCGGTTGTGACTTGCCTCGACATCACCTGTCGCACACTTACCTTTTCTGCTCGAGCAGTTAGAAAAAAATGCATACATTAGCCGCATCTCTGCATAAGCCGCAGAGATGAAATTGTGTGACAATTTTGTGTGACAAAAGTTGCGGCTTGTAGTCCGGAAATTACGATAATTGCTACAGGTGACCCCTGCTTTAACTTCATGTATGTTCAATATCAGAGTTTTTTTTATTATTATTTTGCAGTATTAAAGTAGTACATACCGCAGTACAGGTGTTGTTCCTCAGAAGACACAGGTGAACGTGGCAGTGAAGGTAGATGGACGAATAGTTAGTGAAGCTAAACATTTTGAAGGAGAAACGAGACGCTGTGGAAACGCCATTCTGATCCAGCTCTACAGTGCCGTCTTCCGAGTTAGGACACCTTTAAAAACATAGATTTTTTTTTTTTCTGCTAGTTGATTTGGAACAAATGAATTACTTTATATACAGGTATCTCGTAAACGTGAGTAAACACTTACTCTGCACTAATGAGATCCCAGCGAATAGGGCAGCTGGCATTGTTAAATGGCGTGGCCCAGCAGGAGTCCAAAATGGTGGAGAAATGCTCTTCGTCTACTCCTTCAGTCTCCACCTCAATGTACAACCTCTTGTTGATTTCCATTTCTAGGTTTCTGGTGAGGGGTATATGATAGTTGGGGTCTTTAAAGGGGACCATTCTGAGGTGGTAATGGCCTTCACCAGCAGGTAGCTCCTTGTTGACAATGCTGAAAAAAAAAATATATATATATATATATGTATGTATGAGAGACAAACTGGTGAGCTCTTGACAACCGAATAGCAACGACAGAAAATAGCTAGAGCATTGCCATGTTTTCAGCAAAAAAAAGGCAACATTTCACGCACTACGGGGATCTCAAATGTGCGCAGATAGGAATACTTGATATTTCATTGCGCAACTGTAGACAAATGTCCAAATTTAGTTTACAATATATGTTTATTGCATGATTTTGAAGGAAATTTGAGGCGGACATTCCGTACCTGGTTTCGCTGTGTTGGTGCTGCCCTCTTGTGAACAAATGCTAAATTTGTGGTCCTCAAAATGTATTTAATTTTTCTATTTAGCATTGTCCTTTATATTGATATTTCATTGGATTAAGGCCCATAATATTGTGACCTGCTGTCGTCTGGTGAACAAATTTTGAAAATAAAGTTTGATATTATATTTTAAATTGAATTCGTTTTTAGAAGAGATGTTTGATAGGACACTGAGTCTATTTTTCTTCTGCCCTCCTAGTGCAAGACATTAGTTTTTAGACCGTTAATAATTGAATATCCCAGTATCTGGGTTGCCTTAACACAAACAACTAGTTTTTTATCTAACAATTTGCAGTTTATTATTATTTATATTCCATTATTATTAGTATATATTGTATATTATATTATTATATTTCATACATCTTGAGGAAGAGCTAGCGAAAATGTTCGTATCCTGTGATGAGATTTGCCACAGTTTATCAGTCTACTATTTATACAGCAGTGTCACCACCTGGTGGTGATAATAATAAAGCACTACAGTAAGGTGCATAATTCTATTTGTTATACTTTTCGTATCTAAATGTTATGTTATTATTACAGGCTCACCTAAGTTGAACATATTTGATCATTTGAATCAAGACTAAAAATTACGTATTGTTTACCTTTCTATGGGTTTAATGCCAACATCCATAGAGATGGCCTCTGTCAGTGGATATTCACAGGAAAAGTGCAGCCGCAGATTCTGTTCACGACTGATTAAACCCTCATGAGAATCCACATCACCTTGAATGGTGTTTTCATACATGAAATGGGTCCCATTGCTCTGTGAAGTTACAAAAACAGCAGATTAAATATTTGCGATATATACTGTATATATGTGTGCGTGTGAATAATTGTATATACACACACATCATTCTATTTAGACATACATGTGTTTATAAACATATAAATTCATATTATATATATTATAATTATATATACAGCAACACAACATAGTGTGGTTATGATGTAAATAACTGGAAACTTATGATTCTCTCGAGGTCAAAGTTATTTCTACATTTTTTCCTCCTCACTTACAAATTATGGAATGGGCAGGCACCATCATACTTTAGAGACTTAGTTCTACCTTATCACCCAAAAAGATAACCGGTACTTAGGTCTCTGGTCAATGCGGGCTTACTTGTAGTTCCCAGTGTCCAAAAAATGAATGGGAGGCACGACCTTTAGTTATTAGGCCCCTCTTCCCGGTGTCGGTTCAGGAGGCAGAGAGCCTCTCTGTATTTAAAGCCAGGCCTAAAACTCTACTTTTTAATAAAGTGTATGGTTAAGGCTGTCTCAGTGAGTCCTAAACTAGTACTTAGTTCAGCTGCTATAGCTTAGGCTGCTGTGGGATTTCACAGTGCTCTTGGTTCAAATAATGCACTTGATTTACGTGCCATTACCTGATGGTTTCTGTTCCTAGTTAGTGCCTCTCCTCCTTGTCCTCTCTTTCCCTCAGGATCTGGATCCACCTTCCACCTCTTTATAATTGTTGGTTATGTTATCCCCTGCTGTCCCCGCTATCTGTTTCTCTCCCCTCTCTTCTTGTCCCCAATCTCTTTTCTAACCCCCAATCCCCGCCCAACCAGTCAAGGCACATGACATCTCTGAGTTTGCTTCTGCCAGAGATTTCTTGACGTTTCTTTCCGTAATTCCGTATTGTTGTGATTTCAGTAAATATGTGCTTGGACCCTACCCTGTGCAGCGCCTTGAGACAACGTGTTGTGATTTGGTGCTATACAAACTCAAATAAATAGAAATAAATTAAAAATAAGTCAGGAAAGTCACTTTGCTCTTTCAAAGCAGCTGCAGTTCCCAAAAGCAACAGTGCAAACAACTTTTTGGAAGTTTGAAGACATGGCACGGTTTTGTCACTGCCATGATCAGGACGGAAATGGAAGTTATCAGTCAACTGGTCAACAAAGAAACACCAAAAAGCAGATTTGCCAAGAAATAGGAGCTGCTGATCATACTGACAAAGGTAAGATCTGCAAGAGGAAGGTTCTTAAGCTGTAAATGGGATCATAAAGAAGGATGATTATCTTTAAATTCTTCAAGATAATCTAAAAACATTAGCCTGAAGGTTGTGTCTTGGGCACAGTTGAGCGTTTCAAAAGGACAATGAGGCCAAATCAAAAGTTGTTATAAGAATGGCTAAATCAAGATAGAATTAAAGTTTTGGAATGACCTTCACAAAGCCCTTGGAACATCTGGACAATGCTGATGAAACAAGTCTACCTCAGAAAGCCAACAGATTTAACTGAAAATTAAATTAAAATTAAAATTAAAATTAAAATTAAATTAAAATTAAATTAAATTATGCCAGTAGTTGGCAGTAGTAAAAATTGAACCAGAAGCTTGTAGATGGCAACAAAAAGGCCTTATTGAAGTTAACATGGCCAAGGAAAATGTAACCAAATATTAGTATTGCTGTATTTACATTTTTGACCGAGATTTGTGAAAATAACTGGAAACTCAAAAGAGCATTGACCTTAATTTCTTTAAAAGTTTATGGAAACTTTTACAACAACTGTATATGATGCAGGTAGACAGTACCCTCAGAGTTGTTCCACACAGTTGGTCATCATTATTATAATGGAACACCAGTCGTCCATTCTGGACAGTCCCACGACACCTGTTGTCCCGCAGTTGGAGCGCTTCAGAATGGAATCCAGCTTCAAACAGCTGGCACCTCGACAAGGAAATAGTTCCTGAGCTACCGTCACAGGTAATAGATGAGTCTGAGAAAAAGACAAAGTTTTTATTAACTTTTTTCCTGTCATTAATGAACCCATCAGAAGGGTTTGTTTAACACTTGGCTTTAATATTCTAATTTATTTAACATCTGCTGCTTAACCTGTTTTCATCTTAGAGTCTGGTCCTTTTTCTAAAGTGTCGATATTTGGACTGTCCAAGGAAACTAAAGTATACTAAAAAGCCACATGTAAATATGGAATAGATGGAGCTACTACAATACTGGCATTCTTAAATGAGCCCTACATGATGGAATGAAAGGAATAAACTGGAGCAGCAGGGACAACTTAAAGACAGCAAAAATGTTGAAGAGACACCAGTTTGCTGTCCTTACCAAAGGTTTCGTTGTTGGGCCGATGGTGGTGCTCATCACAGAAACAGCCATAAACGTCATTCTTTTGACCACACCACTCGTGCTCTGAGCAGTCCAGCTGGTCACATGGGTCTGTCTCCTCTGTGCAATTACAAAGAAGGTGCAAGGAAATCAAAATGTGATGAAATTGAGTCCATAAGACAGAAAAAAACATTTGCTTGCCTTTGAATAAATGTGTCCTTCAAATGAGAACATTGATAAGCTGGTATTTTTCTTCTTATATGTTCTAAGATCATTTCTCACTAAAATGTCATCAACACTTCTTAGAGACACGTGCAACCGATGTAACACTGACCTCTAATTAGTTTTACATTTATTGGAAATAAACTTTAAAGAATCATGAATATTAGCAATAGTAGTAAATAGATAGATGTTATTGGTTAAGAATTGGTCCTGGGAAAACCTTAATTGCATGCTGATTTTCAACGTCATCACTTATTTTCTGTTGAACTAAACTAAAAAACATGCAGTATTAGACTAGTGTATATGTACCACAACGCAATGCTGGGCGCCACTCTGGGATGACCAGCCCTAACACTGAGCATATTTTCTCGTAAGCTGCAACAGCACCACACAGCATGCCGTTGGCTGTAGTGTAGCGGCAGAGGTCGTAGACGCAGGAAGTGAAATATGGCTGGGGGTCAGAGTGAGGGTGGCAGGATCTGAAGGGCCCAGTGGTGTTGGTGATGATACTACACAGTGCTGAGTACTCTCTGACAAAAGTGCAGTCTCCCAGTCCACCATTGTTGTCTTCATCAGTGGAGCCACATCTAGAGTGACACATCAGTATGTCATTAAAGTGTATCTACAATCTTTGCTGGACCATAAAACACACTTAAGATCCTATCATTTTGTCATAAATAGAAAGTTTGCGCGTTTGTGTTGCGCTGACGTTGAACAAGTTTAAATACAACTTTGATAAGCTACAAAGCTGCACCCCTTATGGATTGTTGAATCACAGCTACTGTACAACTATACTTTATGACTGTAACGACAAATACCCACCCACTGGTAGTACACTTCACAGGTTACCCAAGGTCCACCCAACAGAGGGGACCTTGGGACTTCTGTTATTCCCCACTAAGACTTGAACTGAAAAAGCCTCTTAGATGAGAGGTGAAGCCTTTTCCGATTACTTATCGCTCAATGTCCCCATATACATATATACATATATATATATGTATACATACATACATATATATATACATACATATACATACATATACACATATATACACATACACACATACACACAGACATATACATATACATATATACACACATATATGTGTGTATATATGTGTGTATTGTGTGTATATATATATATATATATATATATATGTATACAATGGCTTCTTCTATACAATGCCTTATGTATAACGAAAGACCAAAAGTAGACCCATCATGATAGTGCACTTTATGGTTCGAAATCACAATTGGTTTGCCTACACAATGTATTACTGTATACTACAGAATATGTCCAGTTGTCAATATACATGCAGGAAGCTCCATCAACCATATAAAGTATGACCAAAAACTCACCCTGGTTCGCTCGTCAATGACTTCCAACTGTGTCCAAACTCATTGTCATTTTTGGCCACTGTGCCATTGGGCAAGACTTTGTCATCTGTGAGTATGTTGTTGAAATTTCCACACATTCCGGTAACTCCATTTTTATGGTGCTGTGCTAATCTCACCAGTAAAATCCTGTGGCCGTCAAACTGTACAACTAGGTCTGCAGCATCAACAACTACGAAGCTTCCTTGTCTAGATACTCGAACCAGTGTGTTGTTTGGATTTGCATTGGTTCCACTTATCTGTTAGGACAGTATATATTTGTTACATCATTTACCAACATTCCAAAGTAAATTTTTAAAAAAGCATACTTTTTTTTAAAAGTCCGTTACCTTCCATCTTTTGTTTGGTCCAATTCTGACGGATACATTCTCTCCGTCTTGATTTGAGAGGTAAATATCCACAGTGGAAACAAAAGACACCAAATTATTCCCACGATGTTCGTTAGTGGCAACTACCTCGAACTGGGTTCTGTTGGTTCTGTCTGTTAGACTCTTAGTTAGAATGTAAGAGCATGTGCCTTGGAAATTTACCGATGCACCGTCAAATGTGATGTAATGAGGGTCTCCCATTACAGTGCAGGTGGTCATTGCGTCATGACAGCCCAGTTGACCATTTCTGATGGTGCACTCTTGTGAAGGAGTGCAGGATGCAGCTATGCAACGCAGGTCGTTAGGGCCATGACATTCACATTGGCTGGAGCAACCATCCGTCCAAAAGGATTCACCGGCCTGGGAGGTGCAGAAAAAATGAACATGATGAACTTAAGTAAACACCAAGGTCCTGCTTTGGTTAAAAATGTTGTAGTATATTCTTATATAGAAAAATGTCAGCTTAGGTGAAGATAAAGATTCACAGGATCGTTGTGAGACCAGCCATGATGTATGGATTAGACGGACCACTGATAGACAGAGAACAGGAGACAAAACAAGAGATGGAAAAGTTAAAGAAGCTGAGATTCTCTTTAGGAGAAACAAGGATGGACAGGAGCAGGGATGAGGTCATTAGCAGGACAACATAGACGGTTTGGAGAAAAAGCTAGAGCAGCCAGAATGAGATGGTTTGGACATGTTCAGTGGGGGGACAGTAGATACATATATAGAAGAATGATCCTAGAGATGGAGCTGCCAAGTGGGAGACAAAGAGGTGATAAAAGGATGCAGTGAGGGAGGACATGGAGGTAGTCAGAGTGAGAGTAGAGACAGAGAACAAAGAAATGTTTATTCAGTGTGGCAACCCATGAAAAAGGGACAAGCCATAAAGAGAAGAAGTATATGTTTGTATATTCCTGACATGTGTTTGACTTACATTGTAGTAGAAGCCATTGTGTTGGCAGCCACAGTTTTCTTGTGGGACACATGTGGACCCACTCCTGACAAAGCCCTCATCGCAATAACAGCCCTCGGAACAAGGTTGGCCACAGTTGGGAGAAGCACTGCCCACACAGGTGTGACCACAGTCGGAACCACATAGCTCATAATGGCTGTTGGCTGGACAGTCCATACCTAATAAGAGAGGTGAAAAACATAGGAACTAATATGTTTTTTTTTGTCTATCCATCCATTCATCTCTCAATCCATTTAAAACTAAATATCTGATGTTGTTCTTCTTTCAAATGAATCATCAAATCACTGACTTACTGCATGTAGTGTTGTCCCTCCAAGGGTTGATCCAGATGCTAGCCGCCTGACATGTACTGACATATGCTTGAATGGCCCGGCACAGGAGATCGGGGTCCCGATTTCCCGACACGCATACATCAAAAACGCAGTCATTGAAATATGGAGTTGGGTCTATCTTTTCATGGCAAAAACTAAAAGGCCCATCTGCAGATTTGATGATTTCACACTGAGCTCTGGCAGGAAGATCATTTGCGCACTGAGGACAGGAGGAACCACAGCCATCACTGCAGGTGTCGTTACTTGGTACCTTCCAAGCTGTACCAAACTCATCTGGACTGGTGATTATTGCACCAGAGGGAAGACGGAAGTCATCACTACTGTTTCCATTAAAGTTGCCACAAAGGCCACATGTTTTTCCTCTGAGAAAAAAAAACACAACAAAAAAGTACATGAAATCTAACAGATAATGGGTCAGTGGATGTATGTGAGATTACTAAAAAAATATCAGAGCTATTATTTGTTTGCAACATATACTAGCATTTCAGACTTAAGCAAAGTCAAACAAAGTTAAGGGAGGACAGAAAAGCAAACTCCTTGTCATTTTTTTCCCCCCAACATACCTCTGCATTTAACCCATCATCTCCAAAGTGAACAGTGGTCACTTTAGTGACTGGAGTGTACTATGCTCAGTGGACCTCAGTGGTAACCTGACAGATGGTGGATTCTAACCTGAAATCCTCCAGACCCAAGTCTGGTACCCTAACTACTAGGAAACCAGTGACCTTTGACTCTGCCTATTATATATTACCGCTTCATACAGTATACTGTCTAAAAATACATAAATACTCTTCAAAACTAGCTTAGCGACATACCTGTAACTGGGTGATACAGACACAGTGACTGTACTGAATCCGTCATAAGTGACATTTAGGCCAAAATCAACACTGACGACTGTGCGAGATCCACTGGCGTATATATGGACAAAACTGCCATTCAGAGCAATTGGTAGGTTTCTGGTGAGTCCGTTGACCTTAAGGACATAATAAAAAGAGCAGAAAATAACAACAACCTGATTTAGAGGGCTTCATTATTTTTGAAATTTAATTTAAAAAAATTCAATTACTTTTCATGGAAGTCTAGCAATAGATCAGATCATTTCTTTTTTTAAGAAAAGAATAAAAACAAATAATAATAAAAAAAAAAAGTTCCTGTTACCGGTGCGATGACTGATTTCCCACAATATATTTAGGTTAAGTGGGCTTAGTTTGTCATAATTGTTTGTTTCATCCCAATCCCAGCATATTTATAAAGCACTGTTTAGAATCCATCAAAACCTTTAGGTGAATTCCTTGTAAAAGTATCAGAAAGGTTAAGTAAAACCATGGCATCAACCATGTTGCTGCACAGAAGTAATGACTCAGCTACTTGATTAGCCAATCGCATGTCAAACCATGTCCCTGCTCATGAACCTAAATATTATAACGCCCTGAAAAAAAGCCTTGCCATAAAGAATGGACCAGATTTTTTGCAACCAACTCTTTGTAACAAGTGGAACTTAACTTGAAACTGCAGTAAGATTCACATTTAAGCCTCGCACCCACATATATTGGTGCAACAATCTTGTGCAAAACATAACTTGAACTCTTGCGTTATTCACATGCATTTTGAGAAACCAAACCTACTGATCCTAAATTACTTTTTCATATTACTGTAAATAAATAATTTCACCAACATACCTGAACTACACCGCTTCTTTCCTTTGAAATATGCACTTCATAGCCCCGCACGTTGACAAAAACCTCGGCTGTGATCGACACTGGCATTGCGTTCCACTGTTGATTTTTTGCCTGCACTGAAAATTGGTCAAGTCCTCTGCTGGAGTTACAAAGTGTAGCAAGGACATAACGGCAGGTCCCTTGGAAGTTGTAGGCCCTATTGTCAAATGTGAGGTAGTGGGGGTCACCGGAAGCAGAGCAGGTGCCAGGAGGGTTTGGGTGGCAACCAAACTCTCCTTCCACCACACTGCAGGACTCCTGAGGATTGCAAGAGCTGGGAGTGCATTGTACACTGCCAGTAGTGCCGTTACATGTACAGAAGCTATGGCATTCTTCCCCGTCCCAGAACTGTTCACCACCCTGAAGATAGCGTCCATGATGATAACATCCACATGATGTTGGTGGGACACACTGGTTACCATTGAGGACAAAACCGTCGTTGCATTGACAGCCTTCTTGACACACAGTATCACAGGTAAAGGGGAATGACAGTGTGGGACATGTGGAAGGGCAGGGCCTTCCACAGAGTCGGTAATGGCTGTTCGAAGGGCAGGTTTGTGCTAAGAAAGAATACAAAAGGTTGATGAAAACTTTTTTTCAGGCCCTCAAAGTTAGCTGAATCCTGACATAAGAGTACTTACCACAACTAGTTGCAGTTCTCCAATCTGGCAGGGCTACTCCGCTCTGTTGACACATTATTGCATAATCTCGTAGGACCTCACACAGTGTGGATTCCGGATCTCCAGAAGCTTGAAGTGTTTTTACACACATCTCTACATTCTTCTCAGGGTTGACCACAGCCCGACACCGTGCAAACGGCCCATTTGGTGAAGAAATAATTCCGCAGTACTCGGTGGAATTATAGTTTGTTGTAGAATTATTATTCACACCCTCCTCGCAGTGTGAGGAAAGAGAGCCATCTCTCCAGCTGTCTCCAAAGGCCTGAGCGTTGCTGACGAGGGTACCGTTGGGCGTGCGGAAGTCGTCGTTTGAGTGACCGTTGAAGTCGCCACACATTCCACCCAGAGAGCCGTTGTATACGCCAGGTGCAGTGAGGCGAACAAAGTGAGGCCAGATGGTCTGAACGGTCACACCAAAGGAGGTACGAATGACAATGCTGTAAACGCTGCTGTGGTAAATCTGGATGTCTTCAGATGTGGTGCTGAAAGGGAGTCTGATGATCTGACTGTTGACCTAAAAGACAATTCCAAGGCATATGATAAAGCTACAGAGAAACCAGCAAGTTGTGTGTGATATTTGTAGCAAAAAATTGTCATAAAATAGAATTTACATATGTCATCATAATTATTGGTCATTCGTTAGTTAATGTTGTTAAGAATCATTATAGAGTTTTTCTGTAGTAATGATCATTTGCATAAAACCTGGGTTCATCCAAAGAAACTGATTTGTTAACTTAAATTAAAAAACTACAGAATAGTGAAAATGACGTGACAAAGTCCACCTGTGCGCACATTGAAATGTTTCCTTTCGTTTTTAACCCAAATGGTAGTCAGTTGTAGCTTGGTTGGTTAAGAACATGGCTCGAAGAACTGATGTGACCTGTCATACTTTTTAAAATTGTACTACTCATTTATTTTATTTATTTATTTATATATTATTCATACTTCTGCCTTTTACCTGCAAGGCCATCAATACCAAGGGTAGGAAAGGCAAAAAAGTATTTCAGAATTTTAGCCTTTATTTCATGACCTTTACAAGTCACATAAATGCTTCATCTATCTACTCCTGACCCAGTGCTATGTCAAGAATTACTTATGGAAGGGTTTCCATTTAGTATCTAGTTCTTTAAATAGATTTTAAAATCTCTCACCGTAACCACGCTGTTATTTCCCATCTCAATTGAGATTTGTATTCCATCGGCATCAAACTTTAGCAGGTTGGCAAAACTCTGGAGTCCTTGTGGTACTTTCTCTGCAGTCACTGAAAATCGAGGGTGATTTTGTACTCTCATGACTTTAGCAAGAGTGAGCCGACAAGCCCCAGGATACCTGTATGCCAGTCCATCAAACGTGTAATATGAACCGGGGCCACCAATCCAGCAAGTTGCGTAGCTGTTAGGCCGACACCCCCTTTCTCCGTTTTCCACCTTACACGACTCAAGCGGGCCACATCTATGCGAGCGACAGGTCATTGAGCCTGATTGACAGCTACAGCGTCTCCCACAGTCCTCATCTAGAATCACAGTTTCCCCAGATCGGTAGTAACGCCCCTCAAAGCTGCAGCCACAGCTGGAGTAAGGTACACAAACCCCAGCACTAAGGATGTAGCCTGAATCACAGATGCAGCTTTCTTGGGGCGGCAGAGGGCAGTTGTCAGTGGTGTTAGGACTAACACATGTAGCTGGACAAGCACTACCCTGAGACTCGAAGTGGCTGTTGGGAGGACAGTTGATTTCTGGACAGAAAGACAAAAGCAATATCTATTTTATAAACTATAGATGATTAAAAGACATTGACGGAATAATCCTAAAGGAACTTCCATACCACAGAAGCCAGGTCTTCTCCAGTTTGGTAACTCAATGCCATTCTGTTGACACTGACTGGCGTAAACATGCAAGGCTTGACACAAAATGGGCTGGTACCCATCTCCCACGCAAAGGTCGTACACACAACTCTCCATGAACATTCTTGGGGGCAGCTGTTGATGGCAAGGAGCGAAGGGCCCAGATGTGTTCAGGAGGATGCCACAGTGGTCACCATTGCTGTACAAAGCAGTCTGCTGGTCATTACAGGCCGCACAGTTCTGACCTTCACAAGGCACCTCACACTCAGACTCATCATTGCCTTCTGCCAGCCAACTGTTGGCAAAAACCACGTCGGACGTCACAATTTCACCACTTGGTGTTTTAAAGTCATCTCTTGGGTCACCGTTGAAGTCTCCACAAAGGCCACATGTTGCGTTTTGGTACGTCAAGGGCACATTGATTCTGACAAAAAAATACTTGTCATATGAGACTTCCAGGCCAAAAGCTGTGCTGACGACCATGGAGAATCCCGACTGATAAACCTGGACAGCACCATCGCTCAGGGAAATTGGGGAAGACACAAAGTTGCCATTGACCTTTGAACACACAAAGAGAGTCATGTATTAATATATATATATGTATATATATAAAGATTAGGATATGAGCTACTGTAAAGACGGTTTTTCATATTACAAGTAAGCTACTTTTGCTAGATTATCTTCATGATAGAGACATTAGATAATGCTGCTCATTTGAGCTCTGCTTCTCCAGATGATCAAAGGTTGTCATAAATATAATATGGCTATGGAAATAAATAAGTTGTCAAATAAAACAATACAACCCAACAGAGGTCACAATATTGCGATTTGATAGCGATGGTGACCTATGACACCTTTTCATAATCTGCAGTGTCAGTAGAACAAACTCTTCGACCCTGTATTGAGCATAATCTCACAACTAGGAGAAAATTGATGTCTGAAGAGACGTCTGAGTCTCCTCCTCAAACAGTCTGAAGCAGCGTCTCTGTTGCAGCAGCGGACACACTGTGGCTTTTGCTTGACATTTAGTTGATTTGAGGATGTAAAAATCCCCAGTAATCTTTGATTTGGGAATGCATCATATTCGATTTACGAGTTTAAAATCTAGCATCTTTTGTAGTTGTTTTAAAATCATTTTAGTGTTAAGTTTCATTGGTTAATGTCAAAAATAAATAAAAACAAAAAACAGAGCAGCCATAACACTCTTGCTCATTCTCCGTTGTATTGTTGATTAAGCCATTTTTTAACAATAATACAAAACTATATCAATTATTTCATATATTGTTTATAAGTAATTGTTTATGTAAGATTAATTGTCATTGACATTTTTAATGGGGAAAAGACAATCAAGATACATGCAGATGGCAAAGGATTGCCATTTGCTAATCCAAGAAGAGCCAACTATGTAAAAAGTCAAGGAAATATCACAACAGCTTGCATTAGAACCACTATACTACTGTACCCACAATCACAACTACTGACCTTGGCTTTACCTTGTTGACCTTTCACCAGCTCAATAGTGTCATTGTAAACATAGACTTTGACCAGCTCTGTCCAGGATACTCGTGTGCTGCCCCGATTCTCATTCTTGGCCTCCACGCGATAGTAGGGCAAACTGCTGTTGCAAACGTCTGAAATAATGTATGTGCAGGTACCTTGAAAGTGAAACACAGTCCCATCGAATGTGTAATAGTGAGGGTCACCACTGATGGTGCAGGTGCGTTTTGGCACTGTCTGGCAGGCAAATTGTAATGCGCTTGGTTGACAAATTTGGGAAAAAGAGCAGGGTTGGCTAACACACTGTAGGCCAACTTGAGTGCATGTGCATTTCACTGCACACGTGCTGTCGTTCCAGAATGTGGCTCCAATTTGTATGGTAGTACCTATAGAAAAAATGAAGGAGAATATCTTATTTTATAAAGATATTTATATATCTTTGATGCACAGTAATACCTCTCATGTAAATTGGGGCCATTTGAATTTGAAAGATCCTGCATTAATTGTACAAGACAGGAGTGGTCACTTGTGTTTTACGACACAGGGACTTCCCGTCTAGGGCTAACCTCAGTTGGGCTGGGCTGGGCAGAGTGTTTGTGCAAAGTGCTTGCACAAAACTGATTTTTTTTTTTTTTAATGCTTAGAATGTGCAAACCAGGAACAACTTAAAAGTGGAGAGAGTTTATAAGAGACAATGGTACAAAGATCTCCCTCAGATTCTTGACTTACCATTAAAAGAACAGCCTCGAGATCCTTGGTCAGTTCTAAAGGCCCAGCGTCCAGGCACGTTGACATTGCTGCCAAGGCGAAAATTTGAATTCGGACCTGTCGCAGCAGAGGTCATGGATCCAGGAATGGAGTAGTAGTAGCTGGATCTAATGGTATCATAGCCTGCCTGTAAAAAATAAAGGAATCTTGCTTGTTTTTGCTAAAATTCAAGAGAATATATTGCAAATAAATAAACAAGATGAATCATACCTGCACTGATCTAGTAGTCGCTGCTATGGCACCATAGTTCATCAGCACAAACGTCATCTGGCTTCCAGATATCAACACAGCTTGAGCAGTGGTGCGCTGAGAACATTAGACCATGGCTGAAGAAATTTCCTTTTTCATGTTCTCTGAATAGTTTGTATCTAAGAACCTAAAACAGAAATCTTAAACCTAATAAACTTAAGTCCCTGGAGGCATCCAGGGCAGGCCCAAAAGTATAATAATAATAAAAAAAAAAATCCATAGAACAGATATCTGCATCAGTGAGCTAATTGGAATTTCTCAAATGTATACTTTGGAGTTTTTGTCATACTGATGTAGCGTTTGCATTGATAGTAATTGTCTTATCTGCTGTAACAATACAAAACACAGCAGTTTTAAGCCTATGTGCTTTTATTGAACCTATTGTTCAAAGCACACAATACAATTTAATATAAAAAACTCATACCCAACAGTGAAATGTTTTTTAAGTGCCATAAATCATCATTCATGATAGATTGTGTCATGACAGATTGTTGAATTCTGGAGCCTTTTTTTTCAGTACATCCACATCAATAAAGCTGACTATTCCTAAAACATTGTAGCTTAGGTACATCTTCAGTTCATCTGCTCCACAGTTGATGTTGCACTTAGCAAAACAGTAAAACTTACCGTTCCTGAAGTTGGATAGTAGGCCACCTCATACCAAGTTGCTATGAAGACAAAGTTGGCATTGAAATTTAAGCCAGGAAGGTATGTGTTAATGTCCCGCGTGGCCTGTTGTACAACACTGCCATTGGTGTACTGGTTGTAGTAAACATGACCGTTCTGTCTGTTGTCGAGATCTGTCCAAAATGCAGCAATGAAGTCTCTAGTTCCACTCATTGGAAAACGCGCAGGTGAGTAACTGTTCCAGGGAGAAGTAAATGTCAGGTGTCCATTCTGATTCACCTACAAATCATACACAATCAAGATTTAGGGTCAGTGTCTCATGTCATGTATTGTGCTAAAATGTGTTTTAACGAGAACAAAATATTTTCAAGAAATACCCATATTCTTCAATTGTTGTAATTATTAATTTTTGTTTGGAGTGGCGAGAGAAAGCAAAGCCAACAACTGAATTAAATATGTTGAGCATTCATCACATAACATTTAAAGGAGTACTGTTTTACACATCTCTTCAAAAACTTAGAGGAGATGAAAGTGTATTTTTATTATCTTGGCCTCCACAACAAAATCCCATTACAATCATTCAAGAGTTTAATCGGCAATGTTGGATGTGAAGTGGTAAGTGGTCAGCTGTGGCTGGGAGAGCGGACCAGTGGCAAGGTTGATGCTGCAGTTTAGCGCAATTCCACTAATCAGAACTCTCCCTATATAAGTAAGTAGGAGCCGGGACAGCGGAGGGGGATAGAGCCGTAACCCACACAGCAGCCTGTGGAGAAACCAGCCCAGACCCAGAGAAAGAGACTTTTCCGTTTACAGAAAGATTAATGTCAATACAGAACCTTTTCACTGTCAAAAAGAGCAGTGACAGTCTTGTTTGTTTGTCCAGAGGACCCCAACTAACACGTTACTTTTATTCCTGGGCTGGGAACTAACTGAATCACTGCGTTGAAAAGGAGCTATGATTGGTTGACATGTTAACGCTTCATGTGAAGCCAATCAGAAAGAGATCTGGGTGTTCTTGCCTTATAGGGAAATAGTCTCCCACAAGCAAGTCGACGACAAGTGGCAAGTTGAGGTTACAATAAAAATGCCTGTCAAAATGTGTAAACATCTATTTCGTTTTCATTGTACTGTAATGTACAGCGAACATGGAAACATTAACCCTATAACTGCTGTATAAAACCTTATAACCATTACAGTCCTACTAGATTTTGTTATGATAGTTGCTGCAGAGCACAACAGTAAACTGTTTAATGTGTTTTTAAGGTAAAGTAACTAGTTACTTTTATAATTTAGTAACTAGTAACAAAACTAGTTACTTTTTCAGAGCAGTAACTAGTTAAGTAATAAGTTAAACAATTTCCCATGTGGATCAATAAAGTATGTCTAAGTCTAAGTCTAAGTCTAAGTCTAAGTTACTTTTTTTAAGTAACTTGCCCAACACTGGCAATCGGTGCACTCCATTTCACACCAGCATATTTTTTGTTTCTATTCTGTCTTCAGAATCATTTGAATCATTTGAATTACTAAACTTAAATTAAAAAGATTAAATTTAAACTATGACATTGTAATTCACAGCACAGCACACAACAAAATGTCATCTCTGCATTTAACCCATCAGAGGACAGCTTTTAAGCGCCTGGGCAGCAGTGCACCTCGGCGGTACCTCGGTAGTAGGGGGATTCGAACCGAACCGGGGGTTCGTTCGCTTCCTTAACCACTAGGCCACCAACTGCCATGTTAACAACCATTAAATATTTAAGTTATGTATTACAGAAATGGACTCTGTACAAATTCAGAATGGTATGTTTTACGTACATAAATAGTATTGTATGTCTGTCCAAAATAGACAAATGGTCTCTGCAGGGTAATTCTTGGTGAGCTTCCATCATCTGACTGACCAGTGGCCGTTCCAGATATTGGGTAGAGATTACCTAGTCGTAAAATAAGCATACAAACAATTATGCAAAACATCCATTCTCACCTTGAATGATCAGTAAAACAGAGTTCAACCCAGACATGGGCAAACTAAGGCTCAGGGAATAGATGCTAATCTGGTCTGCCAGATATTGCATAGCTCGACATTTTCCCTATAGATGCTGTGGAGAAGGCTGAAAGAATTTCAGTGTTTGTGCATGACTTTTATGTGTCATTTATCTTATTTACTTTTAACTAAACCTTCTTGGACATCTTGTTTCACACAGTGCTCCATCAATGTGTGCTCAAAGTTATCAATCTTAACCTGGTCCCCAGGTCCAATCTTAGTGGCACATGAGTTAAGAAAAACGCCTCAACAACTTCAGTTTCAGAAACGGATGAAGGTCCTCAGATGAGGAATGAAATATTTTTCAATTCCAAAAGTAAGTCCCCTTGCTGATAACTTCCCTTTTGGATTATCATGACTTGGATGAATGAAATCCTCAAAAAAAAGTCAAAAAGGTTTGCCTGGCCTAGTCTAAACTATACATGTTGGGAGGAAGTAAAGCTCAAAATGATCAGTTTGGACAAGTAACTTTGAACAAATTTAATATTTTGGTGAATTGGTTAATTACTGTTGATAAAATTAGATTACAAAATTATACAGACAAGACTTACTCTGAGACGTGACGACACCTAGAGGCACGATGAAATATGACAAAGTCTAGTTAGTGGTTATTCCAAACACATAAGTAAATATTTATGATTTATTTTACTTAAATGTACTCACTAATTCCCCAAAACAGTAGAAACAGCAATGCTTGGTTTGCCATCCTACTGGTGTCCTCAGCAAATCTGCTTCACCATCAAAAACCTGATCAATGGTATGATATAAAAATTCAATTATTAAATTCTGTCCAAAAAAAAATGTGTGGTTAACTAAAACAGGCAATATCACCTAAGCTAATCACCAGTTAGCCTGATAAACTCTCTCTCTTTACAATGAGAACAGAGGGGTATTTATAGAATGAAAATGTTTAGTAAAATGGGTTGGAATTGTGTCAGTAATAGTCCTGCCCCAAAATCTCCAACCAGAGAAATGACAATATTGAACCATGTACAATGATTAACTCCTTGAATATTTTCTTGTCGCATTTGTTATATCTTTGAGACACCAGCCTTTATTGCTCGATTTGGGAGGTTCAAAAGAAGTGATTTCACCTTTAACATGAGTGCAAGACTTCAAGTATTTGTTGATCAAAGCACTGATAAAGTTGAAACATATCTTAAACTTCAGGACATAAAGATCAAATAAATATCTTTATCTCTTTATACAGGTTGATGACGGGAAATGGCCGAAAAAGGCTGCCAAACCTTTTCGAGAAATGTTATGACGTACAGTTACAGTAAATCAGAAGTAAAGCCAGTTGGTAAATCACAAACCGATGTGCATTAACTGTCCATGCGTTATTTCATTATCGGCATAATTTTCGGGTATTAAATTTAGATCTTTCTATAAACCAAAATAACGGGAAAATAAATTGTAAAAAAAAACAACAACAACTGGATTCACCTGAAGTAGATAAAACTAAGTTGAAATGGTTTCTCTTCTCATCCATAAGGGTTCATCAGTTCTAGTGGTGATGAAGCCTTTTAGGTGTAGATCGAAAAATCTTCAACTTACTTTAGGTGAGTCCAGTTGCCTATTTTTTAAAAATTGTAAGATTATAATGACGACCTGGATGACATTGAATCTCCACAAATTTCTTTGCCAATGTTGGCAAAAAGTTGTGTATAAGATTCCTTAGAAACAGGTTGTAAAAGTAGGCACTGGGCAATTAAATGTTTGTGTGTACTCTTCTGCTTTTTGCTTGTAAAGTGCCTTGCGATAAAAGCTGTTATGATCTGTCACAATAACGAATAAAAGTTGAAGTTAAATCAACACATTTTCAAAAAAAGGTTCTAAAATACAAAAGCACAACATATTAACACTTACTGCTACTTTAACTCCGTAGATAGACTGTCAAACAATAAAGGTCTGAAGAAAACCCAGTTGTTCTCCGCTGGGTTTTGCAGGCAGGTGTCAAATACGGTCCTCGGCCAGAAATTGTTTATATGTTTATTTCCTCCTTTAAGTTTCTCTTTTAGAGAGGGATTGCAGAGGGTGTTAGGCAACTGGTTAAAAAAACAATCTACAATTTCCTTTCTTTGCACCTCCCCTCCACATTTCCTTTTAAACCACCAAACAAACGGTAATGATGCCGCTGTCACATCTTAAACCACCTAAAAGTGCAACCTGTAGGATGTTTGCAGCATTTCCACTTGTTTTGAGAAAGAATTTGTACTTTCTCAAAAGTACATGAGGGCATTTTACACTTACACCAGTTAAACTTCATTATCAACTTAAACCTCAGTTGGTTCAGTGACTCAACTTATTCCAGTCATTGCTGGAACACCTCTATACTTATGTCACATTTGACCTAATGATCCCTGACCTAAAACACAATAAAACCAACTCAATGCAAAATGAAGAATTATTTCACCAACCACTGTTTAAAAACTGATAGCAACTGACAGACAAAAAGACTTAAACTTCAAGATACTGTCCAGATATAAATAATTACAAGTAATTGTGTTTGATTTTATGAACATGTCCTTGACCTGCTTTCTGCTGTAGTACCTAAGAAGATTTACTGTAGAGGTTAATCATTCATATTCAAGAGCCAGTGATGAATCAACTGAATGAACAATACAGTCTGCCATAGTTTATTGACACTTGAGTATCAAGCACGCCTGGAGCGCCTCTAGTGGAAGCTCAATTCTAGTTTTATCATATGAGTAGTGACAAAAAAAATAATGTTATCGCAATCTGTGGGCACTTTCACGCAGACTTTGTTGCAGGTACCTTAGAGTAACTTTGAGCACACAGAAGATTCATTGTCATAACTCATTATTCTGTGAATATAATCTGAAAATATAAACTCATCAGTAATCTACTTCACTGAATCATGATTGTTTAGTGGGTTTTGAGGGCTGTGTATGTGCAGTGTGATTTGTGTGTCAAGGAGACTCCATGACCTGCCAACGAACTAAAACGGATGGATGAAAAGTTGTTGGTAGATGCCCATGGACACAGGTTCAATAGTCAGGGTCATGATGAGAATTGTGGTTTGTTAGCACAAAATGACTTACCTGCATTAGTGAGCCTAATTAGTGCAATATCTACGTTGGTGTATAGAGGGCCCATTTCCAGCAACTATCACTCCAGTGTTCTAATGGTACAATGTGTTTACTCATTGCATGAGAAAGCTAATGGATGAGTAGAAAACCTTGTGCAATCATGTTAGCACAGCTGAAAACAGTTAAGCTGGTTAGAGAAACTATAAAACCGACCTTCTTTTGAGCAGGTTGAGTATCTGGAGCATCACTGGAGCATTTGTGGGGTTGATTAAATGCTCAAAATGGCCAGAAAAAGAGAACTTTCATGTGAAACTCGACATTCTATTCTTCTTCTTAGAATTAAAAGCGATTCCATGTGAGAAATTGCCAAAAAAAATGAAAATTCCTTACAACAGTGTGTACTACTTCCATCAGAGAACAGCACCAACAGGCTCTAACCAGAGCAGTAAGAGTAGTACATTAGAGTCTCTAGTTTGAGAAATAGATGCCTCACAGGTCCTCAACTGGCAGCTCCATTAAAAAGTATCTGCGAAACGCCAATGTCAACATCCACAGTGAAGAGGCGACTCCAGGATGCTGGTCTTCAGGGAAGAGTGGCAAAGAAAAAGTCATATCTGAGACTGACCAACAGAAGAAATTAATATGGGCAAAACAACACAGAGGAAGATTGGAAAAAAGTGTTATGGACGGACGAATCAAAGTTTGAGGTGTTTGTCACACAGAAGAATATTTGTGAGACGCAGAACAACTGAAAATATGGTGGAGGAGTCCCTGACGCCATCAGTCAAGCAAGGTGGGGGTAAAGGAATAGTCTGGGGTTGCTTTGGAGCTTGTAAGGTTGGAGATTTAATCAGGGTAAAAGGGGTTTTGAATAAGGAGGCCCATCACTCCATTTTGCAACACCATACCATACACTGTGGACAGCGCTTGATTGGAGCCAGTTTCATCCTACAACAGCACAATGACCCAAAGCACACCTCCAAATGTGCAAGAACTATTTAGAGAAGCAGGCAACTGGTATTCTATCTGTAATGGAGTGGGCAGCGCAGTCACCAGATCTAAACCCATTGAGCCGTTGTGAGAGCAGCTTGACCGTATGGTACGCAAGAAGTATCCATCCAGCCAATCCAACTTGTGGGAGGGGCTTCTAGAAGTGTGGGGTTAAATTTCCCCAGACTACCTCAACAAATTAACAGCTAGAATGCCAAATGTCCGCAATGATGTAACAGCTGCAAATGGAGGATTCTTTGACAAAAGCAAAGTTTAAAGGAAAAAAAAAATATTATTTCAAATATAAATAATTATTTCTAACCTTGTCAATGTCTTTACTACATGTTCTATTCATTTTAGAACTCATGGTGGTAAATAAAAGTGTGACTTTTTATGGAAAACATAAAATTGTCTGGGTGATATCAAACTTTTGAACGGTAATGTGTATATATATGTATAGAGAGGAGAAGAATAGAATACAGGCAGTATGCAATAACTGGAGAAAGGTCTCTGGAGTGATCTGTGATAGAAGGGTGTCAGCTAAGGTGAAGGGAAAGGTTTACAGGACAGTGGTGAGACCAGCCATGATGTATGGATTAGAGACATTGGGAATAGGTAGAAGACAGAAGGCAGTTAAAGATGCTGAGATTCTCTTTGGGGGTGACAAGGATAGACAGGATCGGGAACAAGGTGATCAGGGGGACAACACAGACAGGAAAATTTGGAGAAAAAGCTAAAGAAGCCAGATGGTTTGGATATGTTCAGAGGAGGTAGAGTGGTTATATTGGGAGAAGAATGCTAGACATGGAGCTACCAGGTAAAATATGAAGGAGGAAGGCCAAAAGGAGATTTATGGATGGGGTGAGGGAGGACATGGAGGTGGTTGGAGTTGGAGTTGAGGATTCAGAGGACAGGGTGAGATGGAAATTGTTGACTCGCTGTGGCAACCCCTGAAAAACGGTATAAGCTGAAAGGAGAAGAAGACCTCTGCTCCTTGTAACCTCACCATTTCTTTGTTCTCTCCTTCTTGCTATGACTAACCTTGCATTTCTTTTCTATCCCAATTTCTATCTCTTTGTGTTTTCTAGCTAGTTCTTACCTTAGACAGATATAGCTTTTGTAGTACTCTATCTAGGCCTAAAACCATACTTGTTCACAAATCTCTACTTTCTTCCTCAACCTCAACTAATGCTTCCCAAATCTTCATCGTATAGCTCACTAATTTATATTCCTTGGTCATTGTTACAACTCTGCAACTGTACATCACCCTTCCTACAAATCATCACCACAACATGTTCCTTCACTCATAAGACATTTCTCCAGTTTCTAAAATTCTGTCGAACAAAATCCACTGCTCCTTCACCTAAGCACCTCCATATTTACACTGATATGTCATTGAGACCAACTGCCATTTTTCATTCTCTTCCATCTCTAAATTATCAGTCAACATCCCTGTTAGATTTAAGGAGAACTTTAGTTATGTAAATTTAGAGATGAAGCATCTTGATATGGTTGCTAAGTAAAGTAGGGAGGTATTTGTTTATAGAAAGCGTTCACTTCCACATACTGTAGTAGTGGTAGTATTATCATTCCTTGAAGGAATGTTCTACATCTTCCAGGTCATCAAACCTTTACTACAAAACAGGTAAATTACGAGGTCAAACAAAAATACCTAAAACCTTGTTCTTCCTTCTATATAAATTAAACTTCGCATTCACCCTGAGATTCCATAGAGCATTGGTTAGCACACTTCAGTTTGATTTTAAGAGAAGCCACAACCATTATGATGCCCCATGTAGCAATCTGAACCAGTTGCATCGAATCAAGCGATTATGACTAACTAAATATAAACAAAAGTGCTATATTGTATATGCTGCACATCACTGCACTTTAATTGGAGGGTCCGAAAGGTCAAAATGAATCAATCAACAATGTCAAATGAAAAATGCTGCTCAGAGAAGACAATTTGATTGTTCCATCTTCACAGATGGAAGCAGAAAATCCCTACATCATTTTCTAGAATGTCACGTACTGGAAAAAAAAAAGTAACTGATATAGTATACTTGCACTTGACTTAACCAACACTGGCCACTGGGATCTGGCCACTGGCTCTTGTGGGACTGAGTGTTATGGCCTGGATGTGTTTGGATGGGACCCTATACGGCAGTGGTCCCCAATCCCCAAGCAGTGGAGCAGCACCAGTTTGCTGAATTTAATCAGGGTGGTGTCGGGGTGCACTGAAATAATGCACAACTTACATTATTTCCATTTATTGTCCCATTTTAAACAATGTTTTAAAGTCCCAAACTCCCCCATTTGCATGTCTCCTGTATAATTTTAACCAAATTTATGATGCTTGTCAAGGTCATGTCTTATCCACATCCACTGTCTTCTTGAAAGATCTGTTCTGGCCTGCAAACAAAATGCTTTACTACTAAATTAAAATCCACAAGACAAGCAAAATGAACAAAAAACAACAACAAAATGATACTTTCACTCCACAAGGTAAAACAGCCAAATTGAAGACAGGTTGTTGACCAACAACCGAGACTGAGCTGCATAATACGCATATATGGTTTTCTAATAAGGCATTGACACCTTCAGAACTGTGTTGTCATTCGGAGACAAAGTGATTTGCATTAAAAGACCAGTGCAATGTTATGAGAATGCTGCACAAAGTTGCAAACAACAAACTAATTTTAAGAAAAAAAAGTTTTTATGCCTGTCATATAATTTATTTGTCGTATTTAATTACCATACTAAAGACCAGCTTTAGACATCAAAGTTGTCCTGCGTATAAAAAAGGATGCAAACTACTGCTAGACCGTGTATGTATACTACAGTATGATTCGAATGTATGTAGAAAACATACATGTACTGTATGTATGTATGTTTTTTTAGATTTGTTACATCTTTCAGAAAGTGCTCCTGTCGCAAGCTCAAAATTTCAGAAGAACGCTGCATAAATGCACACAGTGTAAAAAAAAAAAAAAAGCCCACTACAGGTGTTTTGAATTCCATACAAAATAGTTGGGGTTTATTCATTTGGGAAAAAATGGCAACAACTAAGTGTCACATGTCACTGATAACCAGTGAAACCTACAGGAAATAAAGAATGGTTCCCTAAATTTATTACCATTTCCTACAAATGATAACTTTTAACAAACTCCATGTGGTGGTTTTTCCTCAGTGTTTACTTCCACCATTTTTTTTCTCTTTGAACATTAAAACGTGTTCATTTCAAATAGATTTTCCCTCAGTCTTTACACCTGCAAAGAAAACATTTTTTTTTTATATTTGTCATCCAAATTCCACAGTTAGAAATGCTTTTGTTTTGGACAAAAATACTGGCAATATGTACATACTCCTATGAAAACAATAGAAATGAAAACGCTTTGGAAGAAGGAAAAACATTAAACGTAATTCTGAATCGATGTTAACATACCTACATAAATCCTAACGTTTGATTATCTGCCACCAAACTCATTTGTGTCATTTCACTTTTGTCTGATTCTGTGGCCTTTTGCTTGGTTGTTTAAGTGGCACCTTGAAGGTATTTTCTTTCCCTATGGGGTAACAAAAACACAATCACACACAAAATACTGTGTCCTCAAGAATAATATCCACATAGGCTTTGCTATTCTCTATACTCTTTCTGTACTGCTCGTAATTCTGGCTATCTAAAAGAAGATGGAAATGTGCTCAGATAAAGCTTGAGAAGTTCTTCAAGGGATATGAGTGTGATTTTTGCTGAAAAATCCTGTTAAAGGGAACGTGTTTTTTGTGGTCCGGCTGGGCGTTACTCCACAGAGCTTCCTTCAGCATGTGCTTGCCTGCAGTATTTGTGTTTAACTGCTGGTAATAAGGGCTTATGTGGATGTACTGTATCTCTAGTGCAATGTTCCCACATGTTTCTTCTAGGTTTATAATAAGAATTTTGTCCCTTTATTATTTGCCTTTGTCTGAATAGCCCTTGGTTGTCTTCTGTAGGGAGGCAGGGCTTTGAAAAAGGATTTTTTTTTCTTCAGTTCCACATGGACCCCACATCTCTTTAAGTTTGGGTTTCTCCATTATCTGAACAAAAAACACTAAGACCAGAGTAATGAAATTGTCAATTAAAGACCTTAAACCATTCATCTGCATTTCTCCTTCAAGTCTCAGAAATTGCCAGACAATTGGCTTCATACGAGTTCTTGGTGTTGCGGCTGCCTTGTGAAACGGATTCCAAAGAAGGAGCTATTGGGATGCCGGAGAATTTTGTTTTCACACACAGAGAACATCACAATGTACGCTCTCAAACATGGCAAAGTAAAAAAAAAAAAAAGGAACGAGTTAGTGGGAGAGGGTTGTGTTGTTTTGTAAACGACAAACATTCACTTCACATGCCCGCTGCTCCCTCTTCTTCCTTGTCCTTTTCCATCCCTCCATCTTTTGAAGAGAGTAAATACAGCAGGTTGGACAGGGCCGAGGGAGGGGGCTTGAAGGAGGCTGTAGGTAGTGTAGTAGGTAACAGCGTAGGGAGATGTCATCCCTGTGTTTGACAAGGGAGGGTGTGTATCATTTCATATGTTAAGTGAGGCCTTATGGGACAGTTGTCCACCCACTAGAAGGGTGTTATGACTGTTTGAGGCGCTTGCGTGGTGGGCCAAGAAAAGGACACTGGGCTGAGGCCAGAGAACGATAAGCTTCTGCCACCAGGTGAGGATGAGACGCCACCATTGATTTCCAGCCTGCTGTTTCCATCACCTCTGCAGCGTGGCTGAAGGATGAGGCAGAAAGACAGAAAGAAAAAGCAAAAGTCATAATTAGGCATCCAAGTCCTCCAAAGGCTTTATTTCCTATACAGATATATATAGGGGATCTGCCCTGAACGATTCTGATGTCTGAATAAAGGCATTCAACAAAATAGCAGTCTGTGTACAAAATAATGAAAAAAAAAAACTATGTCTCCAACTTAAGTTATAGAAAAGTGCCACATTTATGTACATAACTATGTAAACAGCCCTCTTTTAAAATGAAATAAGCATTTCAGCATTGTCACAATTAGGAATGTCAAATAATGTCAGTCCAGTGATATTATTGGCCCGATATAAGCAAAAACGTTAGATCTTCTTCTTTTCCTTTCAGCTTTCCTTTTGGGTTGCCACAGCGAGTCAATAATTTCCAATTCACCCTGTCCTGCGCATCCTCAACTCCAACTCCTACCACCTCCATGTCCTCCCTCACTACATCCCTTTTTCTCCTCTTTGGCCTTCCTCTTCGTCTCTTACCTGGTAGCTCCATGTCTAGCATTCTTCTCCCAATATAACCACTGTCCCTCCTCTGAACACGTTCAAACCATCTCAGTCTGGCTTCTCTAGCTTTTTCTCCAAACCTTCCTGTCTGTGTTGTCCCCCTGATCACCTCGTTCCTGATCCTGTCCATCCTTGTCACCCCCAAAGAGAATCTCAGTATCTTTAACTCTGCCACCTCCGGCTCTCCCTCTTGTCTTTTACCTATTCCTAATGTCTCTAGTCCATACATCATGGCTGTCCAAGTAAAGAGGAATAATTAGACTATTATGTTTCTTTTCACTACTTGTTACAATTCTGTGCATGTTTGTGTAAACTTACTAGTTGATAAAGTCAACAGCTTGGGTTTTGAGCTGGTCAGCACTGTGAAGATCAGCCAGGATGAGAATTTCCGCAGCATTTTCCACAGACAGACTGGTGCACAGAGCGTCCTCACACATGACCTTCAGTCTCTCTAAGGCATACTAAAAAAGAAGGTGCAGGGGATAAAGGAAAAGATTAATATACTCTTCTGTTTTAGTGGTTTTCTACCGAGGTTGTAGTTCTAGGCCCTGTATCAATTCATTCTCAATGCAGACATCGTAATGGGTTAGAAACAAATGTAAGGTATTGTAAATATAAAGTAAAATTGTTCCTCTTTCCAACATTTCCAAAGTTAAAAAATGCACAGCAGAACAGAAAACAATTTGTAAAATATAAAAAAATCTGTCAGGATTTATCCAACAGGTTGTAACCACTTCCTCCTCGTCAGCTGGTACAGTCAGCCTAACTTTCCCCCACAAGGGTTGCATTACAACACTGTGGGTTTCTAATTCAGAAACATGGAAATAGAAATATGGAATTGGGTAGTTATAACATGCCTATCAGATAATGGAAGATCTTGACGATGATAGAAAGAAAAGCCAATAGTTTAAACTATTTATTTTACAAGAAAACTGCAAAACAAATAAATAAATCTTTTTTTATTTATTTATTGTATGAACATTTTATTTGTATTTTTAAGCCAATAACACCATGACTAGATTATGTTTAATTATAACATTGAATCTTCACATTTACAATATTAATAAAATATGTACCTTTACACTTTACTTTAAATGTGTTTTAAGCTTTTGAATATTCAGAAGTACCATGCAAATAAGAACTTGAACCAGAACAATTTGGTGACAGTTTTTTTTTCTTACATTTGTGTATGGAAGTTTATGTTTTCTCTCACATTACCTTGTCAGCAGCTGCCAGCAAGTCATCTGCCATCTTGTCTAAGTTTGGTGCCTTGTCCGTGTAAATGAAGCACATCATCTCTTTGAAAACCTCAGGCTCAACATCATTGATCTCCACTCGATTCTGACGTCACATTCAGAAAAATAAATCAATTATTTGAGAATCACCAAACCATTACACAGCCACAAACAACAAGAAGTTACTTTTTCCCTTTTATGTCTCTGATCAGGTGACAAACGTTGCCATGCTAATATATGGTATATCATTTTAGATAACAACAGACACCCTGAAGAAGCAATTCTACAGTAGATTATTGTATGTTGGTAATTAGATTCAACAACAAAACCTTTACCACATCCTGCATAACCCCACAAGCAAAAACCATGATGGAAACAATGAAATCAACAGACTTAAAACATTTTTAGATTGTTTTGCTTGTATAACCACTCAAAGACTAATGATGCACTAATTGTTCTATTATATTATTATTACTATCCCTTCCAAACATTAGATGGATAATTTGCATGCCACTGGTTGCTTTGGGAGAGCTACATACATTGCAGACAAATGAACTTCTGAAATGAAAACATGAAACTTTCACACTGATGTTATCACACAGATTGTATATTTGGAATTTACTACATAATAAAGTCCTCCACATCTGGTTCCTCATGAATTAATTTTTGTTTGTTTGTTCATGTTATGTGGACAACAGTACAAGAGAGTAATCACGAGCAACTCTGAATTGAAATACCACAACTTTATTTTAGTCTGATCATTTTTTTCAGTTTCCATCGTTGAGGTTTGTGTAGCTGCTGCAGTCAAACCACACAGCAGTGAAACTAGAGAGGTTTTTATCTATGATGAAAAATAAAAGCTGTAAGGCTGAGAGCTCACCTTTTTGCTCTCCTCCATCTCATGTTCAAACATGGCACTGAATACAGGAGATCGTGCTGCGAGCAATGAGATTGCAGAAAAATGTTTTGTGAGATCCTTTTTTTTTTTAATTTTTTTATCTTAAGTAATAGTCATACAGTAATCCTCTGGTTGTGTCAGTACCTGCAAGAATAGCTTTGTGTGCTTGGAATTCCTGGCCAGCTACACACAAGGAACAGTCTGTGAAGCGTGAGTTCTCCCACAGACCACCCAGCTCATCAGCTAACCGACAGTCTGGCACCTTCACCATGTTCATTGTGTTCTGCCCGGATATGTTGACTGAGTCTTGCACCACGCTTACCTAATGTGGAAAAGGATTAGCAAAAAGATTAAATCTTAAAATACAAACTCATCAATAAATTAATGCTTAGTATTGAATAAATTTTACCCATAAAGAGAGGCTAAATAAAAAGTTGCTTGCTTAAGTGGGTAATTTCTAAAACCAGTGACCATCCTTTTAGAGATTGCTAAGCAACGGTAGGAACACTTTATATGTAAAAGTAAGTCCTCTGCTATCACAGGAGGTACCTTGCAAGTCCCATTCAAATATGTATTAACAAACAAATATCTATAAAACTCAACCAGTACAGGTTCTCTTCCTGTTAGAGACCCATTGGAGGTGATGTGAAAATATGTTTAGCTCCAATGCAGCTGCATTATCACAAATCATAACTGAAAACCAAAGTCTAGGTTAAAATAACCTCAGACTCCAACAGAAGACTGTGAATCAAAGAACATATCCAAGAGTTACCTCACAGAACAGAGTGAGTTTATCATCAGGTAGAAGCCCATTGGCCTCATCCAGGAGGAAGTCTCTCCGGATGAACTTCTTGAAGCCCCAGTCCTTCCCCTGCACAAATCGATACGCTCTCTGGCTTTCTGCAGAAAGCCAAGGAATGAAGATTAAAAAGGGTTAAAAGATTAAATAACACTGTGACAAATAACAAACTGCACAAAATGGCAGCTTCTTCTGTTAAATTTTAAATTTAACCCAGCATACCCATGGCTTTGGTCTCCTCTCCCTTGGCATTTAGAATGGAGAATTTAAACTTGGCTCTCACTTCTGCCTTTGGACAGCTGACCAGCAGCAGGTAGAGTGATAGGTAATCTTTACTCTCCTCGTCTAAGCCCTTTGGATTCACCCGCAAACACCTAGGAATAAGAGGAAGTACAACAGAAGAGATTTCATATTAATCACAACGGGCAAACAACCGGCATAAGCATCAAAGCATTAGCTCTCTGATTAAAAACTACAAAAATACATTTTTTTAAAGCAATTTACCACATTTCGTAAATGTTTTTTATAGAAACATTTGTTGTTTCCTGATATCTCCCCTGTAGTCGTGAACTAATGTCTGTTTTTTTTTGTATTAGTACAATAAAATCTCAGATATTGACAAAAAAGGATATTCCACTGAATGTAGGCACAAATGTAAGCATAATTAGGTCATACACACTACATTGAAATACACAGGGTGGCGATACAGATGCAGACTCATGTAGGTGAAAGGTATTGCTAATTTTTTTATATAAAATTGTCACTGCACCTGAGGTAATTTGTAAATTCCAGTGCAGAGTAAAGCCAGTAAGCATAGTTGGAGTTGTAAAACCTCTAATTTTGTAACCAGGACAAAGCAGATTGGAAAGGAATGGACAGAAAATATGTGAAAAAAAACCATTGAAATGTTTACTATGGGAATTTAAAAAAGCAGTTGCTTTTCTAAATTACCATTTCAGCTTGTCATTGGCCCCAGAAGAGAAAGTGGAGCTCTTGATGACCTCTCCCATCTCCTCACGACAGAAACTGAAGTTGTTGATGGTCCACATGTAAGAAAACTTCACCACTTTAATCTAATGGGACAAAATATATTGATTTTAATTTTTACATAATACAATATGTATAGTTTGAGCCAAGCATTTTTCTCTCTGTCATCACTTGACCTGCGTGTAGCACCAGCTTTCGGCCACAGGCCCGCTGGACATTTCCGCAGGGGGAGGGGGACTTGGGACTCTTGACATTGCCAGCGTGACAAACTGTGTCGGCTGCAGGAAGGTGAGGAATCCAACTCTTCCAATCGTCTAAGTCACTCCTGACACTCACAGCAGTACATGGTAGAAAGAAGCAGTGTCTCCCCCTGAAACAAACAATTTAATAAATAAACAAATTGGACAAGGTTATTAATTTACACAGACAATCCAGTTGATAAGGCATTGTTGCTGTGACATGTCACAAAATGTTACATTTGCACATTTGGGCTAAGATATTGGATATGACTGACTGTAGTTGTTTCTTCCAATGTTCAATGTAAATACTGAATAAATAAATATAATATAATAATGTTTCCAAGGAAAAATTTAGGGCCAGCCTCAGAAAGCGGATGCCAATATACCACATTTTCTGAATGGCATTAGGTAGAATTAGCATTTGGAATAGCAAGGCTATTTCACAGGATTATAACTCTTGGGGAGGAAGATTGCTTATATCACAGATATCATTTTTTCCACATAGTGATCCCTCTCTTGTTGTGGATAATGTGTACAAAAACCCAGTGCTAAATATTTATTCTATAGCAGGACTCTCTGCAATTTGTAAATAAGAGGAGGTACAATACCTAATATGTTATTCTCCTTTTTTTGTAGGAAAGAAAAAAACAGTACAGTACAGGTTATGATGGAGAATCAGCACTGTCAGGAGATCCATTAAGGGAGAAAAAACATGTATCTGAAAAAGATCACCAACAGACCTCACATTGAACATGACTTCCTCAGAGTCTGAAGCGCAGTGTCATGAAACCTAACACAGTCCACAGGCAACAGAATTTTAAGTGCAGCACAACCAGACAACTCCACCAGTGACCAGGAGTTCAGAACCTATCCATAAAGGAAATGAAGGGATGAAAGCCTCAAGTTTGTGACCCAAATCCTGCCAGAAGAAGAGTGGGTTCATTGATATAGAAGTAGGACAAGAATGGCCTTTTACAGGCAGCCTACAAGATCTTTTCGAAAAGAACTTTGAAAAAATCCTTTTAGTACCTGGAAGACCTACTCAATCAACCAGGCATTAGTACCCATAACCATACTAGATGAAATGCCACCAATCAGACCACCTGAGCATCAGTTGGAGACAAGGCCCCCTACATGGAGGGAAGTTGAAAATGCACTGAAATGGCATCAGGCTCTATAAAAAAAAAAACACACCTGGCGCCTTCAAGAATCTCTGGAAACTGACGGAAAAGGCATTATACCTAAGACTTGGTGGAGGGCTCATAGGGATCCTTACTCCTAATGTGAAAAACTTCTCATCAATCCAACAATTCTGCCAGATAAATGTGGAATGTGGAACATTGGAAGTTCATCTGAAAGTGGAAGAAAAAATGTTCTTCAACAACAACATGGACACCATGGTGCAAAGGCACGAATAAGAGTTTTCTTGGGGTGTTTGGAACACGCAAATATGATCTGGCACCAAAAACACCCAATGAAACAGCTGTGCACAACTGATGATGTGCCTTCTGTCTCCTTCCCTTACCAACAGTCAACCTGGAAGCATAGCATTGCCAGACAACCAACAAAAGGGGACACCACCAAACTATCTTCTTAGGTAAATATCCATCTATGTATTGATTTTTTTGGAACTGGAATTGAGTTAAGTACTGGGTATCAATCATTGGGGATATCACACATCTAAACAGGACACCACACACAGAAACTGGTAATCAACCCTCCCATCCTACCCTTTCCCACAGAGTTGGAGAATGGATATACAGAACATTATTATGTAAAGTGTCCTTGAGTGACCTAAAAGGCACTTTTTTATAATAAAATTATTATTATTGATATTATTATTATTATAAACTATGTACATGAACTCAGTGTCATACGGTTTGTCATACGGTTTGGGCAATCAAATATAAGGCAGAAATCCCAGATAAGCATTGAAGAGCAGTGCCTTATAACTTAGTGTGCAAATGTGCTGAACAGTTTTAAAGTCTTTTAAGACCCATTAGATTATATCCAAAGCAACTTACAGATGATTAACACATCGTCAAGTGTGTAGTTCTTCTGGTATTCAAACCCACGACTCTCTGCTTTCTGCTTCAAAGACAGGCGTGCTTACCTATGGAAACATATGCTTATGTTAAATTATAAAGTGTTGGCACAAAGTCGTTGCATAATTTTAAAATATTGTTATTACTTTTGATTATTAATGTTGTTTTCAAATAGCAAAAATATGTTCCCATAGCAAGTTAACAAATCTTAACACAAAAACAGAAGACATTGTAAACTGCAATTAAAAGAAAAATAACTTCAACCAATGTGAACATTACTACAGATTTTTGAAAAAGCCAATTACTTCTGATTCTTTAGGCCCATTTAGCCCCATCAGCAGAGAGCTGTTGGTTAAACTAAAATTACACAGCCACAAAATTTGTGTGCTTTGTGGAACAATGTAACAAAATTCTCTGTATACCAAGGCACTTCAAACAACCATGCATAAAAACAGTTGAAGTAACAGGAAAATACCCCCTACCCTTATAGACACCCACACCTGGTGAGACCAGGCAGCTTAAAGAAAAGGAGGAAACCAGTGAAGGCGATAAATGATGTGAACAAATTCCAATCATTTTTGTGAATTTAAAACTGTAATATTGTCATTGTGATATTATGTAAGGACCCCAATATTGCATCAAAATGTTTTAATCATATTGCTTCCAATTCTCAGATCCCACAATTTAGTGAAGCAAGCGAGTGTCTTGAGGCCTTACTGCATAGAAATTAATAACTAAATTAATTTGAATAAATAAAAAAAAAATCAGTTTTGGTTCCAGCACATGTTTTAAACATGAAATACAGTAATGGGCTGTGTAACAAAAAGTGACAATAATTTTACTTATCTTCCTTCCTTCATTTTCTTATAAAAAGCAAACATATGAACAATTTCATAATGGAATATTGCCTCTTTAATTATATATGTGGAAGTTGGGCAACCTCTCTGTTACAACAAACATCCACCCACCCATTTTTACCCTCTTATCCATTATTGGGTCGCAGTGGACAGCATTCTTCACATGTGCCCCCAAAATCAAATTGCACCACAATACCTCCGGCCCAGAGTGGTGGTAGCAAACAAAACATAGGGTGTTTAACCCCCTGACTAAGTGTCTACTTCTATAGAAGGGATCGGTGTGGTCTCCTACAGAACCAACAAGCGGTCCAGATGGCCCAGAAAGGGCTGACAATTCTCTCCAAAAATGCCATGCTTGTCAACAAAACCTCATTTGTGTATTTCGATCAATATAGCCAGAGAATTATCTATTTAAATCCATTAACACATTCTAATCTCTATAGTCAATTCTGACAAAATATAGCTTATAATATTCACACTCACTTTAGTCAGTGAAAGGTATGTTCGGTTTTTCCTGACAATTTCGTTTCTTTAACGTCTTAATTTAAATATTAGCGACAAAAAACATACGTTCACTATGAATTAACAAACGCAGAACATATGTAGATAAACCCTACCCCTTTCTGCCAAAATAAGTCATTTATCTGATAGTTGTTGCAGTGTTTCTTTCTCTGCAACAAATCAGGTTTTTGAACGTATGGGTTGACAGTAGCATGTTGTTTACCTGCTTACAATTACAATAAGGAGTCACGGTAACTTGCTAAGCAATTTTTAAGCAAAACAATACTCGACACGGCTTCAGTAAGGCATTGTAACCGTGTCAACGCCCCGGGATCCGAAACAGTGGTTTAATAAACCACACAATACTTTCTCACATTAGCACGTCAGCTAGTTATCCTGTTAGCCCAATTGCTGTAGCCGCTGCCATAAGCCACAACAAAAAGGTCGGAGTATTTTTTTATCCAAGTAACTAACCATGTTTTCATACTCTGCATTAAGTAACACGTATGGATATGTGGTAAATCAATCTACTTATCTCTGTGATGAAATTGCCAAGAGACCTACCTATATAATGAGACAGTTCGTTCGGGTTCTTGTTGTTAGCTACAAAGCTAGCTGTCTCTAAGACTGACGTCTAAACAGTTGGCTGTCCCACAGCACCTCCTGCTGTACTGGGGTAATTTTATGTATTAGATGTGACGCATGACGACAAATATCGCCGGTTGAAAAAAACAAAACAAAAACGTTGTCCCGAACATTTTAAACAATAAAAATGTTGTATACATTTACAATTCAAAAATTGTTCCGTTTATACATTTTATTTTATTTTATTTAAGAGGTTGCGACTGTAATTGCCTAAACTGACAATGGGAGCAGACCCCACCCTTGAATCGTAATTCCTAAAGCAAAGGTCTAGACGACGTTCTTGTTGCATATACCGTTGAATAAATGTATAACAAAAATATTCCAAGTGTTGTAAACTTCCCAAGCCACTAATCTGGCTAAGTTTTATATCTAAATCTAGAAAAATAATAGAGATAAAGAACATACACAATCCAATATGCAGTGCATCCATAAAGTATTCACAGCACTTCACTTTTTCCTCCTTTTGTTATGTTTTCCAAAATTTATTCAATTCATTTTTCCTCAAAATTCTACACACAACACCCCCTAATGACAATGTGAAAAAAGTTTTTGAATTATTTTCAAATGTATTCAAATTAAAATCAAAACGAAGAAACTACACGTTCATGAGTATTCACAGCTTTCGCTCAATACTTCGTTGATGAACCTTTGGCAGCACCTCTCAAGCTCCATCAAGTTGGATGGGAAGTGTCGATGCACAGCCATCTTCAGATCTCTCCAGAGATGATCAATTGGATTCAAGTCTGGGCCCTGGCTGGGCCCTGGCTGGGCCACTCAAGGACATTCACAGAGTTGTTCTAAGCCACTCCTTTGTGATCTTGGCTGTGTGCTTGGCTGTGCGGGTCGTTGTCCTGCTGAAAGATGTACCGTCTCCCCAGTCTGAGGTCAAGAGGGCTCTAGAACAGGTTTTTATCCAGGATGTCTCTGCAAATTGCTCGCATTTATCTTTCCCTCTATCCTGACAATCCTGACTGAAAAACATCCCCGCAGCATGATGCTCGATCTGCCATGCTGTAGGGATGTTATTGGCCTGGTGATGAGCCTGGTTACCTCCAAACATGACGCCTGGCATTCACGCCGAAGAGTTCAATCTTTGTCCCATCAGACCAGAGAATTTTGTTTCTCATGGTCTGAGAGTCCTTAAGGTGCCTTTTGGTAAACTCCAGGCAGGCTGCCATGTGCGTTTTACACAGGAGCTTCCATCTAGCCACTCTACCATACAGGTCTGATCGGTGGAGTACTGAAGAAATGGTTTTCTTTCTGGAAGGTTCTCCTCTCTCCACAAAGGAAAGCTGGAGCTCTGACAGAGTGACCATTGGGTTCTTATTCACCTCCATGACTAAGGCCCTTCTCCCCCGATAACTCATCTTAGATGGCCTGCCAGCTCTAGGAAGTGTCCTTGTGGTTCCAAACTTCTTTCATTTATGAATGATGGAGGCCACTGTGACCATTTGGACCTCTAAAGCAGCAGTAATTTTTCTGTACCCTTCCCCAGATTTGTGCCTTGAGACAATCCTGTCTCAGAGGTCCACAGACAGTTCCTTTGACTTCATGCTTGGTTTGTGCTCTGACATGCATTGTCAACTGCGGGACCTTATGTAGACAGGTGTGAGCCTTTACAAATCATGTCCAATCAACTGAATTTACCACAGGTGGACTTCAATTAAGCTGTAGAAACATCTCAAGGATGATCAGTGGAAACAGGATGCACATGAGGTCAATTTTGAGCTTCATGGCAAATGCTGTGAATACTTATGTACTTATGATTTCTTAGTTTTTTGTTTTTTGTTTTAATACGTTTGCAGGACATTCAAAAAACTTTTTTTAATATTTTCATTATGGGATAGAATGATAGAATTTTTAGGAAAAAAATGCATTGTAATAGGCTATAACATAAAAAATGAAGCGCTGTGAATACATTCCGGACGACTGTATATAAACCAACAGCATTAGCCATAAAGGTTGAAATATATGGATAAATTATAACCCGTAAAGCCCAAACCATTGTCCCATGATACACAGAGTTTAAAAAGTCTTACTAAGTGTGTTTATGTGTTTTCAGACACATTAAAATAAGAAATGTATCTTGTATATTTTATATAAATGTTTGTGAAGTGCCTTGGGACAACGGTTGTTGTGATATGGCACTTTAAACAAATAAAGTTGAAGTTGAAGTTGAACTGATTTGGTTAGAGTTAAAATAAAGAGTTATGAACATGTCCACCCAGGTGGACAGCATGCATTTGTGGATTTTAACAAAGAAATAAAACATCAACAAAGATCAAGTAATATTACATTCAATGTTTATTGAACTATGCAAAAACAATAAAATATAGTTTTCAAAATTTGACAGAAAATTCCAATTCTGGAGCCAAAACTGGAGCCTTTATTGGTCCTTCTTCAATTCCATACAGGAGTTTCAATTTGTATCATATTCGGTACACTGTGTAAGAATGCACAAAGAATAGTTTTCTTTAACAAACAATAACATAATAAAACACAAACAAATCCAACAAATTGGTAATTCCAATGCTACTACAATGCAGCAATGAGAAAATCCACCAATGGAACTGGCAGGGTGGAAGTCTGGAAGACATAACATTTCAGTTATTTTTACTCATCCTGCTGTTCACAACCTTTTTATTTTCCATGGTGGTAGGCTTGAAAACGGTTTCTGTCCTTGTTCAGACAAAGATCCACTTTGCATTTCTCACAGTACTCATGGCAAAGGGGCCTACACAGTGCTTGCATCTCAGTCAGGTTTCCCATGTTGGGAAATGATCAAGGCCATTCTTTCTTACATCATGTAGCACTGTAGACGTGATTTTCCTTTGAAGGGCACCATGATTTCGTCAACAACGTGACATTCTTTAGGAGGTATGCAAAGAGAGCGTTGGCATGGTTTTTCTAACCATGGCCTGAGTTTCCACACTTCACATTGTTTTTTGCATCCTCAGACACATTTAGCGTGTCCTGAAAATGAATCAGCGTCACCACAGTCAGGAATTGACTCCATGACATCACATCACAAACTGGGGTGTACCTGGTCTCCATCTCCCAGTAAGCTCGTACATTGGGAATCTGTACTAACCCCAAGTGCATGTACCGGGGGATTGGGTTTTCCCCAATCCTTGCAGTAGGAGTCCATTCCTCCTCCTCGTCATCATCATCTTCCCCTAGACGTTCTATGTCACTTGAATTCCCATCCATTCCACTTCAGAGCATCTTTAACATTATATTTTTTTGCCATTTAAAAACCCACATGCACACAAAAAACAGATTGTAGCATAATTCTTCTTTGAATTGGTCAATTTTTATTTAGTTTACTTGAAAAATAAAAAAAACTTAATGTAGAGTTGCATGACCTTATATACCTGCTGTATTAAATTTGATACGTCTTTTTCAACACGGTTTTACTAAAACATAAATGATGACATTTTCAATGTCAAATGGTATAAACCAAGTAATTGTCCTTTTGATGTTTCACAAAAAATAATTAAAATAATATTTTTTCTTAACATTTCAAAATTGGCAAAGTTCCTCTTCAAAGACAAATGCATTAGTCATGGCGATCTTGTAGCATCACGGGAACCCCATCTAGTGAGTTAATTACTGCTCCCTGGTGGATTATCCGTGTATTGCATGCACCTAATTGTATACGTCAGGTTTTTCAGGGGAAAAAAAAATGTCCCACTGCTCATGTGGTGGGTTCAAAAACTCATGCATCATATATGATACGTTTAGCGATATTTCAAGGACGAACTCACGCATTTTCTTCTTTTTCTATTGGAATGACCTACATTTACAATATTACAAAATATTAGCTTTTCACTTTTATTGGTTTGTCATTTTTGTGATTACCTTCCAATGCAAAGATTTAATGGTGAAAACAAATTCATATATATATATATATATACATATATATATATATATAGTTCCACATGTCAGTTGCCAAGAGCAATTCTGAGGAGTTGTAGATGGTTAGATAGAACTTTATTATTACAAAAGTAATTATTATTTAGAAGATTTAGAAGAAAAGGGATACAATTGTGTAAACAAATCTTGGCACTGTAGTCGACCTACCTAACACTAAATCACCAAATTAGCAAACCATGTGACAAAGTTGGAAAAACACAATATGTACAATTTAACATGGATGCTCTTCTGTACATCAACAACAACCCAGTAGAATCTCTATAATAATTAAGACACGTAGCACAAACTGAAGTCAATTATACAGTAATAACTGTTCTATATGCAAATCAAACTTAGGGAAAATATGCAAACATGAAGAACGAGACATGAAGAACAAGAATGAAAGAACAAGGTATAATGTCTCAAACACGTACAGACGCTATACAAGGCATATTTAACGCCGCTGTTTAGGAGTAACAACATTTCCACTTGTTGCAATGGGGATCAAAATCTTGCGTTGTTCCATGCGCAGGTATTTTTCGATCAGCACCTCCACAGGCACTTTGTCATTCACATAACCCTGCCTGAATTGAAAAAAACAAAAACAAATGACATTTAAGAAAACACACTTGGATATTGTAAATCTAAACAGAATTAAATGTAGGTAAAATACACTTAAAATATCTGATTTAAAATCATACACCTTGTTACCAATTCGCTTTCTACATTCCAGATTTAGATATAGTTTTAGATAAATACAATATAACGCAATACAATACATACAGACATGATTAAAGTTTTAGTATGAGTATGTAAGGACTGAACAGTGAACATAGGATTTAGAGAATTAGTTGGTTAGTAGTAGATGGATATGTTAATGTTGGAAGCATTAGTAGATCAGTAAGTTACACACACACACACACACACACACACACACACATATATGTATATGTATATATACACATATATACACATACATACATACTGTGTATATATATATACACATATATACATACTGTGTGTATATACATACTGTGTGTATCAACATATGGTATGTCAATCCTGTATATCATATTTCCCCCATTGAAATATATACTGTACGTATGTGTGTGTGTGTTCCAAAGTATTATGCAAAAAGAGTTGTTCAAGAGTGGTGAGGTAGGATTTTTTGTTTGTCAGTTTAAACTCTGACAGTTTAAATGAATCATGTAATGTGTATCATGTCTCTGTATATCAATGTAACCTATTGAAGACACCTGTACTAATTAGTTTCGCAGGTGAGTCCAATTAAAGGGGAGACTACTAAGAAGATTGTTCCACATTATTAAGCAGGCTACCATTTTCATCCAAGATGAGCTATTTCAATTGTATTTATATAGCACATTTCATGCACAAGGCAGGCTTAATGTGCTTTTCAAGCCTTTTTATGAGCCCCTTGCCCTTATTGATGCTCGCAGCGGCTGAGGAACAACTCCCAGAAAAACCTCCAAGTTTAGGAGGGGTTGGGGAAAAAAGGGGGAGAAACCTTAGGTTAAAGACAAAAGAGGGGATCCTCACCCAGGAAGGGCAGGTGGGCAAAACACAGATACCGACACAGAAAGCACATAGTAATTAAGACATAGACAGTGGTACGTGTAAGCGATTTAAACTACAATTCACGTATAAGAAAGAACATGGCTTTAGGAGGGAAGAAAGCACAATGACACCTCCCTAGCCTTGCCCGTGCCAAACAAGTGGGTCTTCAGCCTGCTTTTAAATACCACGACAGATGCCGCAGTCCTGATGCCCTCAGGTAGGCTATTCCAGAGGCGTGGGCTGCAGAACTGAAAGGATGCCTTGCTGTGGGATTTGAGTCTGGCGGTTGGGACGTTTAAAGTGAGAGCAGATGACCTCAGAGTCCGGGGAGGAAGAGGTTGTACAATTCCATGAGTCTGAAGGATACGAAGTCCCAAGGCCATTTAAACACTTATATACTGTTAATAGTATTGTGAAGTCGGTCCATGTGCTCCCGGTCTCCAGTCTTCGTCAAGAGTTTTGGAGCAAATGATGGACCTTTCGGCTGCTGAGAAGCAATAAATAGTTCAATGTTTGGGTCAAGGAATGACGACAAGCAAAATTGCCAAGGAACTTCATCAAGATCATCGCACTATCGAGAAGTTTGTAGCTGATTCAGAGCACACACGTGTGCATGCTAATAAAGGACAAATCCAGGACTCTTTCTAACAGGCCAATACGTCCGATCTGCTGGTGCCTCCAACATCTGCATCTCTGGCCGCAATGGGCATCAAAGGAGACAAACTTATGGTGTGGCCCCCATCCTCCCCTGACCTCAACCCTATTGAGAACCTTTGGAGCATCATCAAGAGAACTGTTTATGATGGTTGGAGGTAGTTCACATCTCAACAGCTCTGGGAGGCTATTCTGTCCTCGTCCAAGGCTGTTCCAGCAGATACTCTCCAAAAACTGACCAATTCAATGGATAGAAGACTTGAGAAGGTCCTTTTCAACAAGGAGTTGTATGTTTACATGTGAATTTTGATAATGCTTTGATTTAAAAAGTGCTTGATTTGACCTGCTTATGTTTATGTTTATACTTTCACATAAAACCATTTCTTTTTTTATGAAAATAAAATATGTGGAAACTCAATTGTGCGTAATAATATGGAACATACATTTTTTTTTAATCATTATTACTATTATCATTAGGAGGTTCATTCAAAAACATTTGAGTTGTACTCTAATGGTTGGTGATTGGATAATCATGACCGTCATTCATATAGATAATTTTGAAAAATCTGAGAAAGTATGATTTTCATAATATTATATATCAAGATCGAGGTATTTTGCAAATTGTGTGTGTATAAATGTGTATATGTGTAGAAATTATGCAAATGCAGGACAATCAAATATGTCTGCAGAACATGACATCAGCCAGGTCACTTTACATTTATATGATTGTAAAGTGAAGGCAATTGTACATACAAACCTTTTCAAAAGAAGAACAGCATCCTCCATCTCAATAGTTTTTCTCTTTGCATGGTGTGCGTACGATTCCAGGTCTTTAGCCATTCGATCGAAACATGAATTCATTCTGTCAAAAGTGTGACATCATGCGTCTTAGTAGTGACAAATTTCTCATGTTTGTAATAATTGTTGTTTATTTCTATGAACAATATCACTCTCTGTTGTATCTTATATCTGGAAGTAACGGTACAAAAACACCGGTAACATGTTTTTTTTTTTTCTACTTCTTCTTTACAGATGGTAAATACTCCCATTAACTTGTGTTTCTTTCCTTTATTGAAGGCATAATCAGAAGAAATAGTTTCCCTTTTCATAACATCTATATTAATTTCTTGGGATTATCAGTAATAGTTGCTAGTTATTAGGGGTGCGACGATTCACTCACGTAACAATACGATTCAAATCTCGATTCACAGGCTACGATCTGATTAAGGAACAATTCATAAAAAAAATATTAAACGATCGATCCAGTTTGATCAGATCCGATCTAGTTCGATTATTTTTTCAAACTTTGAATAAAAATTTGCAAGTCTGCTTTCAACAACACAATCCCGTCTTTTTCAGTTTTAGTTTAGTTTATTTTAAAGTTTTGATGATGATGATGTAAAAAGGCAAGAAGCACACAATACATATAATAGAAAATACATATGATAAAACTTTTTATACCGTTAAGAATTTTTTTTTTTTCCAGCTTTGTAGATGTGCTGGTCATCTTTGCGGACTTCTTTTATTTATATTTATTTTTTTAATGTTATGTCCCTCAGTTACATATTTTTAGTTGGTAAATGACAAGACCACATACACAAATAAGCCTGTATGTATACTGTGGTATTCACAAAAAACATTGTTCAAGTCTAAACAAAGGTTTTGATGTTTCATTACATTGCACATTCACAGTGCATTGTTTCGATCAACTTTGATGGTGCAGTGTGCAATGATATATTATTTCCCTATACTGTAGTACAGTACAGTACATACAGTAGTCAGTTATATATTTTCATTTTCTTTAATTTGTCATTTTTAGTCGGTTAAAGGACAAGACCACATACGCAAATCAGTTTGTATTTATCCTGTAGTATTCACAAAATACATTGTTCAAGCTTAAAGCTTCTGTGATGTTTCTTCACATTGCACATGCACAGTACATTGTTTTGATTAACTTTGATGGTGTAGTGTGCAATAACACATATTATATTATACTTAACATATTATAGGCCTATAGTACAGTACAGTACATACTTTTAATCCAAAACAACACAGCAATGCAGTATTATCTCGGATAGCGCCTCGAATGAAAACATTCAGCTATTTGAGATTTGAGACTTAACTTGGACTTGGGACGAAAGACTTGATGTTTGACTTGGCATTGCCCCTCAAAGACTGGAGACTTGATTTGAACTCGCGCATAAAGACTCAAGACTTGACTTGGAAAAAGTGACTTTTTGTGAACATCTCTGCCTCCAGTGTGATTGTCACTCTACAAAGTCGGCAAATCACATTGCTTTTATCTATTGTTCCATTCTTATTGAAAATAACAAATGATGTCCAAACCTTTGATTTTAAATGAGAAATGCTGTAAGTTTTGTCTGTGTTGTTGGAGCAGGAAACCAATCCATGGACAAAAATCCGAACTATCAACCGTTTTACTGCATTATCGTCCGATTGGGGCTTTTTGGACCGGTGCACTCGGATCGTATAGGTCACAAATGAATAACCGGACCAAAACTATTAATTTGAACACCCCTACTAGTTATATTTCCTTTAGGAAAAATGTACTTGTCATCGGTTAACTAAAAAAAAGGAAGCACCAATGTGCCCAAAGATCAGCATGCTTTTAACTTGATTAGCATTATGCATTCAAAATAAATTGCCACAATTGTCAAGGCTTGATTAAACAATCACGTCCCAATTTACTGCTAACATTTATATTATTTATGAAACTTATTGTTGTGATAACTTACATATCCTTCAAGACAGGATAAATGTCTGGGGAGACCTTGGCTTTGGCAAAGTGACGAAACACACTCATTAGATAGCTTCGAGGAAGGCCGAGATCCTTCCCTGTCGATTTTCTCTTCCTACGGATCTGCTTAGGCATCGTTGCAGGCTCAACTTTCCCTGTGTTGCTGCAACCGGGCAAACAGGAGAGGATGACAAATATAACAAACTCATTCAGTTTATTGATCTTAAGCTAAATAAGTACATTTTTAAAATAAGTATAATTGTTGTTGTCTCAATCTAGGCAATGCTTAATTACTGCTACAGTAACTTCAGCTCTCCTGGAAATCTGTACACATTAATATTCCTGTGTGACAACATTAAGACAGCTTACCTGTTTTCTGTATTTGGAAGAACAGGGGGAAAATCATCACGTTTCCCAATGAAAAACTTCCTCTTCTCTTTGACAAAGGCTGGAGTCTTGCAAGGAATCTCTGAAAAAAAACCCCACAAAACAGGGAATGAAATAATTAAACAAAGCATAATACCCTTAATCAAGTCAGACGTGGCAGAGGGGTATGTGAGACTGGTGCAGAGAAGGTGGAGGTGGGACTTCATCAAGGATCAGCCCTGAGCCCATTTTTGTTTGCTCTGGTGATGGACAGATCGACAGATGAGGTCAGACAGGAGACTCCGTGAACAATGATGTTTGCAGATGACATTTCGATCTGCAATGAGAAAAGCTAGAAGAGAACCTAGAGAGGTGGACTGGATCAGGAATGAGGTAATCAGATGGACAACACAGACACAGAAAGTTTGGAGAAAAAAAACTAGAGAAGCCGGATTTAGATGGTTTGGACATGCTCAGAGGAGGGACAGTGATTATATTGGGGGAAGAATGCTAGAGATGGCGCTACCGGGTAAGAGACGCGGAGGAAGGCCAAAGAGGAGATTCATAGATGCGGTGAGGGAGGACATGGATGTGGTTGGAGTTAGAGTTGATAATAGAGAGGACACGGTGAGATGGAAATTGTTGACTCGATGTGGCAACCACTGAGAAAAGGGATAAACCGAAAGGAGAAGAAGATAACACCCTATGTGGTTACAAGCATTTAAAAAAATTATCTATAGAGATTAAATACTTATTATGTCATCTGTTTCATTTCCTCATATGTCAATTTTTATAAATATATTAGTGAGGAAATATACAGTGTGACCTTACAACCCAAACAGGTACTCACTTGTATTCCTAGAGGCTTTAATTATATTCATCATGCTATTACTGGATGTATTGATAATTCTCAGGTTAAGTCTCAGGATTAAAAACAACTACAAACAGCTGACTGTTACCATCAGAGTCGTCACTGTTGTCCTCTGACTCTTCATTCACTTCAATACTCTCTGAAGCAGGAATAGCAGCTTCTTCTTCTTCTTCTGCAAGTATGGAATCACTCACAAGACTTTCTCTTTCACTTGCGTGGGTCATTTCCAAAAGGACGTTTTCACTTTTGGTAGCAGGGGATTGATCTTCTGTTTCCTGAGCCTGGCCACTGTTTTGTATTGAAGATTCAACCAGATCAGGTGTAAGACTACGAGGAGGGCTGTCCTTATGACCTCCAGTTTCCAAGCTGATGCTCACATGGTTGCTTTGGTCTGTGGACGAACCAACAATACAAACAGTACAGGTAAAAATTAAAAACAAAACATTCTACACCAACATTTTAACTCAGATCTATAGATCATTTGTTTTATTCTTTGCACAATTATAAAAAAAGTAATAATTCAAAGATCATTCAATTACACTGTGATTTGTGCAATATCAGAGCAGTCTAATTAAATGGAGCGCACTGAAAACACACTGAAACAACAGTCATTTTCAGGAACACCACTAGGAATTAGTGAAACTAAATATGTACTCTTTAAAAAGTTTGTTTCAAATATTGTTAAATTATCATGTTAACCAGACATGTAGCAGGAACAATTCTCACCTGCTTCTGCTGTTTCTGGCAAACAATCCTCTTCTTCATTCACTCGTGTAATCAGCTCACCAATAGACCGATGAGACCTTCTACTAATGCGTTTCAGCTCTTCTGAGGTATTCCCATCATCCTCTTCCTCCTCCTCCTCCTCCTGTTCCAGCTGCACTCCACAGTCTATCTGAGATTTAGCTCCATCTTTGTGTTCAGATGGAGCAACAAGCTCTTGGTGGTCATTCAAGTATTCTTCTTCATATGCTATGTTCTGACCTACTCCTCCATCTTCATCTGAATAATGTACAGCCTCTTCAACCTCAGGCTTTGATCCAAGGGGAACCCTGTCCATATTTGATGAATTATCTTCATTACTGCCTGTTTCTTCTACTAGGTTACCTGCACCCACCTGATGACTGTCTGCTTGGTTGGACTTTAAAATATCACTGGTGACATCAAGGCTTAGGGCGAAGCTTTCTTCAGAAGCTGTGTTAATAAAATCCTTTTGCAAAAAATCAGTCTTTTCTGTGTGAGGAAAGGAGATCAAATGAAGGAATTAACTGGATAGAAAAAATGTATATGTGCTAAAACTCTAATAAGCTATATATGCATAGTCTAGATTGCCTAATCACATTCATTTAATTTTAATTGGAATTTCAAATAAGACAAAGTAAATAAAATTTTACCTTGATTTTCCTCCGACTGAAATCTACCTAGAGCAGCACTGAACTCCTCCACTGTGATTTTCCTCCGGTGCTGAAGCCTTCTCTGCAGGCCCTTCTTCTCAGTCTGAACATCTACAAATGGTGTTTTTAGACTCAAAGTCGTGGAACTTGAAAGGAGACCAGACAATAGTGAGATTTTAACATTTTCCAACAATTAATGTAGCTGCATAAATATCTAAGCAGGTGATGCACAGTTTGGAATCCTTTTTACCTTGATGAAGACAGTGATGAATGATCATGTAAGCCTTCTTCATGTCCTCTTTGAAAACCTTAAAAAACAAGAATCTGTTAGCAGATTCCATGCATCGACGGACTTCCAAAGGTGCATAAGCTGGGGGCCCTCTTAGGCCCATAATCCGCAGTATCAACTCGGTCACATACAACATAGCTAAACATCTGTCCACTATTTTGTTACCTTTGGTTGGTAAAACTCCACATCACGTTAAAAACTCACTAGATTTTGCTGAAAAAGTTAAAGGACTGAAACTGGAACCAGATGAGACAATGGTTTCTTCTGATGTCACTTCACTTTTCACCTGCATTTCTACATCCAATGCAAATAACATGACATGAAAACACCTACTAGCAGACACCACCTTAGCCGACAGCTTTGCACACTCTTGGAACTTTGTCTAACCACCACCTACTTTCAATTTAACAATAAATTTTACAGACAAAAAACGCGGATGTGCCATGGGATCTCCAGTATCTCCCATTGTAGCTAAACTCTACATGGAGGAAGTGGAACAAGTGGCGTTGCACCATCACACTGGTACAGATACGTGGATCAAAATCAAAACAGTTGAATTGGAACCATCCACAGAACACTAAAAAAAAAAAAAAAGAAAAAAATCGATGAGTTTACAAATTCACCAGGAAAGATGTTAAAGGAGACATGTTGGATTTCCTGGACTGTGCAGTGCACATAAAGGGGTGATCAGAACCCTGGACCATAGAGCCAGACACATCCCCTCACAAGAGGATGCCAAGGCAAGCCCACATTAGAGATGTCTTAAGCACCTGAGGCTACCCCAACTAGGCTTTTTCCAAAGCCACCAAAACTTCCAAATGTAACAGGGAGGACAGGAAAATCAAACAGAATAACCTTGTTATTCTGGGATCGCCAAATTCCATTTCAAGCTCACCAACACTCTTAGACAGAAACTAGTCCACCCAAAAGACAAAGGTATTTTGTATATGCAGTACAGTGCAAAGAGGACTGCCCTGACCTCTTAATCTGGAGAAACCCTCTCTCAACAGAGGGGGAGGATTGAGACACAATCTTTTATCCACCTATAATGTTGTTTTGAGTTCTACGGCCAGACAATTGTATTGTGATCCGACTAGGGTAGTATCACAAAGAAAAAAAATTGAAATAAAACCCCCCATATCTCCATTCCCACTTCTAACTCAACATACAGCTCGTGTCAAACAGTGTGAATGTGACACATCACCCTGTAACCTCACCTCCATCTTTTAGACTTTTGTTCTACAACAACCCCCCTTTTCCCGGATATGCAGCCTCTTTGAGTTTAAAAACCAGACTCCCCCGTAGTCGGTTAGAACTGAAGAAGCCTCTTGGATGAGAGGTGAAATGTCTTCAAGAAAACCTACTATGTCCAGTTGCTCTCAAAGTAACTATTTTTGGACATTAGCACTAATATGCACTAAACAAACATTTTCTTTTTGTGCACTTGCATGTACTGTATGTACATTCGACCCCATGATGGTGTGGTGGTTGCTGTGCAATTCTAGAATGAACCATGCTTAAATAAATTTACTCACACACATGTCTATAAAGGAAGTTTTTGTTCTTTTTTACCACTTTGGTCTTGAAGTCGTTTTTCAAAGGCTGTAACGTTGGGGCTTAGACGGCGCCTTTTCCTGCTTAGCCCTTTCTGTGTAGTTCCTACATTTGCAATAGTTAAATCTGGCAAATCCAAATTCGAGTACTCGATACTGAAAGACACATAAAAGAAAAATTATATTAAGAGATGGAACGACTCAGTAGATTAATCAATATTGAATGAACTGGAATCATCATGGAAAAAGTTAAATGTGCTTTATGTCACTCACTTGGATTGTTCCTGGGTGATGTTGGAGCTGGACAAAGGCTGCTGGGGTTCATCAGGCACATGCTCCTCACGATGGACAGGGGACTTTGCAGGTTCTGAAATGTACATAAATGCTTTTACAGCAACTGACTCACTGGCCTGTCTACACCCTTCACAGGTAAATAACAGAATAACAAACCAGTTAGGAGAATATTTCGAAGCAGGTGCCTTGGTGTATCTGACTCGTCATACAGCAGTGATGCTGGACCTGGAGTACTTCTCTGCTTTAGCCTTTCAGACGGAGCCCTCTTTGTTGTTACAGACCTTCTAGTTATGCTCTGCAAAAAAATGTTTAAAAAACATATTGGAGTAACATTTAGTGAGGTGGATTTTAACAAAAAGAAAAAAGTGCATATTTGCAGCTTTGTCCACCTCACCTCACGAACTTTGTCCTTGATGTTGCGCTTCAGAATGTCCTGCACACTTTGGGTTTGCGTGGTCCGCCTGTTGCTTCGCCGGACACTGCTGTTTTCCAACGTTCTAATTAAATTAGATTGAATAGAAGGTTATACATCTTTTAGGAGTTCCGTTCAAGGAAGAGACGACCAATTTCTGCTCATACCAAATAGAAATTTGGTAGGAAACATGTTAAGAGACTAGTTTAGTACGGCATTTCTATCACTGCCTTAATCTGACGTTTCGCTGCGGTATAAAAAGGGACATAACAACAAGAAAGGAATCACTAGGCGATGTTATTATTTTACTTGTGTGGTCACAGTGCCTTATATACAAAAGACCGAACTATTACACGTGGAAATAGTTATAGTTTACCTTCTTGTGATGGGAGTCTGTGGTTGTTGTGTGCTGATGATATTTCTCAACAGTATTCTGGGTGATACATTCTCCGTAGAATCCATTTAGTCAGCGAACCAGCGACTTCGCTTTTTTGGTTGAAATAAGCTGTAAGTGTAAAGAAACTAGATAACGATTGTTTCGATCGTATTCAAAAGTTTAGAGAATTCTAGAAAAACGACATGTCTCGTCTCATATTTTAAATTATTCCATGTCGTCGTATCGACGGGTACGTCTCACACACTATCCCGCGTTATATTTAATTTGTGTCTCGCGAGATCACTTCTTCTTTGGCAATCTCTTGTTTCGACAACGGTGAACTCTCGTCACCACCATGTGGACGATAAAGGATTAACACAAAACAGCTTTAGAACAGAAATATTACTCATGATATGACGTAGATACAACGATATTTTTCACGCTGGCGTGTTAGCTTTTAAAGGTTACATTGGAGCCAACACAATACACAAAACCCAATGATATATTTTGGAATGTATCTCGTGTTTTACGATCATATAACATTATATGTGTTTCTACGTGAATGTTTTTCCAAATAAAATCTGCTTTATGGCGATACCCTTGAACATAGTTGTCTTTCAAACAGTACTGTGTAGTCTTTTAGGAAATTTGGAGGAACACATTCAAACTATACGCCATAAAACTTTACTGATTCAACAAAGACTAAGTGAAGTAATGGACTAAAGCTATTTTATTGAGTAAACACTCATTATTAAAAAGAGGACTCTCAGGGAAAGCAAAAAAGTCTGTTATCTATGGATGCATGATTGAGCTGTAGTAGAATTCTATACAGTTCATTAAAATTAAATTATAAGGCAAACTGGAAAACAGCCTCCAAAATCCTCAGTGTTTTGGTCTTTTAAACTGTGTAGTTCACAAGGCAGGCTTTCCCATAGTCAGAAATCAAAATAATTGTTATATCTGGTCATTGCACAGCTGGATAATGGGAATTACAGCCATTTGCTTTGAAACGTTTAGACACGGTCTTAAGTACAGTAAATACCAATGCATATCCAGAGGCTGCCTTCTATATGCATTATTCTGTACTTAAATGTAGATTTTGTTAACAATTGTGACATAAAAAATATTATTGTCATTTTTGTTGATTCACTTTTTTCAAAAACCTACAAAAGGCACTTGCATTATTATATATATACAATTATAATTTGTTAATTGATCCTCATAAATTCAATGGTGAATGTTGTGCATAATGTAATCAATCAAAATGGGCATTAGCAATTGATATGATTTAAATAGATTTAATGATTTACAATATGGTCAACAACAATTCATAAATTAGGAAAACAGACGGCTGCCTGCTTTATTTATACAGTAATGCACAAACAGAATGACTTTCACCCTTGGTAAACTGAGTGTACTGAGAATCTTGAGACTCAGTTCTTCCTCAGATTTCGACTTGACAGCGCCTCACACTGACAAAAACACTTCAGTTTTAAAAGTCAGGCCTGTCCTTCTTTAGTTTAGAGTAGTCCATGCCAACCGAGAAAAGCTGGATAAACACACAGACACAGAGATAAACAATCAGTTTAAAGCAGTTTGGACTTTGTAGCATAATAAAAAAAGATATAGATTATTATTTACAAGCAGACACTTTTTACTATTAAACTTATGTTATATCTGTTGAAGAAGATATAGTAAACAGTTTGTGAAAGTGAGCCTTTACTTTGTACTGCTGGTTGTGCTCCAATTTATTCCAGGGCTCAGGGTTGTTATTGCGGTCCCATCTGAGGAATAAACAGGAAAAAGATCCATCACCATCAAACTAATAAAAAATGGTTTTGAGGCAACCTTAACAAAAACCAAGAAAACAAAAGTAACATTTCAGGGTTTATTTATTTTGCGGTTTAAGATTTCAAGGTAACTTACGAGACATCTGGGTTTTTTAAAGCCAGTCGAGCCAAATAGGTCATGCTCATGGTAACTCCACCACCAATGAAGACGAAGAGGGGGATCAACTGTAGGGTAAAAAAGGAGAGTCAGTAAAAGTCTGTGTCAAAATAAAAACATTTACTATAGATTTTACCACCGCAAGTCCCTGTTCAAACTACAAGGTGTTAACTCATGTGACTGGAAACCTGTGTTTTTTTAATTAAACATGTGATTTACTGAAAGAGAGGAAACACTCAAAAAACATGACCTCTAAAGAACGGGTTCTCTGCTAAAATCTATCCTCAGAAATAACATATTAATATAATAATGATTTTTCCATCACTACGTTTGTTTCTTTTTCAGACAATAGCATTATTTATTAAGTGTCTTAATTTATATCTATATATTCCTGTGAATGTGAGAAGGTCATCTTGGAGGTAAGGCTCTCTGGTAAAGTAGGAAAACTTTAGTGTTGTTTTCATTGTGGATTTCCATTAGTTGCACTCAAGTTATAGTATGCATCTTTTCGAGAAAGGTTCAGTGTGATTTCCCTTTACATCCGTTTCGCCCCCTTGTGTCTGATCTCTAGAAACGCCTGTCTGTTCATGCATGGGGAAATAGCAAAGTCTTGACTCATTCTAGTATAGACACTGCATACGCGAGGCAGTTGTCTCCTTGTATGGTTGTTAACGCTTATCTACCCATATAATAATACTATGTCAACTTGGTTAATAATATATCATAAAGAAATATATATGATGAATCTTATATAGTTTACGTGCGATATTTTGACGCCATTTATCGAAGCGAATACATTCCGTCTGAAGACGATACGCACAGCGTTGTAACATACTGGGGAAAATGACGGGTTTACATATAATATAGAAAGGATGAATATTGGGTTTAGGAAATCAAAGCACTGTGAAGTGTGAAATGTTGCTCCACCTGTTTGGAAAGAGATATTTCAATCACATACCTCCATAACTGCGTTGCGTGTTCGCGCTTCAACAGTGTAACTTAATATATTTTTCAGAATGTTATAATAATGACGATAATAATTATGATAAAAGACAGACATAGAAAGAGAAACGAAGCGTCAGACTACCCATGAGACGAATTTCAATGTCAACGGGTCATACATAGTGCAGATAGCGGTTAGGACTTACAGCTGGGTGGGTCCTCATTTGTTTGGCTAAGTGTCCAAAAATTGACATGATGACAAAATCTCCCACTAACACAGTCCGTCAAAAGAAACAATCTACCGACTATCGTGCGCGCCGCAGTGGACCGTTGAATATCAGCAGGCCGGGAGGACACGCTGAGGTGAGTCGTCCAACTGCGCGTCCTCCACCTCTGAGCCAATGAGAGAGGACTACGTCACAGCCTTGCTGCGGTAGCACATCTGGATCTTCACCTCAAAATAAAACAGTGAAAACGAGTTACACGTTTATCTCATGATAGCACGAGCGCAACATAAGAAATGTGTTTGGTTGATTATCGTACAACGTACGGTATTTTCAGTGCACATAAACCCAGTACCCAACTATCCCCGTGGAACCGCGGTAAGGTGACAGTGTGAGGCATTAAATGGAACAGCTGCTGTAATTCTTGAGTGATGACAAGCCTCCAGTTACTAGGTGGCAGCAATTCATACAGTGGTTTATACTAAACAGGTTCACTATTGCAATTTGCAGAGGGGGCGGATGGAGAAGGCATGGGCCCCGGCGAAACCGCCTTGGATCCATAGGGGAAAAATAATACCAATAATACTAATAACAATGATAATGAAACCCTTTCTGGTTATACTAGTGGTAGTTGTGCATGAATTAAAAGATGACATCAGACATCATAGTGAGTGCAAATTATATGATAATGTTATATCCCACTATAACCATTTTAACCTCCACTTATTTTAATGGCACTAATGTTTCGACCTCTTAAATGTTTTTATCATTTTGTAGTACCTTTCATGACCGCTATCGACAAAGCTGCATCGCGTGTGTGCAGCCTCAGGGAGGGAGCAAAGAGTGACAACGGATATTTAAATCCAACATTTAACAAACTTTGTTTTATTGTAGCGTCAAAAAAAGACCAGCTTGTGTGGTTCGTAGTTAGTCATAGTAGACCGAGTCTGAAATTAACAGACGATTTTACCGTTAATCCAAGTAATTATACATCTGTGATCTCTATCCCGGCATTCATTGTGGCAGACACACGATGGCAGTGTGAAATGTAGCGATCGATTGCTCTTGTCTGATGTAGTCGACGTAAAGATGGATCCCTGCTGAAACAGGTAAATAAACTCTTCTATTATATACGATGTTGTGATCTTTTTCCTACCGCTGAGGATTTTGTGTAGGAACAAAACGGACGTCATTTTCAATCTCACTACTTACTAAGTATTTGCCGAGGGTGGGGACGGACAGCCGCAGTGTACTGCAACAACAGCACCATCGATCGTTCGCTACCTGGTTTGGGAACTACCCTCGGGTAATTTACAGTCTGTATTTCTTATTCAGGAAAAATATCACCAATCTCAACAGATCAACCACGTTGTTTACTGCGCACCAAGCTGAATTCCGACTGATCCCAGGCACTGAGCAGTGTTAGCGTGTTAGCCTTAGCCACCAGCTTCTTCGCCACTCTGCTGCTGTGGAGCTCATAACACCCCCTGGCATTTGCATTTCCCTCAAAGGAGAGCTCAGATCCGAGTTCTTAGTTTTCGCCCCATTCACGACAGGGCTCTCTTCGGAACTCTGTCAGAAACATGCAGCCTCCATCTTTGTGTAACTGTGTTTTGTATGTCTGACTTCTTTGTCTTATTTAATATTCCTAGGTCCTAACTTGAGAAGGTGCTCTTTGCCAGCATCTGCTCGCCGTGTTGTTGTAAGTAGCTCCATCACACAACAATCAACCCGCCTTTATTCAGTTCTTTTGGTTATCTCTGGTGCTACAATGCTAGTCAGCAGCCTTGGCTCGAAATGCTGTGAATTTATGTTACTATTGTCGAGACAATAGAGCTACTCAATACACACCGTAGAGTAAAAGGCGTACTCCATTGTGCAGTGTGACTTAGACGTCGAGATTTCAAATGTAAAGCCTGCAGCAGTCCTGTTCGAGATGCTTTGTTTAGTCTCCAACATAAACCCTTTACTCTGGTACCAGAAACTACAGTACATCGAGCCTGTAAAAAAGCTTAATTAAACCTTATTCCTTTAACAATACACTCAAAATATTCTCTGCTATCTTTTGTATTGTCTACACCAAGGACCTTCTTTGTTTTGATTTTATTTAGTTTTTTTTTAACGTTTTCAAGGGTAACACACCACAACGCAAAATCATGATAGAAAATTTTGATTTTATTTTTCTTTCCTACTGTAACCATCCATCCACTCTCATCCCCTTATTCGTAACTGGCAGCATTCTTCACAACTGCCACCCAAATCACATTTTACCACATCTTACCATCCCTCACTGGGAATAAGAACTTGCCCAAGGGGGGAACCCTGGGGTATAGCACCAATTACAATCATTGCCTCTGCGCCAACATGACAGCCTTACTGTAACCACGCCATTAAACCATTATAATGGTTTGCAAAGTAAATATAGTAATTTATATATATATATATATATTTTTTTCTCTTCAAGGTTCTCTGCCTGGTGAACAAAATTACATTTAACACTGACGTTTTTTACAAGTCCAATTAGGCACCATACTGTGAAGTGCTGTGTATCATAAGGTGTTTTGTTTTTCCTTCTGGCTGCAGCCCCTGTGTTCTGGCAAATGCTTTCTGCGCTACAGCATGACAACAGCAGTGTCGGCTCATCTCGTAATTTTGGCAAATGAAAATGGAGGAGGTTCCATTGTCCAGCATGGACAACAGCAAGCTGGAGGTACAGTAATGAATGATAATGCTGCTGTAGCATATCTCTTTCTTTTTCAGTCTGTCTCAGTCATATACACCATTTCTATTCTTTTAGTAATGCTGTATTCGTTGAGAACACATAAGCAGTAGGACACAATGAATATTAAAAAAATGTGTTTTTTTTTTTTAAATTTAAGTTTTACATGGTTATGGTAGAGGGAGAGTGTACACATGTGGTTATGTCAGGTGATGATTTTACAGCGACTAGTTATTTCCTTGTGTTACAGTGTTTAAAGAGAATTGATTCATTTAGGTGAAAATGAATGCAACTTTTTCATTCGGACATATAGGCTTGTTTCTGCTGTAATGTAATACCGTGTCCTAATATTAATATAATATTACATTATAATAATATGATATATTTATATTATATTATAATAATATAATATGAGAAACATTTACAAAACCTCCTAAAATAATTGACTTGAATGTTGAACTTAGGTTTTCGACTTAACACAACAATTGCATAGTGTTGGGTTAATCCCAGAATTTACCTAAGATGTGTTTCTGTTTTCTGGCCTTACTGTGATAGGGCCTAGCTCAGGAAATCCTGTCTGACCTGGTGGAGGATGCATGCCTAGGTCTTTGCTTTGAGGTCCACCGGGCAGTCAAGCAGGGCTATTTTTTTCTGGATGATACAGACCAAGAGAGCATGAGGGACTTTGGTGAGTCTATTTATTCTTAGGTCTTCATAACTCTATATGTTATATTTTTAATACACCCCCTAAATCTACAAAAAAGTACTACAGATCATAACTCATTTGAATTATTAGAAAATAGAATTTTGAGGTTGTTCCTTGTGTTTTTTCCCCCCTGAAACTGCGAGAACACATTTTTCTTTCTACCTTGGGAATGAATATTCTTTTTTTTTTTTTCAGAAATTGTGGACCAGCCTGGATTGGATGTTTTTGGCCAAGTGTACAACCAGTGGAAAAACAAGGAGTGTGTGTGTCCAAATTGCAACCGAAGCATTGCAGCTTCACGCTTTGCACCACACTTAGAGAAATGCCTAGGAATGGGGCGAAACAGCAGCCGCATTGCCAATCGCAGGTAAACTTGAAGTTGAACCCTCTTAGCCACTCTTTTGTTTACTGTTTCATTTAAATTATTCCATATTACCTTGATTAAATTTGGACCTTAACTTTTTACTGTCACACATGTCAATCAATCAATCAATTAATCAATCAATCAATCAATTTTTATTTATATAGCCCACATTTACAAAACAAGTTTGTCACATAGGGCTTTACAGGGTTGGTAACATCCTCTGGCCTTAGACCCTCAGCCCGGGTAAGGAAAAACTACTGAGGAAAAAACCCTTATAACAGGGGGAAAAAAAACGGTAGAAACCTTAGGGAGAACCACAGGAGAGGGATCCACTCCCTGGACGGACAGACAGTGCAATGGATGTTAGCAGAGCATAAAAAATACAATAAAATAAAACAAATACAAAAGATACAACAAATTAGTCAAAATTTTTAAATGTAGTCTTCCAGTAGCCGTTATGTCAGTAGGTGTATGTCCGGACATCCAACTGCTGATCCTCCTAGTCCTGGTTATCCTAGTTTTGGCATCAACCCATCCATCAGCAACAGCAATAAAAAAAGAGAAACAAACAAAAACGGTAGTTTAAACAGATTTCAATAGATTGGGGGAGAGGGTGGAGTAGAGAGTGAGACAGGGACGAGGGTGAGGGAGGAGGGGTGCTCAGACTATGCGCTCATTCTAAATGCATGATGTGAGGGCCCCCTACCCCAGCATTTAAAAATCTATAGCAGTTTAAACATGTCAATTTACAAGGGTCTGAAGTGGAAATGTAGGTTATTAAGACGTTGACCTCCTTTGAAATAGGAAAAAAAAAAAAATCACATACATGCAGCACACAACTATCGAAATAGCTATCCACAACAAAAATACAGTTTTTTCTTAGATTGTATAGAAGACATCATCATGTCTCATGTTTTGAGAATGCAATACAAAATGTTTTCCCTGCACTGCAGTGCCTCCAGTTCAGGTTTGTTTAGCACTGGAAACCAGCCACCTTGGTTAGCTTGGCTTTGTAGAGAGACCGGCCAAATACAGGCAAAGAGTCAGCCTAACTTTTGGCCTCTCAATGTGAAGATTAATTCAAGTTGGTCATTCTTCGTATTCCTAAATCTAATGTGTGACTGCTTATTGCCGAGTTATCACCAGAGCTTTACAGGTAAAAAAATGTTTGTCATTTTTTACTATGGTCCTGAATGTCCAGGCCACTGACCGGCACCAGTCCATGATTCAATTAGTCCCAGACCACACAGAAAGAATGCACAACTTTCACAATGCACAAACAGTGTTTTATCTTTAATCTTGAAACAATCCAGAATTCTCTCTGCACTGGATCTGTCTGAGACTCATACTTGATGCATGTCAAGACCCCTGTCTTGGCCACATGTCTGACCTACATGCACTATCTTTTAAAGAGTCTGCTTTGGCTCTTAGTCCATAATACATTACTGCTCAATTTCAACCCCCAAGCTAGCAAAAAAACCCAAACTTTGAGCTCAGTAGAATAGGCATGAGGAGACAGAAGAAATGTTCTTCTTAAAAGAAAAATAAAGCTCCATATAGCAAACAATTCCAACTTGAAATATGGAGTTATTGCAATGTCTTGGAGACCATGTGTTCTGCAGAAAAAAAGAAATGTAATGAGAAAAAAATTGAGATGAAATGAATTTTTGGCAACACAGAATGATGAAAATGATCAATAGATTATTTAAGACTAATCATGGGGAATCGGATTAAATACATTTTCAAATTAGCAGAAAATAAATACAATTGTTAAAACAGCATGCGTTTTATTTTACAGTACTGCACAGCAGCGTGTAGGCCTGTTGGTGGGGCTGTTGTTATACGGTAAATGAAAACTTGCATGGTCAGCCATTAATCACAACAGGAAATCTTTTTTCTCTTTTTCAGAATAGTTACTGATTCCTAAATCTAATGTGTGACTGCTTATTGCCGAGTTATCACCAGAGCTTTACAGGTAAAAAGGTAAAAAAATGTTTGTCATTTTTTACTATGGTCCTGAATGATGAAAATGATCAATAGATTATTTAAGACTAATCATGGGGAATCGGATTAAATACATTTTCAAATTAGCAGAAAATAAATAAAATTGTTAAAACAGCATGCGTTTTATTTTACAGTACTGCACAGCAGCGTGTAGGCCTGTTGGTGGGGCTGTTGTTATACGGTAAATGAAAACTTGCATGGTCAGCCATTAATCACAACAGGAAATCTTTTTTCTCTTTTTCAGAATAGTTACTGGTAACAATGCCAACAACAAATCAGAGAGTGACCAAGAGGATAATGATGACGTCAATGATAATGACTGGTCTTATGGAGCAGAAAAGAAGGGTAAGGCAGGACTCCTACAGCTGATTGCTGACTGTTGAAACTACTTACAGCACGTGTTTTCAGTTAATATATGTCATGTTTTTTTTATTACAGCAAAGAAAAGAAAAACTGATAAGGTATGTTTTTTATTCAGAATCTGTTTATTGAACACAGAAGAAACAACAAAAAAAATGTTGTTGCTTGCGTTTCCTTACAATTATTTGCTTTTCTGTTTAGAATCCCAACTCACCCAGAAGATCCAAATCATTCAAGCATAAGAGCAGTAAGTAGTTCATTTATAATTTTGTGTATAGCTGTAACAATAATACATGTCGTAATCATTTAATGAATCGTTGGATGTTGTTTATAAAGAATAAATGCTTTGAATTTTTTATTGAATTTCATTACATTTTTGACATTACATTACACTTTTGACATTAAAAACCAATTACCTTTTATATGACAACAAATTAGCTTAGTAAAATATGGAAGCTATTTGTATAGTATTTCATTTTGTATAGATTTTGTTTCTTCCTTCCCATAGGGATTTACTATATTGTAGAAAAGAAACCCTCCCACCATGCAACCCTAATCCATAAACCATAATCAATAAATATTCACTCTCTATTTCTGTAGGCATGATGGGGCCGAGGCGTCGAATAGACAACCAGGAAAGTCCACGCATGTTGATGAAAGATGAGGCGTTCCCGCAATAAAACACTTGGCTACAAACACTCAACTCAACGACCATTGTCTGTATGTGTGGGTACATATACACTCGTACATAAGCACAAGGAGACCAGAAACAATTAACATGCCCTTCTTCGTGGAATCGGCACCAGTAGATGTTGTTGTTGTGGCTACAATATATACTGTAAAGTGTTTGCTGCTCTGCAGAAACAGTTCAGACCTCTCACTGTATACTTGACAGTTTTTTTTTCTCTACAAAAAACATCATACCAATCCTTTTTCCCACTGAGGCCTAGAGTAATCAATATCTCAGTATATGACTTGACCTCACAGACTTACATTTTTGTGTCATGAATTTATTGGCTGAGCTGAGGCATCTGTGTGCACATTTTGTTTCTTGAAATACAAAATTCTAGGTGTATTTATCTCACTTGTTTAAAATAATCCTACTTTAAAAATAATGTAAAAGACAATCTTCCTTCGTAGTTTGTCTTTTTGTTTTTACATTCAACATTATGCTAGTAAATCTGCAGTTAAATTACATTTATGTGTGACTTTAACTTGTGAAAAACATGTTCAGAAATTGTGAGGATTCCTATTGTCCAACCAGGTATTTGCTGCATGAAGCAGCTTTAACTTTTCTCTTTTTTTTCTAGCAATCAAACATGTCTTTTTATCATATGTTTACATTGTAAAGGGTGACATACTGTATATCTTTTGTGTGATGTGATAGTGTAAATATTCTGATAGTTGAATTGCTGCTATCGTGGCTCAGTCTGTTTCATCTGTCTAGCAAAATAAATGATTTGTTACATTTAACATAGTCTTCCTTTTGACCTTACACTCTACGCCCTAAACTTGATGAATTTTTATAATTTGGAAAGTATTGTTAGGAACCGATTAGAATATGACTCTCCTACAGTGCTTTAATTTCTCCTAAACATGTAGCTGCAAGTTGCTGAATACAATGCAGTTACCGTAGTAGTATGTGCTCCAAATACTACAACGTTTGATATAATTTGTATACAAAATATTCACGATGTAATGACGCTTAAGTTTGAACTTTCAGGTTTTCCTTAAGATAAACTTCGTAGGATTTTAGGAATATTTATTTTTATTTAGCTAGAAATGTACTTTAGCTGTACTAACTGCTCTTTAAGATATAGTAACAATACTGCCAACCTATGGGCTTATGTCAACAGGTAAAATTTGTGTCTAGTTTCCGTGAACATCAAAATGAATAATACAGTGGAACATTTTAATCACGCAGTAAAGGTACACAATAATACGACAGTTGGAGACTAATGGATTCGGTTGTTTATTTAAAAAGTGAACACCACATACTATAAATCACAAACGAACAAGTGAAAGTCTTCACTTGAAATCAAAGGGGGTAAAAGTTTAGAGTGTTTTTCTTCACCATGCGAGATATATCTACTTTGCTGTCGCCACGGTGTAGTTAGTCTCTGTGTCTTGATTAACTGAGAAACAGCCCAGCGAAGTTGACAGTAAACGGGGAGAAAGGGAGGAAACGACTCAATGCTCTCACTCAAGGCTGTTGTAGATTAAAGCAAATCCCGGAACTCGAACCGGTTGGAGCAGAGCTAACGTCAGCTAGCACTCTGTTGACAGGCTGTTCGCTGTCAAAACTGCAGCCTGCGAAAAGTAACTAGTGGTAGTTACTTAGTAGTTACTCAGCGGGACTCCCGGGTTTTGAATCAGCGGCGTTCTGTTATCACTCCGCTAGGCGCGCAGTTTACGCGAACTATTAAGAGAATTTAAACTTTAACCACTTGTGGAGCGAGAGGATGGCATCGAGAGGAGGCTTCGCTGGTTCCGCGATGAACCCGAATTTGAGTCCTATGAATGCGGGACATTCGGCGGGCATGAGAATGTCTGGACTACCGCAGTCAATGAGCGGATACAGTCGGAACATGAGCATGTTACCTCAGTACCTACAGGTCAGTTTGTTGTGTTGTTTTCATTTTATGTTTACTGGTAACGTTGCGGGTATGAGTAATACACTAAAACTGTTTCTCTGGTAAGTAAGTTTCACAGTATAAAATAAAGGTATAACATTTAAAAGTGTATCAGGACTGTTAGGGCATCAACATTATTTAGTGAAAAAAAAACTCTCACATGTTCTTACTTCCGCATTTGACAGTGAATATTATTACACCACTTGCAGTCACCTACATGCCGAACAATAAAGTTTGGGGGCCTTTATTTACATTTATTTTACGTCACCACAGTTTGTTGAACAGAGTAGCCTTTCTTTTGTCGTTACATATTGGGTCTTAATAGTGTCTGTATGACTCAAACTATTAATACTGAGCATTAGTCACTAATGTTGGTTAACAGAGTAGAGTTCAAACGGTATGAAAAACTGACGGTTAACGTTCAGTTACACTGGTTTAAAAAAACCTGTTTTATCAGTGCTCGAAGTGACACCTGTGCAAGCATCTTGGCAAAAACAAACGTACCAGATGGATCTGTTAAAATCTAAAGCATGTTTCACCAGTCAATGTCAGCAAGACCTTTACAAACCTCACAATGTGTAGGGGAGAGCATAATAAAGTTATTTGAAATCCTACATAGTTTTAAATACACAATTTGTGATTTTCAACCTGCACCCCAAACCAAGTTTTATTGAAGCTGAATATAACACCTCCAATTCTTACCCAAGCATGCTTAGGTCAACCCTAAAACATGTCTAAAACATGGAGGGTTTACGGAAAGTAGAAAACTATACAAGAAATAAGAAAACGATTTTGATTTACAAGGTATTTTCATGTTGGGAAGTATTCACAATATAACAGATCAAGAAGACCCATCCTGACATCACACTGCCTACAACAGCTTTTTGTGGTTTCACAATAGAGGAGCTTTTGAAAGGACATATGAATAAGGTCAGAAATGCAAAAAATTAAGAGAAGATTTAAAGATTTTTCATAAGTTATTGCAATTATCCCTTAACAGAGATAATAGTTCAACAAAGATGAGTATAAGCAGTTGGCCTACATGTTTTGATGTGATAACTGAGACAAAATCATCATCAAACTTTACCTCTGGGTGATTCAAGAGTTTATTTTTTGCGTTTTTTTTCTTCCTTTCTTTGATCATTACTTTAGTTTATCATTGTCAAAGTAGGGTTTTTTTTATTTTTAAGAAGTACTAATTTGCAACATTTATACTAAAACAAGGAAAACTATGGATGCTCTATTTTTTTTCCCACACACCTAATTTTCCAATGACATTTTCACATTTTCTTACCTCGTCACATCTCCATCTCCTTTGCAGTTAAAATGAAAAACTGATGGTAATATCAAGGCCAGCTGTTACATCTAAGACCTTCATGTGTTATTCCAACTGCTGCCTTAGCTATCATGCATTGTCACTTTTGTTAAGTGTTTGTTAATACCTTAAATACCTAAATATTCTATTTGATTCCTACATTGACATCTGCTTCACCAACAATGTCAAATATTATATACCGTAATTTCCGGACTTTAAGCCACACCTAATACATTTTTTAAAGGAAGAAACATTTTGTACATACATTGTAACCCACACCTGACTATAAGCCACATGTGCCCACGATGAAACATGAGATATTTACAAAGAGCTTCTCTTTTTGCATTTTCCATGATGAGGGTCAGTTTATGCTAATTTTATTCATGTACAAAGTATGTTACAGTACGTTAAACTTCTTCTTCTTCTATGGTGTTTATTGTCGGTTGTGACTTGCGTCTTCCTCGACACCACCTGTCTCACTCTTACCTTTTCTGCTCGAGCGCTCCTGGCGGCCGTTAGAAAAAATGCATACATTGGCCGCATCTCTGCATAAGCTGCAGGGTTGAAATTGTGTGACAAAAGTTGCGGCTTATAGTCCGGAAATTACAGTATGTGCAATAATTTTGGGCAATATTTTGGATTTGGCTCAAGCTGGTGAGAGGTGATTCAACCCTTGAAAAACATTAAATTAAGCATCTATAAATATTTGTTCATTTGTAGACTCATGTTATTTATTTCAGATGACAAACTTTAAAAATCGAAGTACCCTTTTAAGTTGTAGGTTACCATGTGACATGTTTAGAAACTTGGTATAAAAGGAGTAGAAGCCCCCAAGGGCTTAGTCAACACACATCACAAGCAATAATGGCTCATGCCCCCCCATTTTGTAGTGTACACCATGAGAGAACTGAGAATTCATTACACTTCATCGCCAAAGGCAGCAGCAACTCAGAACTGGTTTGTGAGATGGAGTTGAATTAGAGCTGATATGAAGTTACTCTGGAGTCAAACAAGTTGACAGTTAGACTGGGTTTGGTTAAAATGAAAAGCTCATATTTATGTGCAATAAGTAAAACCAGAGATGTTAAAATACAAGTCAGATTAGATTCTCAGATCAGATAATATCTAAAAAAGTTATTTCTAGGATTTCAGAGGGACGTGTTTCACTTACTACCAAAAACTTCCCAATAACTTCTCTTTTAAATAGAATAAAACAGACATAATCACACATATAATTAATGTGAAAAAATAACAAATAATTAAAAAATAGTTATGAAGGCTGAGTTTGTGTCTTATTGAAAGGGTTTGACACACGAGAAGAGAAAAAGAGTGACTGCAAAATTCTTCAAATACTTCTTGTAGGGTCTTCCAAACTCCAAACTTCCAAACTGTGCCATTAGACTCAAAGATTAACATCAGCTCTCACCTTCTTTTAACAGCGCCCAGGAATCCCACCCAGTAGGGTTGGGGGCCCCATGGGATCAATAGGGGGTCAGCTGCCAGGCCCATCTTATGGTAGTGGGAACATGCCCATGCGGCCAGGGATGGGGCCTCCAAGTATGGACGCCTCAAGGAAGCGGGCCCTGTATCAACATCAACAACAGCAACAAGAGGCACTGGGAGGAGGAGGAGGCCTCCGACGAGGGTAAAGTAGAGACTCGAGCGAGGGAGGAAAACTTGTGAACATCTAGTCAGTTAACACCTTCCATCTGTTGCAACACTAAATCACTTGCTTCTATGGACAGAATTCAGCCCCACAAGAAAAATATAGCTGTTAATTTTCATTTGTGTTGACTAACCAACGTTTTTCAGTGTTCAGTGTCATGATGTATACAAACTATTTTTACCAGTGTAGGTTCACAATACATGACCTACAAAGGTCCTAAGTCTGGTTATTGTTACAGGAATCAAGATTAATAATATTTTGTTATATTGTTAAAAAAGTGTAAATCAGGTTATATTTAAGATATTTTAAATAATTATCTTTACATTTTATCTATGAAAATTGGTTACTGCAACTCATTACATTTTCTTCAAATTGTAAGTTGCTTTGGTTAAGAGCGTCAGCTGAATCTTTTGTAATTTACTTGAGAATAATTCTATCTAAAACCTTAAGTTATACATTGTGTCAGTAAAATTGACATGGGACATTAATTTGTGTCTAAAAATGTATAAAACATTTGACTTTACTGGTTTATTATTATTTATTACGCTTTGTGCAAATAAATGTGGGGTATTCTATGAAATGTTTATACATTTCCTGTGTGGAAGTATTTTGTTTAGCAGCACACATTCAAAATGGGGAAATTGAAAACAGAGTTGCTGTCAGAGCTGCAGTCAGATACAGAGATTCAGTGATAAAATGCTGCAATATATGATACACAACAGCAGACCCTGATGGACCTAATAGCATTGCCACTATTTTCTATTTTCAAACTTAACAACAAGACAACTCTCTGTCCAGCATGTTTGTCTCTGTTACATTGCCACTGCTGTTTACAGCTCCGATCACACAAAGATATCTCATGACTGACATGTGCTGTAGCTCCAGTGGATATTTCTGACCTCAAAAAGAAAAACGAGGTCACATTCATAATTGTGGTTGTTTTCAATGTGAGGCAATTTTTGCACAATAAGACTGTTGTCTTTCAAAGATTCATCTGATCATATACTTCTCAAATTACCGTAGTCAATTCGTTTTAAAGTGGAAATAGCACAAAGGCATGATGCACTTTCACTCTTTGACATTTTTACCTTGGAATTTAAGTTTTTAAATCTTCATTATTCAAAAAAAGTCCAAGTCTTTCTTTCATCTGTGCTATTCTTTTCTGTAGGGCAAAAAGGCGTAAGATGGCAGACAAGGTCCTTCCACAAAGGGTTGGTATATGTTCTGTTTACTTTTTGAAGATTTTTTTTGTGTTATCCACCAAGCTGCTTCTGTGGTAGTTAACTGGTCCATCTTTGATATTTTAGATACGGGATCTGGTCCCTGAGTCCCAGGCCTACATGGATCTTCTGGCCTTTGAAAGGAAATTAGACCAAACGATTGCTCGGAAGCGTATGGAGATTCAGGAAGCTATCAAAAAGCCCATTATGGTATTTCTTGGTTATAATAATTTCAAGGATATCCATTTGGATTTCACCTGGCACTTGAAGACAAAAATAGATTCTATGGTCTAATACAGCACTATTGTTCCAAACCTTGACTTTTGATGCTGTGTCAGTCTTGTCATTGAACCTTCTGTGAAATGGAAATTGCTGCCTGGTTTTCCATTGCTGATTAACTGTTAAATGCAATTGTGTTTCTTAGCAAAAAGCTCAATAGACTGTTCCTTGACTGTTTCACAGTTCTACGCTGGCTCCTTAAGTGCTTTACTATTTTTAAAATTTCTGTCTTGTGAAAATTCCACTATGTTTTGGGATTTTACAGTTACATTTTTCCCAACATTATATATTTTTGGGATAAAACATTTTTTTCTGAGCTAAAAATAAACAGCAAACAAACAGCAGAAATTCATTGATTAATTCATCTTCATCATCTTAATCCAGGTGTCAGGGGCAGCATTCTCCACAACTGCCACACGAATCACACTGCTGCATTGCTTTAAGTTGTGAGCCCACTGTAAGTTATGTGGGTTGAGATGGTGCTATGCTCAGAGCGACTCACTGTTAGTCTGCTTCTAACAGTGATAATATACCAAAAAGTAAAATGGGATGTTTTGCTGGTATTGAACACTGTCTTTTATTTTCCTTCTGCAACTGTCATATAATTGATTGGGGAATGGTAAAACAATCAAGGAAAGAGTGATAACAGCACTGGAGTAGTTCATAAAGAGGTTACTATGTGGTTAAATAATATAACCATCATGCCTCTTCTTCTCAAATTCTCCCTTTTTGTGCTGTCTGGATTAAGTGGAATGGAGAAGAATCACCATACAACATTTTCATGTCGGATACCAATACTACACAAGGAGTATCAACCATAACCAATTTCAATCCAATACATTATTTTGTCTTTCAGCTGGCTGACATTGTTTATATAGTGTCATTATCCTTTTTTATGGCACATTGCAAAAGTTGAGCTCTGCATTTTGGCTTAGATAAGGTAAAATGTGCAAAAATTTTTGAATTTTGATCCTGAACTTTTGAACAATAGCAGTCCATTAGTGATCCTGAGTAATGAATCAAACCTTTCCCTAAAAAGCCCATTGAAGTTTTCCTGCGCGGTGGGAACATGCTGCTGAATTTGCCATACATACTTATTGTCTAAACAGTGCATTAGTCATTTGCTAAACTTCATGTCAAAATTTGTCTTAAAAGTATTTCACTCTCTGTTCCCTTCCTTGGGTTTTACAGCAAAAGCGCAAACTCAGGATCTATATCTCCAACACCTACACACCCAGCAAGCCTGAGGGTGAGGAGGCGGAGAAGGTCTCCTCCTGGGAGCTGAGGGTCGAAGGCAAACTACTTGAGGAGGTATGGGAATAAGTGATTGAACATAATCACTTATGTCTAAATTCTTTTCTCACAGCTTTACAACTATCTCCCTGTGGTTTGACTCCTAACTATTTCTGTCTCTGTTCTTGCAAACTTCACATTCAGTCTCCCAGCTCTGTTTGGCTCATGTCCTTGGCTCAACCATGCAACCAGATGTGTATTTGAAGCTCTCCTTGCTCCACCCCAAGACTGCATACAGAATCACACACACACAAGGCACACACTCATGTTCTTTTTTGAAACAAGGAATTGAAACCATAGGCCTTTACATTCCAATAAGTGATACGTCTCCCTGCTCTCTATCAGTTCTCACTCAACTCTTGTTGTCTTGGACAGACCTCGTAAAGTAGTATTTTTTTGTCTACTTCTCTCTTTCTCTCTTCCCCCACTTCATCTTTGGGTTGACTATGCGTAGGAGTTCTGTCTAGAGAAATTGAGTAATAGAGCAGAGATGCGAGGGGAAAAAGGGTCGTGTTGTGCAAACACTTTGACGAGGTTGGGAAAGGGTGGGGGTGCAACAGTTTTTTTTACTTGTCTACATTTCTTCTCTGCCTTGCCATCTCTAGTGTGATCACAGCCCAACAATGCAGCCCCACAATAAGGAGACACAGATGCCAGTCAACTCGCCTTATTTTTCACCATCTTTTGTTACTTTTGTGTTTCCAGCCTGGCAAGCAGAAAAGGAAGTTCTCCTCTTTTTTCAAGAGTTTGGTGATTGAGCTCGATAAGGAGCTCTATGGACCTGACAACCACCTAGTGGAGGTATTGCATATTAAGTTACAGTGATTGCAAAACCAGCTGATTTAAAAGCCACCATTTAGCAAAGAATTAAGTTTTGAAACTTCCTCTGTCAGTGCATCTCTGACTGTGTGACAAGATGGTGACAGTAGGGCCTCATTTATTCAGTTTATGTTGTTACAATACTTAGCATTAGATGTTTGATTATATGTTTTCAATAAATGTCTTTTTAAAGGATGATTGATGACAGTGAATAAAAGCTATACAGGGGGTATCTGAAAAAAAAAATTAGGTGGTTTAGGCATTGTTATCATTTTTGCAAAAAAGAAACAGAAATGTTATCAATGCAAATTAATAACAATAAATATTTAAATTTGTCAGGATGGTATTACGACTAGTTTTAGCTAGTTAGCACTTTGAGATCCCAGCGATGGAAAGTGAATTATAAATTAAATGTATTATTATTATTAGTGTAATAAGTAGATTTGGAAATACCAGGGAATATGTATTACATTATTTTATATACAGTATATATATAAATATATATATATATATATAATATTAATATGTTATTTAGTTTTTTAATGTATCTCTTACAGTGGCACAGAATGCCCACTACTCAGGAAACAGATGGTTTCCAGGTAAAAAGACCAGGAGATGTCAATGTGAAATGCACTCTGCTGCTCATGCTTGACCATCAGGTAGGTATTAACAATACGCAGCATTCTTTATCTTTTTTTTTTCTTATTAGCCCATTTTATTTGTTATGTCAAGCCTCCTCAGTACAAGCTGGATCCACTGTTGGCCCGTCTTCTGGGTGTGCACACACAGACACGGGCCAGCATCATGCAAGCTCTCTGGCTGTACATCAAAAATAACAAGCTGCAGGATGGTCACGAGAAGGAGTACATCAACTGCAACCGCTACTTCAGACAAGTACAGAAACACTCAAACATGTTTTGCATACATCATTTTTTTTGTACAACCCTAACCCTTAATTTATGATGACGCTGTCTTATGGCGTTTAAATGTTACATAAAAATCTCAAATATGTTAATTTTATAGTGTAAAAAGTCTTTTATATTTATTTATTTCTGACGTGCATTGTGAGTAAACAAATATCACACAGGGACCAGCTCGGGGAATTAGTTCTTTACGTGGAAGATGGCCTTGTTTACATTCACAGGCACAGACTCTTTTAAAGTTGTTCTGTTCTAGTTGATGATGTTAACACTATGTTAGAGTATGTGACTGACAATAGATACATTCTGTATGTAAAGACTTGTACTGTTTGTGTGATTTGCCCTAATAATTTACTTTACTTTTACTTTTTAAATTTGGGCTCCATGCTCTTGTCTGATGTAAAGATCTCTGTATTAGTATAGATAGTTTGTTAATATACACATGGGCCACTTTTGTTTCCTTATTACGAAGTTAAAAACTAAATGTATTCATTTCTTTGTTTTATATTTATTAGCATAATTGGACAAATACTATCTTTCTCAGTTAAGGCATCATCTGTTTTCTATGCAGATCTTTGGCTGTTCCCGCATGAGGTTTTCTGAGATCCCAATGAAACTGGCTGGTTTGCTGCACCACCCTGATCCAATCATTATCAATCACATCATTAGGTAAATGTGCATGTCTAACTAGAGTCCATTATTAAATATTTGTCATCATGTATCAGCCACATTTGAATCCAATATAAAGGGAAATATTCTACAATTTACTTTTTTTCCTCATCTGCTCATTTTGTGTTATTGTCTATGTTCCCACCACACCTCTGTAGTGTGGACCCCACAGATCAGAAGAAGACAGCCTGCTATGATATTGATGTTGAAGTAGATGACCCATTGAAGAGCCAAATGAACAGTTTTTTGTCCTCAACAACAAACCAACAGGAAATAGCTGCTCTGGAGATCAAGGTTAACACTGCCACCATTTCACCATTTTCTTGCACATTGCTGACCCTTTAAGGTTTCAATATATGCACTGTGTTTCTGTGTCACAAAGATCCATGAGACTATTGAGTACATTAACCAACTGAAGACTGAAAGAGACTTCATGCTCAGCTTCAGCAATAATCCTCAGGATTTCATCCAGGACTGGCTAAAGTCTCAGAGTAGAGATTTAAAGGTAAACATGCAACGCTCACTTCAAGTATTGAGTTCTCCACATGCACAGCAATGTACACAGTATAGAACAGATTAAACATATTAACTTGCAGGACCTGGGCAAAATGCAAAAAAATATCTTAGCCTGTTCTATTCAATCTATATGGGAAAATCAGAAGTATAATTACAATGCAAACCAATTATGTAATTTGGACAAGTTTGCAAATTTGTGAAAGTATTTTTTTTAGTTAGATGGATTTGAACAAGACTCTTAAAAATGTGTTTGTAAAATGTTCAACATCATTCTTGTTTAAAATTCTCAAGTTAGACCATCATGGGTGTAATTCATCAAACGATCAGGCTTGTGTACGGCCTATAGTATTTACTAAAGTGTAAAGAGTGATTTGGGTGGCGCCAGCTACCCTTGCAACCCGGCAACAGGCAAGCAGATGAATTAATAAATGAATGTCCATGTGTTGAATCAGTCATGTTGCAGCACACAATTAAGTAAAGCAGTATTTTCCTTTGCTTGCTGTTAGTTAATGACAGATGTGACAGGAAACCCAGAGGAGGAGAGAAGAACTGACTTTTACCAGGCTCCCTGGGTACCAGAAGCTGTGGGCCGCTACGTTTATTCCAAAGTTAGCATTTATTTTTATTTTTTTGCATAAATTTTACATCAGCCACATTGTTCAAAGTGCGGTTAATAAAAAAAGTCATATCATTTTTGCAGGTACAACAAAGAAGACAGGAGCTGGAACAGGTTTTGGGGATTCGTCTCACCTAAACACAACGTTTGGTGAACTTGGGGTTACCCGTTACATTTTAAATGTGATTATTCAGGTGTTTTTTTGTTCTGGTTGTATAAGGTACTGATAAAAAGTGATAAAAAGAGAACTCATCTTGAAAAATAAAACCCTTCCAGGTTAACTTTGATGATAATTAATACAAAATTCAGGAATACCTTACACTAGAAATAAAAACCGCCATTTATGAGATAATAATTTTAGGTTTCTGAAAAAACTCAGAACTGGATGTAAGCCATGACTCGCAAAACTATAAATCTACTAGGTTAGATTTGGCTCTATTGTCATATGCCACAAATTCAGAGCAATGAGAAGCAGACTTTTTGGTAGGAGTGTGAATCTTTCACTCACATAACGATCTGATTCAAATCTCTCGACGATTCATAAAAATATTAAATGATTGATCGATGATCCGATTCGGTTCAGTTTGATTCAATAAAAATTTGCAACTACGCATTTTTATATTAGTTTATTTAAAAGGGGAGAATGCAATTTCATAAACATATGATGACATGAGGACGTTGTCGAGTTATTGCCGAACTGCAGTTGGAAAAACTTTTGTATTTTATTCTGTCCGCTCCTCTGTCTACTGGTCGTTTCTGCAGTGCCAGTGTCACCTTCATCGTCTCGCCGGGTGACTGCTAAGGTTTGTTGGACCTCCAGTGTATTATAGAGTGGATTGTTGCTCTACAGAGTCGGCAAATCGCGTTGCTTTTATCTATCTCTCCATCCTTCAAATGATGTCAGAACCTTCGATTTTAAATAAGAAACGCTGTAAATTTCGCATTGTCTGCCATGTTGCTAAGAACAGAGACTTCCCACTACCTGAACTCCAATCAAATCAGCTACAGTTCACACACCTCAAGTGACACAACCAACATAGACATGTGTGAATAGATGTATATATGTGTGTATGGGCTCGCCACTCTAGTGGGAGAAAGCGGGTAACGTCGTGTCTATGTCTAAACGTCTATTTGTGGGCGGGACACAGGAGCAGGAAACCAACCCACGTACAAAAATCTGAACCATCAGATCGTTTTACTGCATTTTAACCGATCAGAGCTTTACTGACCAATACAGTCAGATTGTGTAGGTCACAGATCGATAACTGATCCAAAACGATTAATCTTCGCACCCCTACTTTTTGGCCAAGACCAACCTGTAATGTAATGTAATGTATCAACTTAGAGTTGTATTGTTTTAAAATTTGGATTTGAGCAACACAAGCATGTGTTTTAACACAATAAATGCACTTCTTGTGGAAACATCAGGTATTTTAATAATATGTCAAAAGTCGTGCCTTTTTTTGATGCTTTGCTGCCTTTTAGTGGTATGTGACGACTAGTATCTAATGTTTGTTTAGACTTTCTCCTTCCTGTGGCTGACTTTCTGCCTAAACCTATATTCTATTAACATTTCAGGTTATGAAACCCAGTCATGTGGTTTAAGAAGACATAATAATAATATTGTAAATATTGTGCAAAAAGTGAGAGCTTCTAGCACTTTTCTTTCCTTTTTAATTTTTTAATGTACTGTCACAAATAGCTGACAAATAGGAAATAAAAATACATAAAATAAAGTCATTTTCAAGCAAAGCAACAAAAAAAAATCCTGGTACTTAGATTACTTGTGGTGTATGTAGCAAAAACTTGCTATACTTTGAGCCTTCTTAAAAGCTTTTAATTTGTTTAGCTGAATATTATGTATGATAAATTAATGTTGAAACACAAACATTGTGATTTTTGTTGATGTGTTTGTGTTCTTGTAAATAGAACTTCTGGTGCTGGGGAGATTTACATAAAAATGTTTTAATATCAGTGATGACCTTGTTTTTTACAACATTTACTTGCTTTTGTTTTTGGTTGATAATTATAGGGAATTTTAGGAAAACTGTTTGATAGAAACAGTGGTGTGTCCACTCTGAGCCATAATCCGGCAGTTGTTTGTACTTTTTAAGATTGTTTACAAAGTGTATGCTATCTTTTTGTATGTTTCTGTAATCCAGTACTATTTTAATGTGAGTAACCCTTGGGTTATTTGAATTGTTAAGGATTTGTATAAAACATTCCATCTTAACATAAAAACTGCATTGCCATCACATGTGCGGAGGCTTGTTGTACAGTCTTGTGAAATTTTACATTTGTACTGATCAGAAGCCATTATCTTTTATGTATTTGGAATATTTTCTACACTAAATAAACTTGACCAATGGTTGCTCTGTTCTTGCATCGGTTGTGTGTGTGTTCTTTATTTTTTCGAAATTGTAACACTTTGGTAGAACTTTTCCGAACTAGGGATTTTGATAACATGTTTCATGTTTTATTTTAAATGTTGTATGATAGTATTATCACTCATCAATGGACAATTCTAAAAACACTAAAAAGGCAATTGATATAAGAATCCTTGGGTGTAATGAAAGGCTTTGATTATTTGTGATGATTCTTAAACACTGTACAACGCAGTAAAACATTACTGAAATGATCATTATTAGTAACGAACGCAATGCGCCAGTGTAACTTTTCTTTAACGGTAAGTAATTGCTCCATCATTAAAAATTAATGTGTAGGTTCGAGTAACGGTCTGCTATAAGCGGTCTATTATTTCCCTACGTCCGAGGTGGCCTCCAAATGTGGCTATTTCTGACGGTGAGATTAAACAGATATGAATATGGATTTTGCAGTAGTGTTATTCCTTATATTTTAAAGTTTACTGTTATAGTTCCACAATAACAAAACGTTTATAACACCGTATTAAAAATTGTATTACAGTGTATTGTCCTGTAGATGGCAATGTAGGATTTTATCGTTTTCTCTACGTCACCGGAAGCGCATACTGTAAAACGGAAATACAAATTTTAAGATGGAGGTGGACGGGACTTCTCATGTAGGTAGCTTCGTATGTGCTGTCTTGTCAATTTTGTGTACATACAACCGATCTTAACAGCTGTACCAGCCTAGAGCCCTACTTGAAGTTTTATTTTTTTGTACGTTAAAGACACGCGATCCCGAAGTGACAGTTAATAGCGAAACCATTCTAAAAGGTAAATAAGAAGCCGGTTTGCTGTCTCATCGCTGCTAAGGTTAGCAGGTTAGCGTCTCTGAATGACTTGCATTTCACCGTACACTTTTGTATATTTTAACAAAAGCAACAAGGATAGTTATTTTTACTGCGTCTTTGTATACATATATACATTAAAATTCAAACCAGTATTGCTTAGCATTTTAGAAGAAAACGTACGTGTGTAATTGAATTATCCTTGCGCTTTGTTAAAACTGTGCAGTGTTAACCCCAAACAAGTTAATTGCCGTTTGTGATGTATCGGTTTATACAAAAAGTAAATAGATTAAAAATGTTTAGAAAAGAGCAAATAAGCCAATCGAAACAACGTTAGCGGTTTATGTTGTACTCACTCAACAGCTATTCGTTTTATTTTGTTTTTAAAAGGCGGAATGCACACATTTTTATTTATTGTAGTGCGAATGTATTAGCAATGTTTTTATTGTTTAAATGAAAGTTTCTTTTTTACAGATGGAGATGGGTGATAGTAAAGGAGGCTCAGGTCTACGGCAATACTACTTGTCTAAGATAGAAGAATTACAGGTAAAATTAAATAAATACAATAGTGATAACATGTCATGTTCTGTGGGTTATCTCAAAACTGTTTTCTTTGCAGTTAACAGTAAATGACAAGAGCCAGAATCTCCGACGTCTGCAGGCACAAAGAAATGAGCTCAATGCTAAAGGTAAACATGGGATAATTTCACTCATTTCACTATTGACTAAACGTATGGATAGTTAAGTTACAATATCTCTTTTCTGTTGATAAATACGTATTGTTTTAACATATTATCATCCTTCTCTTTTTCTTATTGAATTTTACTCTATAACATAGAAAATAAACATTAGATTTATTGGTTAAATATCTTTACACTGTGTGGTAAAACGAATGATCATTGCATTAACAACACTAATTTGGCTGTTATACTTTGATTTTCTTCCCAGTGCGCCTCCTTCGAGAGGAGCTGCAGCTACTGCAGGAGCAGGGTTCTTATGTTGGTGAAGTTGTGAGGGTCATGGACAAAAAGAAGGTCCTGGTCAAGGTAACCTGCGTAATGTAAAACCTACAACAGAAGCCAAACAGGCCAAATGACACACTGAAATTCCTGAAAGAAAAAAGAAAGATTTAATTTATTTTGTTTGTTATTTTTGTTTTATTCAATTAGATTTCTGTACATTATATGTGTTTTTTATCTTGCTCACCACACATTTTGTGCAAAAAGTTTGAGAAGGTGAAAAGGTAAGCCAATTGTAAAAAGTAAAGCAATGTGTTTTTGCTATTTGCAGGTTCATCCGGAAGGAAAATTTGTTGTGGATGTTGACAAAAACATTGATATCAATGACGTAAGTTTTGTACTTTTTAACTTTTATAGAATTCAGAACACTTATCTTATAAAATATATATTTTTAAATAATTTGAAATGCAAAGTTAAAAAATAGTTTTATGAAAAAGTAAACTATCACATAAGTCCATTCCTCACCTTCATTGTTTTTGTATGCTTCTTAAACAGGTAACACCCAATTGTCGTGTGGCCCTGCGTAACGACAGCTACACCCTGCACAAGATTTTGCCAAACAAGGTTGATCCCCTTGTCTCTCTCATGATGGTAGAAAAAGTGCCCGACTCCACCTATGAAATGATTGGAGGCCTGGATAAACAGATTAAAGAGATTAAAGAAGTTATTGAGCTGCCTGTCAAGCACCCAGAGCTATTTGAGGCTTTGGGCATTGCACAACCAAAGGTGAGTTGTTTGGTGATATAAACATATATATATAGATATACTGATTCAATTAATCAGCCCATTCGGTCCAAAATATTGGCAAATGAGTGAGTCAATAAATAAAATCAATAGCATACCTAATGATACTTAATGAGGTATTGGCTGCTGTGTGTCTGTAGGGTGTACTGCTGTATGGACCTCCAGGTACAGGAAAGACCCTGCTGGCTAGAGCTGTGGCCCACCACACTGACTGTACCTTCATCAGGGTTTCTGGATCTGAGCTGGTCCAAAAGTTCATTGGAGAAGGTGAGTCCTGTGTCCCACATACTGCATTTTGTTGGGCTCAGTTAAAAAAAAATAATGCAAGGGTGTCTTTTAGGAGTGTGAAAACCCTATGACTTGATATTCATATGCACTGAGTGCAAGCAAACAGATCACACAAGGATTAGCAGCAATTCTGTCATGTTCTTACATATTGTGAGGCCAAAATTATTCTGCAACTTTTATCAGAGTTTCTTCTGTCTCAAATGGCCAAAAAATTAATACATTCTGTCCCTTTTTTCCTGTTTCTCCAGGTGCTCGTATGGTTCGGGAGCTGTTTGTCATGGCCAGAGAACACGCCCCCTCCATCATCTTCATGGATGAGATCGACTCAATTGGTTCATCTCGGCTGGAGGGCGGCTCAGGAGGTGACAGTGAGGTGCAGAGGACAATGTTAGAGCTCCTTAATCAGCTTGATGGCTTTGAGGCAACCAAAAACATCAAGGTAAATCACACAATGTAGCAGGTGCTTAAGTATTTTCATTTTGGTGCATGTCTAATAACATTAGTAGTATGATTAGTAGTTTGTGTCACATTTCTGTGAATTGTGAACAAAACACACTTGTATCATGCAAGGATTTCCATTTTAAATGATACATCTTTGTTCCTACAGGTCATCATGGCCACAAACCGTATTGACATTTTGGACTCAGCTCTGCTCAGACCAGGCAGGATTGACAGGAAGATTGAGTTTCCTCCTCCAAATGAAGAGGTAGACTGCTGCACATGAGTTTTGGGTTATACATAGATTTGCAGCTGGTGCAAAATAAATGAATGTAAGCTGATTTTTTTTTTAATCTGTACTTTAGGCCCGTTTGGACATTTTGAAAATTCACTCCAGAAAGATGAACCTGACACGAGGCATTAACCTGAGGAAGATCGCTGAGCTTATGCCTGGAGCCTCTGGTGCAGAGGTTAAGGTGGGAATTTGTTGCAATGTTGAAATAATGAGTGATTTATTTTGTTTGGTTAATAATTAGGATAATCTAATCAAATCTGTCTATTATGGCTTCATTTTGTTGCTACCTTTTAATTTGATAGATTTCTGCAGGGTGTTAGCCTGTGGAAACAAAATTGCAACATAACTCTACAGCTCCACATTTACAGAAAGACCCAACTAACTTCAATTACCCTGATTTGTGCCATTTTAGGGTGTTTGCACAGAGGCTGGTATGTATGCGCTGAGAGAAAGGAGAGTCCACGTCACCCAGGAGGACTTTGAGATGGCTGTGGCAAAGGTAATCACAACACAATAAAGCCCACCGTATAATGTTTTCTCTCTTTTTGCAACAATACGTACAAAACACCACCCTATTTTGCTACTCAGTTTGACACTAATTTCCACATCTCCTCTCCAGGTTATGCAGAAAGACAGTGAGAAGAACATGTCTATCAAGAAACTGTGGAAGTGAAAGGCCTTGCATATTGTTGAATCATGCAACATGTTTTGTTATTTGTTTGGTTAATAATTGTTACATTAATATGAAATAAATGATTCCCACATATAAAAACAGCATTTGTTTGATTTACCAAAGTTCTTTTAGTCTCAAGAACCATCTGTACTTTGCATTGTGGGTATTTACTTTTTTATTTATTAACTTGTAGCAAGGCTGTCAGTTGGCAACATATGCATTAGTCTGAATCAATTTAGCCAACCTGCGCCACAAAGTGTGCAACAGTTTAAGAGCCCGTTATGGTCAGCAGAGGGCGACAAAGATACATTTTGAACTTTTAATTAATATACTGTTATTACAAAGCCATCAACTCACCCTTAAATAATTTCGCTGCTGTGAGTAATAACAATTTTGTGATTTTTTTTTTTTTTTTTTTTTTTTTTTTACAATACATTTTTTTTTTTTGACAATACATCTAAGTGTGTTCAATATCTGCTATAAACCTTGTTCCTTGAACCAATGATTGAATGAAAGACACACCTGAAAAACTATATATATTTGAAAAAATAGTCTTAGTAAAGTTTTACTAAAGATTTGTCCAGGGGCAGTGGTGAGCAAAAGGCCAGAGCAGTATTTGTAAAAAAAAAAGATAAAAATAAAGTAATAGAATAGAATTTCATGTTGCAGAAATGAAGGATTTGCTTAAAGTTGTGATAACATTGATATTTATTTGTATACAAATGTTTTATCTGACTTAACAATTATTATTTTCCTATTGGAATCTATATTTTTCAGCAGCATCTTTATTATATTCAACAACACTTAAGCAGCCAGTCGACGCCCACTGATTCAGACGGTAAATGTGTCAAATATGTCAGGCTGGTTATCCTCTGTATCCATGTAGGATTCTGGATCCAGCTGTTTTGGAACAAAGGCCTGTATTTCAATACAAACAAGAGATAAATGACAAATGAGTATCTCATCATCCTTATTTCACAGTTATTGATGGATCTGAGCTCAACAAACATGAAGGCCAAAAATGGAAGAATGTATTTAAATAAAATCTATTCGGGCATCCAGACCATGGTATTTGTATTGTATTATTTATATATATTGCATATATGAGTGACAAATGCACGTCAATAATTATTGAGTCTCTTTTTATTCAAATCCATAATATGTAGGTAAGTAAGTCTGACTTCACCTCCATGATTTCCTCTTCTGTTTCCTTGCCTTTGTCTATAACCTGCGGACAACAAACATGACATCAAGGTACAGTCTGAGGATGAAAAGATGTGTAACAGGTGCTCACACAGGCTATTTTTTTATAATATCTATTTGACCCGAAAAGAAAACCTCTTTTGCAAGAACTTGCCAAGACGGGCAGAAGCGATCTCAAGAATGGTAAAATATCCACTAAAAGTATATAATATAAATAACTCGATACAACCTTCCCTGTGGCATCATATGGACTGAAAACTTTGCTTTTTGAGAACAAAACACAAAACCTTTTACATCAATTGAATAATTCAGATGACGTATGTCTCTAGCCACATGAGGGCAAATATTTTAACACTTGAGCCACAGTGGGTTCTAAAGATTTTGACCCAGCAACTGGGTCAGGAGCAGATAAATGGAGCAATTAATGTGAACTACAATGAATACCAAATGTAAAAGTAAATACTTTAAATATTGCATTTCATTTGGGGAAATTCTAGCACTGCAGGGAAAGGCAGAAGGATAACGATTGCATTTTAAAATCAGGTACTTCACACACTTACCTTATACTTGTGTGGACTTAAGTATTTGAAATATCCAAAGCAGGTATAACCGCCACAAATGAAGATTGTGATACAGAGAATCACCATCAGGAAAAGAGTCCTTGGTCCCCAGAATCCTGAAATAACATCATCATCTAATGAGACTTAAATAGAGTATATATTCTTACCAACCTACATACACACCCATCCATGTAACCATCTACCATCTTACCATCCATCCATACATTCATCTGTCCACCCACTTATCTATCCATCTATTCATCCATCTACTCATCCATCTGTCTATCTGTCTATCTGTCTATGCCAAATAAAACTTTTAGTAAAACTGCAGACAAAGTAACCTTCCAGGCAGTAGTACCTATTCTGAGGAATGACAGATAGTAGAGATAGATGAGGCTGATGATTGGTGCAGCTATAGCTTGATTTACAGCTGCCTGGTGAACTTTGCGGGAATGGCAGCCTTGTAGATAGGCGTAGTACAGGTTGAATTTGTCCACTAGGTGTCTCACCAGCATGTACAGGAGCCCTGGTCAAATCCAACACACATGACAGAACATAATCACCACACTGCTATGTTATTGTAATTTTTAGGTCTTTTAAATAAAGAAAAAATGCCGACGACATCTTATTTTACAGTAACCACTTTATGGAACTCCTTGACATTTTGCATTTTTTTGATCATGATCTTTCCATCAGTTACCGTAATACATTTTTAATGGTGATTCTTTCACTTTTTTTTTTTATAAGATTTCATGTAATGGAGGTGCAATTTATAAATAACTGGCCCTTTTTATAAAAAAAGAAAATATATTTTACATAAATAACCTTTTTTTTGTACATTTGTGAAAAGCACAAGAGTACTTACCACAAGGAACGATTACCGGGCAGGTGACGCTGTATGCCATAACCACAGTAAACACACAAAGAGTCCATCCGTAGGCAGAACCATATGAAAAAATGTAGGCCTGATTCTGCAAAGACAAAACAAGTAGATCACGTCATGTCCTCAAAGCAACACTCTGACACAAAGAAGCATCCCAGAGATATACAGTCATGGAAAAAAATATTAGGCCACTCTTTCTTTAATTTCCTGTCCATTTAAAAGTCTGCTTCCACTTAATCTACATTAATCTGGACAAATATAATAACAACAAAAAAGGCTCATAACTAAGTTTAATTTCAGAGCTGATTTCTGGCCATTTTGTATGGTTTTATTGACAGTGACAAAAATCACTTCCGTTCCTACATCACTAGCAATAACATTGTTGAATACAGTGCTTTTAGTCATTGCATGGTTTTGTGTTCATTGTTTCCCCCAGGTGATAAACCTTTAGTGGAACAAGGCATTAAGATGAACAAGGAATTGAAGAAAAAAGCAGAGTGGTCTAATCATTTTTCCATGACTGTATATAGACCTTTTAGAAGGGTTAGAAATGTAATCTAATCTAATCAAGTTTTATTTAAACAAAACTACTCTAGTTTAATCTAGTCTAGTTTTATCTTATTCAAATTATCCATTCCAATTCAATCTAATGGCAAAATGAAAACAAAAACAGATGAACTCTACATTTTAGAAACTTTGTAAAGATTTTACATTTGAGCAGTCAGACTACATAATGTCCAGACATCCACGTTTCTTACCTCTTTGACATACTTCCGTCCAGCATCAGAACCTGCCATCAGCAGTTTAATATGGTAGCTTGCCAACTGAGTGATCCTCAGCAACTCCACGCCAGAACCCACCAGGGCTGCCGCAACAACATAGTTGACGAAAAAGGCCCCCTGGTTTGGTAAGAAAACACACCTACGGTACAAGGTACATTTAAAAATCAAGGTTAATAAAAAAGTAGCAAATGTGTTAATTCTAAAAAATAATTTTATTTTTCCATAACTTTTCTTTTCTTTTACATTGCAGGTCATAAGGTTGTGTTTCAGCCAAAACAGCAAACTTAAAAGAAAAGAAAAAAAAAACTTACTCAAATCTCACTTTCAAGTCTGCCACAAACTTTTGGTCAAGCAGCCAACGAAAAAACACTGAAACACTGGGAAAAAAAACACCAAAAAAAGTTGGATTAACTCAGATATAAGCATAGTTGAATGTTTTTTTTTTAATGAAAAGATTTACAAATTACCTTGAGAGTCCAAGTGAGGGGAGAATCAGGACCATGAAGATCAGAAAGAAATAAAGTTTACGCATCATGCTGACCTGTTCACTGGAGCTGAAAGACATGCAGACAAGCCATCAGAACTGGGCCATGCATCAAACATCCAACCTGAGTGATCTGACCACACCTTGCTCATCAATACCACAACAGTCTTCACTACATAGCTGTGACCACAAGGACACCACATGCCAACTGCTGATCAGCATCAGGAGCAGTTTCTGTCTTATAAAGGTGTGACCAAAACAACTATTCACCTTTGTCCAGTGGTCTAGGGGAGTAGAACTACTAGTACTACTACAATATGTCCATCTCCTACTTCAAGAACATATTACAATCCTGGATGACTTTTTTAGTCTCTGGAAGGGGTTAGCCCACACTTTTTGGGCTTATTTCCAAATGACCAGGCTTAAGTGATCTGCCGAGATTGAAAACTCTTGAAATATAAGTATTTATAGGTTTTATTACCATTATTATTTTATGTTACTACCAAAGGGCAGAAGACAGGAGGCAGAGCTAGATGTGGCAGAGTTATATGCTGAGATTCTCTCTAGGAGTGACAAGGATGGACAGGATCAGGAATGAGGTCATCATTGGGAAAAATACATTTTATAAATCAAAATTTTATTTCTGGGGAGCTCAAAACAACTGTTTTTAGTTATTTTTGATGGGAGAAATGCCTTTTTGATACAAGCATGCCAACTAATATGGTCTGATGTGGAACGGAATGCACTTGTAAGTCTGGAGTTTTGAGTAATGCGATTTATAAATTTAATTTGAGCTAATGCATGTCCAGTTTGTAGATAAAATATGTCCTTTAGAGGAAAACAACGTGTCTGTTCACAATATTAATGCTGTTCAAAATAATTCATCTTCATGTTTATTTTGATTTTTGATTTTCTTGCTGTTCAAGACATCAAATTGAAGCTAGAAACAAGTGAACAAAGAAAACGACATCAAGTAGCCATACCTGCTCCAGTGTCCTTCAACCTTTGTGGAATAATACACTGTGGTAGGAAGCACTAACGAGAAGATGCACAGCAAGAGGGTGGGGAAAAACTCACTGATAATGGGACTCTGCAGTCAAAAAAACATAACAGAGTCAGCTGAATACTGCACACCTGAAAGCAATATGGTGAATATTATATGGTGTTCATCATACACGAAGGTCTTCGATGGTCTTTGTTACGTCAAGCTTGTCCATGGTGTTTAAGATGAAGGTTGGAGTAGTAAGGAAGGTGAGCGCAAGGAATAGGACAATATTGAGCACTACATTACGCATGAACCAGGAGAAGCCTTGAACTGAGAGATTTGCCCTAAACAACAGAAGAAACAGCAGTTTGATGAACCTGAAGCTTTCTGGAAAAGAGTTGCTTCCATAGCCACTAGACCAGCACTGCCGCCCTCACATACAAGTTTAACAAGGATAATGTATTCATCTTTCTTTTAAGTCTTACCAGTTTAAATCTTGGGGATGAGGTGCGATCTTCACTTTCCATCTGTTTACATTTAGCTTTTTACTGTGAGATGACGGCTGGGGCTCCATCCCAATAAAGTAGCTGCCATGCTCCACAGCGTTAAAGTCTTTCAGAATACTGTATTAAAAATCAGAATTAAATACATTCAGGAAATTGTTTCAACATATAAACGAAAAGTCTGAAAATAGATACGAAAAGTCTGAATATATATACAAAAAGCTTGAATATATATGTACAAAAAGTATTAATATATATATACAAAAAGTATGAATATTTATACACAGTTTGAAGCCAAATGAAAGAATCGAATGTCAGTAATGCAAATAGTGATTTATGTTAACCTTTATTTAAAGATATGTTGTTTGATTTATTCATGTTACTATGTTGTCTTTATAATGTCCATTTGTTCACAGGATCCTCGTCCACTCGTGGAGCGTGATCTGTTGGACGATCGCTGTTTCTTCCTGTTGTGAATGAAGCAATGCTCTTAAAAAGAAGACGAAAAACAACGACAAGAGAATAAATCTAAACATTTGTGTTTCTGTTTGTGTCACTGTCGCTGTCAGTTTACTGTTTACCTTTTTCGCCCCGCTGTGAGTCTGGTTGTGGGAGCAGCAGCTCCGGCCTCATCTGGGCGGAGCTACGTCTGAGTTTTGTGTATATATTCAGACTTTTTTATATATATATTCAGACCTTTTGTATATATATTCAGACTTTTTTGTATATATATATATATTCAGACTTATTGTATATATATATATATTCAGACTTTTCGTATATATTCAGACTTTTTGAATATATATTTCGACTTTCTTTATTACTCTTGGTAAAAGTAGGTAAAAGTTGTTTATTTTTTTGTTATCAAAAACTAAGAGAAACTCACCAATTTGCCATGGTCTCATTCTTCATAGTAACAAAGACAATTCCTAGAGGGTGCAGTGGAACACCTTCAGCTTCCTTTTTAATCAGTTCCAGCACTGCTTTGTGTTTACTACGATAGTGATTTATGGCATCCACCTAAATATTGGACAAATACATCAATACTGTCAAAACTAGTAGAGACCAAGAGTAATTATTGAAAAAAAAGGGAGAATCAATGCACTTTAGCATCCTTCATAATTATTACTGTACAAAGTTAGACATAATATTAATACAATAACTTGTTAAATTCTTGTTTCAGTGGCAGGTTCTATCCAGATACAACACTCTTCAATGTAAATACCGCCTCCTAACACTTTGCATGAGCCCTCAATCCCTCAACATTATTCCATAATACCTTTTCTCCACCGATGAACATTCTTCTTAACCAAGAGGGTTCAATCATCTCTCGGATTCCAGTTTTCCTCCTTATATTCTTGTAGAAGCGCAGGTGTTTGTCTATCCGAACTCTGGTAAATAAGTACTCATTACTATGATAAAACAATTGAAAAACTAAAAGTAAATTCATCTGAAGATTTTCTCTTCCTAAAATTGCATTTATCAGTAGTATTTTTATTCATATGTTATTTTTTCTCTAGTGATATTGTACTGAACCACAATGTTGGTACTGACATACATATGGCACATTTGGTAAGAGCGCCTTTATTTTTTGGTTATCATTTACAGCAAATTTATACATTATTTTTAAACTCCTTCAACTGAATTTAGCAAAGTAGTTAAAGTTACTAAGGATTGTTTTGTCCTTAATACGTCAAAGGAAAGATAAAGAACTGTGGAGGCGTTTGATTCCTTACCTTTCTCTGTGAAGCTTCATTAGCTTGTTGACGTCAAAGCCCAGTGATACAGCAGACACTCGACAGAAAGGATATGCTTCACTGTATGAAGGAAAGAATTGAGAACTTGTTTGTTGTTCTTTAAAAAGATCAGCTATACTATATGTGTATTTCACACACCTGAAATGGGCTTCTATGTCTTCTTTAGTTGCCTTTTTGGGAATCCTAGAAATAAACAAGGTGTTTTTGGTCTAGAAAAAAAGAGGTTCTGATCAGAGTTCTGGTTCTGGTGGATGAAATTGTGTATTTCAATATTTGGTGGAGGAAATTAGGGAGAAATATTGTGAAGACATTAGGAAGAAAGGAAGTGCAGTTCTCAGGTATGTGCAGAGATTTCTCGATGCATTGAGAGACACACAGCTAGAGTGAGTGGGAGATAAGAAGATCCTTCCTATGTCTTCTAGAATGAGAAACGAAGACATAGAGATCTGGTGGAGGAAGGATGAGGACCAGGAGTGTTCAGAGAAAGAGAAGGGACAATAATAGATGACTAGTAGCAGTAGTAGTAGAGTGTAACAAGATGCCTGAAGAATGGAGGAAAAGATTTTGTTGGGTTTGTAACAAATACAGAGGTAGAAAGATGATAAGCCATACATAAAGATTTTGGAAGGAGTAGTTGAGGCCAGGGTGAGGACACAAGAAGAGATTTGTGAACACCAGTATGGGTTTTGATGACCACAGATGCAATATTTGCCTTGAAGATTGCATGGGCGAGACTATAAAGAAGCTGTTGCGGGGATAGCAGATAAGGGGCAAGACTTATGCAGCGTCCAACGCTGGTTTGGGCATTTGTGATAATCGGACCTCTCCTCATATCAGTAGGAGCCGGGACCACAGGGAGAAAGACGGCACATAAAAGACAGTGAGTCAATGTGAGGAACCAGTGGAAAACCCACTGAAACACTACAAAGATGTTGATGAAGTACAGAGAAGATCACAAAGAGCTGCATGGTGTTTTTGTAGATTTAGAGATCTTGGAGACCTTTGAGAAAGTCAGGAGTGGCAGAGACATATGTTTGATTGGTGGGAAAACATGTATGAGGAAGGTACGATAGTTTGGTGAGGTGTGTCTGTTGGAAGGACTGAAGAGTGTAAAGTGGAGGTGGGACTGTGAGCCACTTTTTGTTTGCTTTGGTGATGAAGAGATTAACAGTTGAGGTCAGACAGGAGTCTCCATGGACGATGATGTTTGCAGATGACATTTTAATCTGCAGTGAGAGCAGGCAACAGCTAGAAGAGAACCTAGAGAGGTGGAGGTTTGGACTGGAGAGAAGAGGAATGAAGGTCAGTCGTAGCAAGACTGAGTAGTTGGGTGTGAATGAAACGGAGAACAGTGGAGTGGTGAGGTTACAAGGAGCAGAGGTGGTTAAGTTGCAGTGGTCGAGATACAACTGTCCAGAGCAGTGGGGACTGTGGAAGAGAGGTGAAGAATAGAGTACAGTCAGGGTGGAGCAACTGGAGAAAAGAATCAGAAGTGCTCAGCTAAGTTGTAAGACCAGCAGTGATGGATGGACTAGAGACACTAGCAATAGACAGAGGACTAGGGGGATCTGGACAGGAATGTTTGTAGAAAAATCTAGAAGCCACACTAAGATGGTTTGGACATGTTGAGAGGAGGGAGAATGGATATATTGGTAGTACGTAGAATGTGTCTAGGAGAAGAATGATCCTAGAGATGGAGCAACCAGGTACAAGACAAATAGCAGATGGACGGATGCAGTGGGGAGAGAATAAGGGGAGCTGGGAAATTATGATTTCTGATGGACAACCCCTGAAGTAGTCCAGTTGCTTTTCTTGACCTCCCCTTTACTAAAACATTAGACCAATGTCAATTGTCGCTCAATCTGATGGATCTAGTAACAGCCAGACTTACTATGTCGCTGTCTGTGATTTTTGACGTGTGATGCTGCAGCAGTAAAACCATCAGAAACAGGTGAAAAATTGGGATCATAGTATGGACCCATATTATGTTGTTCCTAGGAGTAAATGCACAAGTTTTACCTAATGCACAGATTATCATCACTAAAATGTATTATTTATATAAGATTTAAATGAGAATTTACCCCCTTCGGATATTTGCAACAGTTGTCCTTCCAAAAGTCAGGGTGTCATTACCTGGAAAAGAAATATTTAAAGGGAATGAAAAGTTTAATAGTGAGGCCAAAAACAATCAATAAATGAAAGAGACACCTACAATCTATGGTGATTGTAACAACTTAATTGCCACACTAGTAGACAGTGGAGACATAATAGCTGGGGCTCATTGTGTCCTCTTGAACCTTTAGTGCATGTTGTTTGTAAATAGGTTGTAAATAGGCGAACTAAAACAAAAATTTACAGACTCTCCTATGATAGACATTGTTTACATTCTATACTAGGAAACAAGGGATTTTACAAAATGTGAAGTTTGGTTAAAGATTTCAGCGCAATTTTTTAAAACTTTCTCACTGTGACTATGTGTTTGACACCCTGCGTAAGCCCACCAAGAAGATGTCCATTCATGTTGACTGGCAATGTTACTGCCAGGGCAAAGGTGTTCATGACAAACAGTGCGATGACCAGGTGAAGCTGAAAGGACAGGTAGTTGACGCCGTCTGGACCACACCGCTCTTTGATCTGATCCTCACTAATGCAGAAAAGAAACATCACAACAATAACGTATGAACTTGGTGACACCGATTTAAGGGAAGTAAACAAGCAATATGCTGCAGGGATGGAATGAAACTCCCATTTACCTTAAGGTTAGAAAATATGGCAGCCAAGAAATGAAGCCCTGAAGAGGAAAAGATTTTTATGTTACTTGACCATCATGTGTTTTTAGTTCTGGATAAATCAACTGACATTAATACAAAATAGGCCAGAATAAGAAGTCAGGGGAACAAATTAGTCTAGTGCAGGAAAGGGGAAACTATGGCCCATTTGGTTTTTGTGATGTTCCCCCTCCCTCAAACTTTTCTAAATTATTTATTTAAATTATCATTACACTGTACTTTGTCCTTTTTCCTACAATGCATGTATTTCTCTAATAGATGTAGCTTTTAAATGCATTATATCTAGCTAACACATCTGCAAGTGAAACGGTTTCCCCCTGCGTTGTCTGATGTAGCAAAGTTCAACTTAATCAAATCTGAACTGTTCAATTTTCTAATCCTTTTGTGCTTTAACACATGAATGTGCACAGATATGACTCGAAATTTGTAGTTTTTTCATTAATAATTTAAAAACTTACAATAGTTATTTAAATAGAACTAGACTAGAGAATCCATTTATTTAGATTTGTATTCTGTTAAATGTATTTTAGCAGAGTCCAAATGGATTAAGTGTAAAATATAGGTTTATTTTGAAAATTCAACAGCCCTAACAATCATTCAATATCTTTAATTCATGGAGTTCTCAGTACTTCCCAGTGCTGGCCTTGATACTGTGGTAACTAGATTCTGAAAACGTGTCCCTGAACACATACAGTAACTAATTCTGGCATTGACTTGTATTGGCACACCATTTCTCGTTGATCTTCTGTTCGTGCACGCTGCACATTAGTTGGTTCATCAGAGAACCTGCAAACATTCAACTTCAACATTAGACAAATTGTTCCACTTACACAGATCAAGGTTGTTTTTTTTTTTTTGTTCTTACTCACGATTGCATGTCAGGGTCAGAAAAATGTGCTATGCGCCAGTGATCTGAAAACTGCTTGAGAACGGAGAACAGCAAGCCCAAAAACTAAAGGCAAGATTGTCACAAATATTGTTGTTTACAAGAAAATGTTACAATGAACACACACGTTTTATCTGATAAAACACAGAAAATAATAGTTGATATGGAGATGGAAAAAAAAAATGTCACACCAGATAAATTCACTTACCAAAAAGACAGCCAGATATAACATGAAAACTATTGGTACTCCTCCAAAAGGGATTCCACTTAGCACAGTGCTGTGCGTGGTGCTGTAGCAGGCACTTACATTTATTTCTGGTGCGTTTGTATTTGTCAAAATGTACCACAGTTCGGCCATAGCTACAACGAAATCAATAAAAAATATATATTAATAATTATTTATTACTTTATCCGTCCATCAATCCATCCATCCATCCATCCATCTGTCTGTCTGTCCACCTGTCTGTATGTCTGTCTGTCTGTCTGTCTGTCTGTATGTCCGTCCAAGTAAAAGTTCAAAATATCTGATGATTCTGATGGCTGTTATTCTGACTTCCCTACCTTGATATTTATTCTTTTACACATAAAACTTCAAGTGAATGCAATTTATTTTGTAAGGAATGGAAATCATTATTTTGTGTTATTGCTATCACTCTACTGGCTATCAACTGCTAATCCTTTTAAGTTAAAAGTCATTTGTTCTCTGAATTATAGAAACGTGCCTTTAAAATCACAAGGCAGATATGAAGCTTACTGTGTTTTTTTGTCTGTGCTTAAAATAAGTCTGTACTGCTTACAGAGGTTTCACACATCTCTAGCTCCTGTAGACATTAACTTCACAGAAGTTGATTCTAACAGAGAACATTCTTTTTCTTCTCACTCTTGTGTCCACAACTTACTAAGGAGACATTCATCCCTGGGGAATCTGTAGCAGATGTTATTCCTCTAATCACAGGACCTGAGTTCTGACTCCTGGGATTCTGGGATTCCAACCCTTTTCTGTGCCACAGACCAGTTAAATATTTTCATGGACCTCTCTTTAAAGTGTGGTTGATAAATATAATGAAATAAAATGGGGGAAAGGGCATTATACAGATATAATAATCAATGTTAATTGATTACACAGTATAAAGCCCCATTCATAGTCCATTCATAGGTCCTAGGTCCAGATCTCAAAGTAGGGTTGAGCCCGAGGCAATGGGAGTCCGGAGAAAGAATAGAACACATTTATTTATATATTCTTGAGTACATCATCACTAATCTACTTGGAGGTGGGGTCAAGAGTAATTTTAGCGTTATTAATAATAATTATTTATTTTATATGATTTTAAATTGTGCATTGTTGTATTGTACAGTGTATTGTACTGTGTACTTTAAAATAATTGAATTATTTTGTACTCTATTTTATTCTTTGAAACATTTTATTTAGGTTAAGTTCACAGTGATAGCCATAGATTCAAGGGGTCTTGTTTCTTCCTGTTCAGTCAATACATCAGCAATTCTAAAACATGGCGTTGTCTGTAGTCCCCAGTGGTGGGCCATGCATTTCAACCATAGCCCGTCAGCGAAGTCATAGTTTTGGGACGTCAAATGAATACGTATGAGAGCAGGACTTGAGAATTCACACACATACATTATCACCGTTAATACAGGTTAATCAAGCAACACCATTCCAGAGTATTAAAAATCAACAGTCCCAAACATGTCAATTGTTCTTTACTTCAACAAAGTCCGATTTCTCCCACTTAGGAACAGGGGCGTAGCCAGAACCCTTAAATTGGGTGGGCCCAGAACAAATTAGGGTGGGCCAACCTCAAAGTATTATAGCCAAGTTTGATCAGCCCTCTCATTGGATGGGGCGGGCCTGACTGAAAAGTGGGTGGGCGGCCCACCCGTGGCTAAGCCTATGCTTATGAATAAATACACACAGGAGAGCTTATTCAATCATGGAACACATACATTGCCTTCAAGGTGGGGCCAGCTAGATGCCCCTGATGTCTTAATTACAGTGGGCAGAGCCTTCACTTTTGATTCTGAAGGTTGCGGCAGATTTCATGGAACCTGACAACACTAACTGACTGACACACTGTATGTTAGATAAAATGTTTTTATCCAACTCTTTTAAATGTAAAAACTCTTTTTATATAAATAAAAATAATACAATTTTATTTAAAAAATATTTATGAATTCATCTATTATTATTATACATAGGTTTTTCTGAGTATGTTTGGGTCAGCAGAGAAGACTTGCCTGGCCCTTATTGCCCACCATTGGTAGTTCCAGCACTTTATGTCAGAGTCGCCTCATGTGCATTCAAAACTTTGACAGACAAAAACAACTGTGACAATGAATACACACAACAGTCTACTATCAGTTATAGTTTATTATCTCTGTCATTTTTTACAAATATTACAGATAAAAAAGAAGAAACAAATATTGAATTTCAAACTGTTTTGTGTGTGTACTACAATTTATCATCATCATTATTATTATTATTACAGTTTATTCAGTTATTGGAGATTAATAACTAACAATCTTATTGATGTATCATTTTCATTTACAAACATGTCATTCAGCAGCTGTTGAACTGTGCCATGGATCAAATTGTCATGCATGACAGCGTGGTGACATTAAATGTCAGACTCGTGAGTAGGAAGGTCGGTGTTGTCCTGTTGATACAGAGAGAAAACCATCATTCATATAATTTCCATATATTAATTAACACATTGATTTGACACGATACCTGAAAATATGTATTTAACTTTCATATTTCATGTGAAGCAATGTTTTCCATGCATTAAGTAAAAAATCTTGTTCACATTCACACTTGCTTTTAGAGCAATTTCTTAACTATTAATTTTGAAAAAAAAAACTTAACAAGTCAGAGTTCACACTACTTGATATGGGAACTTGAGAAAATTCAAGAGGATCAGCTACAACTTTTATCTATTAAGGGAAATTCTATTTCTCTTGGATATGAGTAACATTCTGCCTTTGAAAATGTTTTAAAGCTTGCAGTGTTGCTATTTTTAAATTAGGTAGAACAGTTAGTGACTTAGACAACTGTACAGATACGTTTTACTGTGTGTGTGTGGCTGCAGGGAACACTAATCTACGTAGAATATACGTAGAATTAAACTATATTCTAAATGTTGAGTCCCACATAGAGGATCCATACATTATTAATTACATTGAACTGCCTGTTAAATTGTTACTTACTGGATATGAGGGATTTTGAAAAGATACAAAACTGTCGTCTCCACTGGGTTCCAACTGCAAGAAGGAAGAAAAAGGGAAAGTCTTGAATAAAATATTGTTATATTTTTTGCCCAGATTCCATGAAGGATTTCCACACATTTATTTTGGAGATATGTTAATCACAAAAACTCAAATGATATTACGTATTTATTTCTTACATTTCTGAATCAAAAACTTTTCCTTATTCTCCTTTCAGGTTCCCCCTTTTTCAGGGTTTGCCACAGTGAGCCATCTCCCACTGTTCTGTGTATATTCTACTCTAACTTCAACTACCTCCATGTCCTCGCCCACTGCATCCATAAATATCTTCTTTGACTTTCCTCCTTGTGTCCTAACTGTTAGCTTCAGCTCTAGGATCATTCTTCTAACAATATAATCACTGTCCCTCCTCTGAACATGTCCAAACCATCTCAATCTGGCTTCTCTAGCTTTTTCTCCAAACCTTCCTGTCTGGGTTGCCCCTGATCCTGTCCATCCTTGTCACTCCTAAAGGAGAACCTCAACATCTTTAACTCCTCCACCTCCAGCTATGCTTCTTGTCTTCTACCTATTCCTAGTGTCCATGCATCATAACTGGTCTCACAACTGTCCTGTAAACCTTTCCCTTCACCTTAGCTGAAACTATTCTATCATTAGCTGACACTCTTCTATCAAATCAAAAACCTTTTTTAAGATACTTTAAAAATGCCTTAAATCTAATACATGAATGATGATTTACTTACATTTATGACAGTGGCAGGTTTGACTGGAGTTGTTACGTTCTCCTCCACGACATGAACCTCTTCATTGTAGAGGGGGTTCTCGATACTCTCCTGAAAAAATGTAAAAAAAAAATTGCATAAGATGTTAGCTCTTTTCATGGACGTGAATAAAGTCCAGTGTATTGCAAAAATCCTCTGTGCCAAGGCAAAGGTTAATGTTTTATTTAAGTTGTGTCCACTTCTACCACTTTCCGACTTGTATTGTCATTCAGGAGATGGAATATGACTTTCTGGATAAAATCATGGAAGATGAAAATGTAACCACAAAGACCTGTCAATCAAGGACCTTCTACAGATCTATGATTACAAACCAAATTTTAAAATATAAGCTTTGGGAGATAAATGCAAGAAAAAGACCTCGTTTGTTCCAACTGGAACAGAAGTGGCTGGAGCCATGTTCCTGGTGGGAAGGATTTCTCCAGCTTCATATCCTGGATTCTCAAAATGATTGTCCTCTTTATCTGTCATGGACACAGACATAGAGGGGACCTACCATTGGGTAACAATGAGATAAGATATAAAGAGGACCAGTTTGTTATAATTGATGACAGATGTTCTACTTAAATGGCTGGAATGGAGATACTTGCCGGTTCTGAGCTAGATCTTTCTTCATGGTTGTCTGTTCTTGGTACATTTGGTGCTGAACCATTTCTGAAAAATCATCAACAGTGTATTAGAGGCAACACAACAGGTTGTTGGCCTATCAGATTAGACAGATTGTAATGAACTGAGTCAAAATCCGTTCATAATAATAAGGCATTCAATATAACAAGATAGTATATATCTCTAAATATCTCTATTTTTAGAATAGATTTTTCTTATGGTTAGATTATGTTGTACCATGAATTACCTTAGGGATCATTAAAGTATTCATCTATCAATCTATCAATCTATCCAGTTACCGACCTTTCTACCAACTTGCCTCTATACCCATCAATAGCCATAAAAAATTGATGGACACATTTTCAGAGACCTTCCCCCAGGCCATTGTTTGTATTTACATTACATATTATTCTTGTTATATACATTTTATATAACTTTGTCCATTCATCCATCCATATACCTTTCAAAACATCTCATTATGTTAACATAATTTTATCATCTTCATGGTCTTATCTGTTACCTGGTCTCAGGGGCAGCAGTCTCCATGACTCCCACCCATACACTCTAACCCTAACACACTTCCTGTGGGTGGTGAGCCCATTGGAAATCATGTGTGTCGGGATGGTGCAACTTAGCAACTGGTCGATTAGACCCTAAAGCCTTGCAGACCCAAGTCCACTTCCCTAACCATTGGGCAAATTGTGGTATCATCCATCTCATTATCAAGAGTGACTAAAGGATCTATACATAAGGCTGTAAAAGTCCCTTCAGTTGACTGCATTGTGATGACATATCACACTGTGTGTCTTCAAGAAACCTACTACTGTATGTCCAGTTGCTCATCATCTTACCTGAAGTTGGCCATCGAAGGGAATTGTGGCATCGATGGCATATTGGGCATTTTGGGCACGGAGGGTAAGTTGTTTCGCACCTTCTCTAACAGGATGGATTTCTTTCTGGAGGCGTAGACAAGAGCCACCAGGAGAGTCACAATTAAAACTGTCACACCGATGGCTATTGCAACTGTAACACACAGAAGAACACTTCTAGATAGGAAAACAATGATCTTGGAATGATGAGCAATTATGGTCAAAACGTCCAAACTACCAGAAGATGTGATTGCAGTGAATATGTTTGTCTGGCAGTATTCTCCTTGCCAGTCAGGAGGGCATCTAGAAACAAATAAGCAAGATGTTTCAGAACGTTAGGGATTCTGTTCTGTCTCTGTAATATTACATTGTTTTCTAAATAAAGACTTAATGTCTTACTTGCAGAGAGCTTTGTTGTCGTCAAAGTAGCAGGTGCCCCCGTTCTGACACTGACAAGGTGGTGGCATAGTTGGTGGTGGAATAAACCCTGGGGTTCAAAATAGGATGACATTAAGGAAGGAAAGCAAACCCCTTGTCATTGTGACTCACTCCACTGCACACAACGAAATGTGACCTCTGTTTTTAACCCACTACCAAAGTGAGCAGTGGGCAGCTTTGAGTGCCCGGGGAGCTGTGAGTGGGGACGGTGCCATGCTCAGTGGACCTCAGTGGTAACTTGGCGGTAGGGGGATTCGAACCGGGGGCCTTGCGGACCCAGGTCCTCCTTGTTAACCATTAGGCCACCAACTGCCCCAACTTTTGAGGACTATTGTTGCTGTTAATGAATTAGTGTTGCTCAATTATTACACGAGATATTTATATAGAAAACCCCAACAGTATAATGGCTATCAATGTCAATTTTGGAAGAATCAGCCTTTAGATTGTAAAAAAAATGAAGCCCCTGTGCCTGTTATATCTGCAACTTTGTAATAACATTGGGCAAGTCTTTTAACGCAGATTGCTTGGTGTCCAAGTGACCAAGAAGTTTTGAGGACTTCATGGCTTCATCAGGGAGCTATTCGCCACATATTGTGCAGTGCAGGCATGGTGTGTAAATATATATTTCAAGAAAAAATCTCAGAATTTTCTTTTTAATGCAGCTTTTCTTTTCTTTGAAGACAGAGGCTCTTCTTCTTTCAACCCCCTTTACACTGTGCAAAAAAATCCTACCAAATATGTTTTTTATTTCATGCAAAAGAAGTTGTTTTTTTCTAAGAAAATGAAGAGTTGCTTGTTTGCGTACCAGCGTCACATTCTGTGTTACTTCCGGGGACAAAGTTGATGCCCTCAGGACAGGCACATGTGTAGCCATTCGGGCGAAGCAAACACAGGTGGCTGCAGGTTCCTTTACACGGGTTCTTCACTGAGGATAAGAGAAAAGTTGAAACACGTTTGAAAACAAATCTTTGTTTACATGTTCTAAGCTGGGAGGATGTTGCTTTATAGCTTACTGCCTATAGAGTTGTATCTCTGCTGCTGGTACACAGAGACCTGGGTAAGCCAGGGTCCAGCGGTTAGCAGCTTTGTTTTCGTGCCACCACCGAATTTGTCCTGTCTGAAGACCTCCCCTTTCTCCTCAGTGCTCCAATACACATCGTCTTCGAACACACACACGCTGAAGGGGTTTCTCACGTCTGCACAGTGGTCATTGAAATGGTTAGGTTGAGGAATCGTAACATCTGCGCTGATGTTTTTTATTTCTATGAGCCTTGAGTAAGACACTAGTTTCCTGATACTCACCAATAAAGACAGCAGTTCGTCGATCTTCTCCTGACGGCAAAACAGACTCAATGCGGCTCTCTTTGGAGTCAGACCAGTAGATTCTATCTCCATTTGTAAAATCCACAGACAAGCCAGTGGGCCAGCCAAGGCCTTCGCCCACGAGAACCTTCCTTTCTTGACCGTCCAGCCAGGAACACTCTATTTTGGCTGCTTCACCTCTGTCGGCCCAGTACAGCATCCTGAGGAATGACAAAAAGTTTTAAAAATTCCTTTTTTGATTAGATTTTGATAGAACTCTATTTTCTACATGCCTGACTTTTAGCACTGAACAGCAAACAGTACACCTCAAATAGAAAAAACAAACAAACTCTGCTGTTTTCTTCAATTCCTTGTTCATCTTAATGCATTGTTCCACTAAATGTTTATCACCTGGGAGAAACAATGAACCGTGCAATGACTAAAAGCACTGTATTTGTCAGTACAATGTTATTGCTAGTGATGTAGGAACGGAAGTGATTTTTGTCACTGTCAATAAAACCATGCAAAATGGACAGAA
>JAFBJS010004117.1:27050-53613 GCA_016785265.1 Paraplagusia blochii | reverse complement strand
TGAGCCTTTTTTGTTGTTATTATATTTGTCCAGATTAATGTAGATTAAGTGGAAGCAGACTTTTAAATGGACAAGAAATTAAAGAAAGAGTGGTCTAATCATTTTTTAATGACTGTATTTTGGTTCATTACGACCCACCCAAATCAGATGCACCATAATGTGAGTCTTCCTGTAATTGGTGAATTCTGTTGTTGTGCCTTTTGCTGCTGGCTTGTTGCTTGGTTACTTAAGAAAATCTGGCTGTAATTGTTTTGTTTACTGTTGTTTATGTTTGATTTCTTTACGATGTATTGACGTACTGCAAAGAAAGCCTTTCCCAAATTGTGTTACGCTTACTTGATATAATGACTTACCCTAGTCTTGGGTTGACAGCCACAGCAGAGGGATGACCCAGCTCAGTTTTAACCACGTGCTTCCTGTAACGTCCATCCAGCAATGCCACCTCCAGTCTCTTTAATTGGGAATCCGCCCAATAGAGGTTTCTAAAAGAATTTTTTTTTTCATTAGTCCTTTTAAACTCACTCCAAAAATAGTTTGATATTTGGCCTGAAAGTTAAGGTGTCTTCATCCATTCATCTTCATCCTCATCTGCTACAGATCGCAGTGACTCATTGGTCAAGTTAACAACAATAATTAAACAACACACAAACTACTGTTGTCCATTCTCAGCTACTTCACCTCTGCTGATGAATCTCCGTTTTTTTTAAACACAAACAACAAATTCCTTTGTGAAGAACCACAAACTCACCGGCCCACCCAGTCCACTGCAATCCCGCCTGGTTTGGTGATGTATTTGATGCCGAGATCCACAGCTGCACCAATGTTGTTACTGCCACTGTCCACAGATGGTATGTATGCTCTCTTGATAGCCCCAGGAACTGAGTCCTTACTTGCTACAGTGAAGTACACCATACCTTTGGAAATACAAGGGCATTGTCAAGAGCATTCAGTATTCATTTTAAACTACTTTATTGTATATATTGTAATAACCCATTGATTTTATGTCAAAGATATGTCATACTGTATCCAGTGTTGTTATGCTCCCAGTCGTAGTCCAAAGCAACAATGCGGTCTTCTTCTCGAAGGAAGTCATGGTAAGCCTCTGTCTGTAGGTTAAACCTTCGAATGCGAATATTCTCAGGGAGTAGCAGCAGGGGAGTCGCTCCTAGAATGGAACAGACGAGAAAAATGTTATTTTCACAACAATAAAATGGGTATGTCCTGCCATCCATTTTCACCCACTTAAGGGTTACCAGGCTCCAGGGCAGCAGTTCCCACTATTGCCATGAACCTTCCTGCAGGAAGTGAACCCACTGAAAAGCACCAACCACTATAACTGAGATTTAATCTTCCCCAGTAAATCACCAATGACTCTGGCCCAAAGCAAAGCCCATTAAATTAAATGTAGAATTGTATTAACTATATATATACATATATATCTATATGTATATATATATATAGGTCATTTCGGGTCACTTTGGGTCATCTAACTCTTGTATATTAAATTATTATTATTTAATATTAAATAAATTTTGGAATATAAATAAATATATAGGCTTCAGGTTCTAATCCACCAGCTGTCAGGTTTCCAGTGAGGTGCTCTGATCATAGCATTGTCCCAACCCACATCTCCCCACAGGAAGGGTTATTGTTTGGAGCAGTATGATTTGGGTGGGAATCTTAGAGACTGCTGTCCCTGAGACAAAGTATTGGATAAGAGGATAAAAATGAATGGACAAATGAAAAAGGATCATTTACATGAACGCCATTCCATTTATTTAAACCTTTTCCTAACCTTCAGCCTCACAGGCATTGCCATTGCCCACTTTCCTGTATCCGGCTGCACACTCGCAGTCATAGCCACCTTTGGTGTTTTTGCAGACCTGTGGACAGGTGCCGTACTCCTCACACTCATTAATGTCTGGTGGGGAGAAAAATAAAAAACCTTCTCAGATACCTTCAAACTTTTCCCTGGGCCGAGAGCTCAGGTCCATACAGTACCTAAGCATGAATAGGTGTTCTCTGGGTCCACTTTGTATCCTTTTCTGCAGGAACAGATGAAACCAGTGCCATTCAGGTTGGTGCATTCGTGCTGACACAACTTCTCCTCACAGTGACGATCATTTCCGAAATCTAGAATAAGGACATGGTTTTAATTTTCCAGAGTTAACTAATAGTCTAACTAATATATGTTCTTTTTTTTTTTTTTTTACCAAAATTATGTATGTACGATGTAATCTAAATATCATATTACACCACATGAAATATGAATAATTTTCATTCTATTCTGACTGTTATTATTTGTTTTGTCAATTGCATGGACTCGGTAGGAAGAAAGAGATTGGACTGAAATCAAGTTCACTGTATGACAGGTGTATCAAACTTGAAACAACAGAAAATGAGGAATTGGTGACTTGTTTCTTCCTTTTTTCCCTTTGTGGGTTTTGGGGAGTTGTTCCTCAGCTGGTGTGAGGGTCTATAAGGGCAGGGGTTATCTCTATATATTCCTTTTTATTCTTGTTTTTATGCAGGCTTGTTTGTAAAGTACCTTGAGATAACAGTTGTTATGATCTGGCACTATAAACAAATAAAAGTTGAAATTGTAGCAAAACCTTTCATAAATTTTGTGGACCGCAACATTAAGCTTTAATGTCTAAATGGTGGCAACAAATGATCATTCCCCAGGACACCGATGGCCCATGAGCTGCAAGTCTGAGACCCCTGCTGTGCGATGCAGTTCAAAAATCATTTAAAACTTCTGTCTGGAAACTGTGGAATGGTCACTTATCCCTTAAACCATTAACCAGTCGTGGTCAGAAGTTTACATACATTATGTTCCTACACTTCAGGTTACTCACTTGAATCATGAATAAACTAGCATCCACAATACCTTAGGAATAATGGGAAATTTGGGGGAAAAAAAAAGAAAATGCAAAAATTCCTCATAATTTGAGATATAGTGACATATCTTTTTTATATTTTTTTTAACTGACTGTCAAAAGTTTACATACACCCTTTTTGTTAACTACAGAAGCCTCATCTGATCATATGCACTGATACTTTTATTTTATGTGTTATAAGTTATTGACAGTAGGGCAGCAGTGCATGGCAGAGACTAAGAGCTGTTTTGTTACGAGAATATTTTTTGGCCTGAAATGGCCCATATCTAGTATTAATAGCAGTGAAAAATATATATATATATATGTAACTTACTGCAGCCTAACTCATCAGTGAGGTCTCCACAGTTGTCATTGTGGTCACAGACGTATGGCAGTGGAACACAGTTCCCGTTGGTGCATTTAAACTCCTCCACTGTGCATGGACGCTTGGTTGGTTCACGGCCTGATGAGAAGACGTTTAGATTAAGACTTCAGTTATGAGGAGATTTAATACCTTTACAAGTTGGTGAATTATAAGTCAAATAAAAACTGTCGTACACAGCTCCTCGGTCTCGTCACTGCCGTCTCCGCAGTCATCCTTCTGGTTGCACATACGGCCGGACAAAATACAGTAGCCATTTGCGCAGCGGAACTTGGACGGCAACTCACAGCTGATGTTCACTGGTAAAAGTAAAATCAAGTTTCAACAATGGAATGTTTATGAAGAGCGTACCAAGTCTCCAAGTCACCAGAGTCTAGAGATCTTTATTTTTTCTCACATTGTGATTTAGACTTGTTATACTTTAACCCTCTCAAACCTTACTGTACCAAAAGGCATAGAAAACAATTCTCACGGCATAGACTGAGCTGTTCGTCAGAGCGATCTCCACAGTCATCTTCACCATCACACACCCAGCCCTGGCTCACACACAGATGGTTGTCACACTGGAACTGGGTCAAAGGACACCAACGGCCTCCTGGGTAACGGGTAGCTGTTTCGTATGAACACAATGGGATTATATTTTGTGAAGAAGTGGTGTCTTCAAAATATACCAACTGCTCTTATTGTTCCGTTTCTTTTTTTTATTCCTGGTTCACAAAAATAAGATCAGATATTACTTACGGCAGTTGGTCTCATCTGACAAGTCCTGACAGTCGGCCCTGCCGTCACATTGCAAGACAGAGGGGATACAGTGTCCCGAGTCACACTGGAATCGCCCTGGACGACACGTATACAACTCTAACAGAGGATGCAGATAAAGAAAATGCATTTGTATTTGTTAGATACTGAAGCAGAAACAGAGAAAAAATATGTTACTTGGTCATTCATTCTATTGTGTCTCTCTAAGTGTTCTCCTTTCTGTACTCTCCATCTACTTCTACTTTGACTACAAATATCTCCATGTCATCGCTCACTGCACCTCTCAATCTCCTCCTTGGCCTTTCTCTTTGTCTCCTACCTGGTAGCTCCATCTCTAGGATCATTCTTCTACCAATGTATCCACTGTCCCTCCTCTGAACATGTCTAAACCATCTCAATTTGTCTTCTGTGGCTTTTTTTCTACCGTTAAGATTTTAGAATGTTTAGATTCCATTTGGTCCACTGTTGGAGACGACAGGGAGAATTCCTCTGTATTAGTAATCTTCAGTAAAACTACGGAGACAGCCACGTTGCTGGATTGTAATCATCAATTAGCTACTGGATTGGTCTAAAACGATTACATGTCAAACGCTCCGAAACTGAAATCTTATGACAACCTGAAGAGGTTAAATAAAATCATTTCAAAAAAATGGACAGGATTTTCTGTGACTCCCTTTTAGCTGTAAGATTCAAACAATTCATTTATTTTATTAAGTTGAAATTGTGTAGTGTCGAGATGCAGAATGAACCAATAACAGGGTTTGCTCACAGCCATGCATCCCACAATCTTGCACAGAGCATAACTCTAACTCTTGCATGTTTCATGATAATTTAAGATAAAATAACAATTTCCAATCAACTCTATAATGCATACCACAGTCTCGTTCATCAGAGTTGTCCCCACAGTCGTTGTCGTGGTCACAAACCCAGTTTCCTGGGATGCACTGCTGATTGTCACATCGGTACTCACTCTCAGAGCAGGGCCTTGGTTCTGCACAGTACAGTCCCAGAGAAAAATGTCTTTAGCATAAAGTATCCACAATTGAGACATTCTCTACACCACACTACTTGGTGTCCATGTCAAGTTATTTATAAAGTAAATGTAGTATTTCATATTTTAATAGGAATAACAGAAAGATAGAGGAAATGTGAAACATACGGCAGTTTCTTTCATCCGAGTTGTCCCCACAGTCATTGCGCCCATCACACTGCCAGCGGATGGGAACACAACGGTGGTTGTCACATCTGAAATCTCCCAGAGCATCACAGGTCACTTCCTCTGGAAAAAAAAAAAAAAAAAAAAGTATTACAACCTGGAGAATAGTTTGTTTTGTTGAATCAGAAGGTTTATTCTTTAACTGAGTGACTACTGACTGGGCATAATTACTATTCTATGAAAGAATACAGGACTCCAAAATAATTTAGAATATCTGAATTTTTTTTTTTTCAATTATTAACAAATGTTTTATTTACCAGTCTAAACTAAGTTTTTTTGTCAATGCATACACGATTACTGAGTTTCTGGCACCAATATCTTCCAATAATTTGAACCGTATTTTCCAAAATAGAAATTGCACTGTTTAGGTAATGACTACTGACCGCAGCCTTGTTCATCGCTGTTGTCAAGACAGTCATTAGTGCCATCACAGCGGGCCCACTGAGGAACACAGCGGTAGTTTGTCTTGCAGGAGAACTCAGTGTCTGGATCGCACTTGTAGTCTGGACCCACTGGATTAAAAAAAAAAAAAAAAACAGGATTGTATATAAAAAGAAGAAATGACAATTGAAATTGTTCAGAAGATACAACAATTCCCATAGGTTAAACATATTATATATTCATTTTTTCAATGTATATTAATCCTGAACATTGCTCAGAAAGCTTTTGGAGTCATAGCTAGAAAGACACACCTCTTAAAGGATTGTTGGAGCATTACTAGCTACTGTAGTCAGCTGTCTCACAGAGTAATACTGCACTATGAGGAGTAATATGTATTGGGCTTCAATGTATTGTTATGATGTTTGTAAAAGGAACCCAAAAGGCCTGCTTTTAGGAGACCTACTTACAAAGAGGATCTTAAACTGAAGGCCAGAATCATCACTGAAAGGCTCAGTAATAGAAACAAGACCAACTCAGATATGGATGAGATGGTATTGAGCACGGTTGACTTCAAAATTGCACAAGTTGATGTGTAGAAAAGGTCGTTATGTGATGCAACTGAACAATGTTCATGACAAAGAACTGACAATAGACCTTTCACATTTCGTCTTATGGTGCAAAGTATAAGATTTCCTACTCACTGCAAGTCTCATATGGTTCATCAGATCCATCCCCACAGTCATCCTGAGCATCACACACATAACTTGATGGTAGGCAGCGTCCATTGGCACACTGGAACTGTCCCGGTGAACAAGTTCTCTGGGCACAAGTGTCTTGATCTTCATCACTGCCATCAGGACAATCTTTCCTACCATCGCAGTGCCATGAAATGGGGATGCACATCTTGTTTTTGCATTGAAACTGGTTTTCCAAACATCTGTGGTCGCCTAAAAAGGATCACAGCACAAAATACAGCATAAAAATCCTCGGCAAGAATAACCTCTGACCTGGTAGATGTCAACAGAAGAGAAGGTTTTACTGCAGAGAGCAGCGTCCTCATCTGAGTTGTCAGGACAGTCTGAGTGGCCGTCGCAGAGAAACCCAGGGTGAGTGCAGTTTTTATCCTGACACTGGAACTGTCCGATGGGACAGCTGCGCTCAGGACAGGTCTGAGGTTCATCTGAGCCATCGCCACAGTCTGACTGTCCATCACACTTCCACCATATGGGGACACATCTGAGGAAAACAGGAAAGGAGTTTTGTTTACCATTGTTAAATCTTTGTGGATGAAAAAACAGTGATTCATTCACAAGATGAAAAGGTTTTATTGTGAATAAACAAGTGGCAAAGAAACTAAGTGTAACACTGGTATCTACTGAATGAAAATATATATATTTTGTACAACGTTTGCAAATAAATCCAAATATTGTTTTGACAGTAACAATTGCATATAACAGCATGAATTTTTATTTATTTATTTTTATTAAAAAGGATTGATTAAGTTCTGCTCTGAAAAAAATAAAAATAAATAAATAATAGACTGCTATAAATTACCTTTCATTGTCTGCACAGCGAAACTGAGTGCTGGAGCAATCAGCAACACACTGAATCTTAAAGCCCACAGCGAGGCCGATGAAGTGATCTGGACAGCTGCAGGAAGCAGATTGACCACCGGGTGCGATAAGGCACAGGTGACTGCAGGTGAGGTGGTGGGAGGAGCATGGATTGTCACCTGTGGAAATATTAAGATTTGAATCCCTTACATAAAGGTGCGTACCACACGTCCAGACGTCCTTCAAGATCCACCTACTTCGAGGTTGTCTGTAGGGGTGGGTCACACGAATGTCATAAGGACGATGAGTGTTGTTCCCCATAACGGTGCGCTGTTCGCCGGTGTACTTGTGAGCTTTCTCAATTGTGTGTGTATTCCAGTCGGACCAGAAGACCCAGTCCTCAAACAGGGACACGGCGAAGACATGAGGTAGCGTCCCAGAAATGGCTCGATGTCGGTTCTGACCATCCATGTCTGCGAAGCTGAGGATTGTGGAGAAAATTAAATAAAGAATAATGCCTAGCAAAGCCCAACCGCTGCATGAAAGCCTAGAGTCAGCCAAAAATTCACACATCAGAACAATTTCTTCCACAAATTAATGATCAAATAAATAAAAAAACTTACTCCAGGAAGTTCAGGTGAGCATCAGCAAAGAAGATCCTGTTTGTGGTGTAATCTATAGTCAAAGCACTTGGCCACTCTAACTTGGTTGTGATGATGGCACTGACGTTGCTCCCGTCCATGCCGGCTCTGCCAATGTATGCGTTGTCAGCCCAGTCTGTCCAGTACAACCAGCTGGGTAAAAAGAAATGAGAATGACACATAAAAGAAACATTGTAGAACCTAAATACAGAGTAAAGGGATATGGATATGGACAATATGGATATAGAAGGGTTGAACTTTCTATTAGACTAATGGTAGAAAAGTTGTGCATTAACTATTATTGATGAAGTAAGTGGTAATGTTAAATATATATAAAAATCTGTATATATCTATGTCTATATATATATATATATACATACACATATATATATATATATACTGTATATGAGAAATAAACAAAGCAGACATAGTTCGATGTGTTTCAACCTTACCAAAAATGTGTGCTATCTAGCTCAAGTATTTTCAATTATAATTGATAATTATAATTACAATAATATAATTGATCATTTTCAATTATAATTAAGTAACAACTATTCATCTTAATGGTGGCCTAGGAAACCAGTCTAAGAGTGTCTTTCAAAATTGGTACAGGTTTTAGTTTCAATTACACTTGTATGGCGGTTAGATTTAGAATGAAATCTAAATTGTGATTGCTGAAAATGCTAATGCAGCTTTCAATGAGGTCTGTCATTGTTTGCAAAGTTATTTAACAAAAGCACTTGTGGTAGCTTGCCAGGAAGGCAACCTTTTGTGGGCCTTTTCATTGGAGATGCTCAACAAAAACTATTTTATTTTAAAGTACATTGTACTTTTACCCATATCTAGGGTTGACAGCTACAGCACGAGGTCTGCTGACAATGTAGGTCTTATTTCCATCGGTGAACTGTCCAGATAGAAGCTTCTTCTGGTATCGGCCATCCAGTTCCATCACATGCACTGAGCTATAGTATCCGTCCACCCAGTACAACTTCCTGCAAGACACAACGACTTCTCTTCAACATTAAAGAGCCAGACATTCAATAAAAAGAGAGATATAGACAGATCGACCTCTGTTATCTGACATGCAATTGCATAACACATTGTGTATTGGTAGTTGCAAAAATGCTTTATCTACTTCACACACCTTCCCACCCAATCCAGTGCCAGACCTTCAGCTCCAAGCAATTTCTCATCAGCCACCGTTTCCCTCTCAGTTCCCCCATAACGCATCCTCTCGATTTTTCCTGCCCCTGCATCCAGCCAGTAAAGCCTATTGTCATAGGAGTCAAAATCTATGCCAACAACAGAAGACAGACCCTGCTGAACGATACTCAGGTGTGAACCATCAGTGGTCAAGTTGCGTATGTAGTAGTGGTTGCTGTATAGCAGATACGGGGCAATGCCGCTGTTCTGACGACATGTGCGGCCATCAGCTTCTCTGATGTACCCTGGAGCACATTTGCATATGTAGGAGCCAACAGTATTGTCGCAGATCTGGCTGCAGACAGCTGGTGTGCTGATGCACTCGTTGATATCCTCGCACGCTTTGCCGTCTGGCATCAGGCGATAACCGGGGTTGCACGAGCAGTAGTAACTAGTGAGGGTGTCCGTGCAGATCTGGGCACACTGATGGACTGATGGGTTTTTACACTCATTTATTCCTAAAGAAAAAGGGACATTGAGGTAAAAGGTTTTTATAGCACAAACAAAGTGATATCACTACAGCTGAGAACAGATTCTAACTAGATTAATAAAACTGGTTGATCTCTTTGAGACCTAACTAAATCTAAATTTCAATAAAATAAATATGCACTTTCAGGCAATAAGTTAATGTTTTGACTGTTTTGTGTCAATAATAAATGTCTCCGGCTGACAACCAAAAGTGCACTTTTGGGCCAAAACTTTTCAGTGACAAAAAATTTGCTGCACCTCTAGTTAATACCGGTGAAAAAATGTTATCCTTTTGCTGACTATAAATTGGTAATTGTTAAAGAACTTATTGATAATCGTGGTAATCAAAAGGCTTAAGGAGCTACAATGTTTACAGTGTCATTAAACTCATTTTAGTTTAAGAAATTAGTGAAAAATTATATTCTCTCAGTAAAATTTGTGGGGAATTATCGCTTCTGTACCTCAGCCAATCACATTACAAAGGGCAGTTATATAAAGTGTTTTGTTTAGGACCAAAACAGTGTACTAATATAATAAATGTCACATTGATAGGCATTTCCTTTAAATACGTTGCTCTCACTTACCGCAACCTTTTTCATCACTGTTATCGTTACAGTCCTTCTGTCCATTGCAAACCTTGCTGCTTTCAATGCATTGGCCTGACGTGCACATGTAATGGTTGGGAGCACATGTGGGCTGTGGTGTTGTGCACAGACTCTCCGTCTCATCTGAACCATCCAGGCAATCGTTCGACCCATCACAGGTGAAAGATGCCGAGATGCAAGCCCCATTACTGCAGGTAAACTGGGTACTGCTGCAAGTGTCGTACGTGCAACCCAACTCATCACTACCATCTCCACAGTCGTTCACACGGTCACAGCTGAAAAATTATATTACACAGTGTAAAGTGGTAAAACAACACAACATTCTCTTTCCTAGGAAAGGTGGACTTTCTACAGATACACTTATATCAAAAACAAAATTTCATTTACTGGAAGGGAACAAGGATGCAAAGTCCATTGGCGCAGGCAAACTCATCCATATGGCAAGTTCGGTTTGGGCAGTTGTGGAGCTCATCTGCTGCATTGGCACAGTCTCTTTCCCCATCACATACTAAGTTTAGGGGTATACATCGTGGATGGCCAGGATACCAGGTAGGACAAGTGAACTCACTTGGACTGCAGGTGCGTTGTCCTGTATTTCCAGAGAATTAGATATTCAGGTGCATGAAAAGAAATTAACTATTTTTTTTTCAGAGAACAACTCGTTTTCTCGCCACACTATATGTATCTCAAACAAATCTGTTTACACTGGGTTACCTTGTATGTAAGATAAAAATATATATTTACCACACTGTAGTTCAGGAGCCTCATCACTGTTGTCCCAACAATCATTGTTGCCATCACAAATCAGATTCTTGGGGATACAATTCCCATTTGTGCACGTAAACTGGCTGGTACTGCATGTCCTGATTTGATCCTCTGTCATCATTCAAAACAATATTAGAATATAGCAGGTTGATTCTGCAGGTTTAACCTGTTGATCCTTCAAATAATACAGAGTTTTCTTGCAAACTGCTGCGAAACAAAGTTTTTTAAACGTTTAATAAAAATTAATGTCAAGCTGCCTAACCAAACTCATTAACCCTGACATTGTTATTTGTTTACTATTAAATTACTATGCATTTACTCTTAAACAATTCCACTTAGTGCCAGCAGATGCTTCTAAACCAGGGGTAGGGAACCTATGGCTCACGAGACAGATGTGGCTGTTTTGATGACTGGATCTGGCTCTCAGCTAAATCAGGTGTTGTTTTTTTTTTTAACAAATAACTAATACATAATTTTGCTGTTATTTAAATAAAAATACAGAAGAAAGCCATGGAATAGAACTAAGACAGATATATAAATCTGACGCATCTGTGGTGCACAGCGTAGAGCCTATCCTTTCTCTACTCCAGTGTGAGGGACGGCCCTATATATTTCAAATTTTATTGGAATAAAGCGAGTTCTGTTTTAATGAAGAAATAAATTGCTCTTGTTTTTGATCAGCTCATTTGTGCACAGCGAACACTTTCAAGCAAGGCAAAAAGAAAAAAGATAGCGATACTATAAAACAAATATATGGCTCTCAGATGATTGGATTTTGAAATATGTGTTTTCTTGGCTCTCTTAGTCAAAATGGTTCCCGACCCCTGTTCTAAATCCTCAGTTGCCTCACTGAAATCTTTTCCTTTTCATAAAGCTCCTCTTAATTTGATACTTTTATCTAGAAAAGTTCTTACCACAGGAGCTGGGTTCATCTGTCCCATCCTCACAATCATTAAATGAATCACACACCCAGGATGCAGGGATACATTTTCCCCCATCGCAGCGGAACTTGTCTGGAGAACATGTGCGTCCAGCTGTTAAATTGAAAAAAAAAAAAATCATATGTTTAAAAATGTTCCCAGTTGCACTTCTATTGTACTTTCTGTACAATCAATTGATGAAAATCCAATGAATGATGTTGGACTCACCGCAGAACAAAGGGTTCTCATCACTGTTGTCTCCACAGTTGTTATAGCCATCACAAAGGTTGTCAGGGTAGATGCAGATGTTCGTGTTGTCACATTTCACCTGGCCTGAAGGACACGTCCTGTCAGCTGAAGCAAGGAAAGAAAATGTTACATCCATCAATAATTACCCGTGGCTCTACCGGATTTTAGGACTTTCATTCTTGAGCTATCCTCCTATCACCTTTAAATATTTTTAAAAGAAACTATTACTACTCACGGCAATTGATTTCATCAGAGGTTGCATTGTCTCTGCAGTCGTTGAAGCCGTTGCATACGAAGTCTGCACTGATGCAGCGTCCGTTAAGGCAGGTGAACTCAGTGGCAGGATTACAGGTGGGAAAAGGGCAGCCCCGCTCATCGCTGTTGTCGCCACAGTCGTCTGTGTAGTCGCACGTGTAGCTGACTGGCACGCAGCGGCCGTTATCGCAAGTGAAGGAAGTGGCCGGGCAGGTGTGGAAGGCTGTGGAAGGAAGGGGTAACAAGGTGTTTCTTAAGTAGTTGAAGTAATAGTAGCAGTCAATTAAATGTAATTTCATTTTTGTTTTGTATCAGTTTACATTTTAATGTATAATCATCAAGTTGAAACTTGATTCCTTACCACAAACTCTTTCAAGCTCATCAGAGCCATCACGGCAATCATTGTAACCATCGCACTTCCAGTTTACTGAGATGCAGTTTCCATCAAGGCAGGTAAACTGGTCGGCCTGGCAGCGCTTCCCTGTGTCGCGAATGCAGTCTTTGCCGTTATTGGCAAGATACCACTTGCCCTCATGAGGACACTGGCACTCTGGTCCAACTGGACCTGTGGATTAGGAAGACGTGAATTAAAGCCTTTAATTAGAATGATTGTAAAATATGTTCATAATTTTCTATATTCCTCTTAATTAACAGCCAATGGGAATATTCTGTTTTTAAGGTTTAGTGTCAATAAACAAACAGTACAATTTTATTTATATAAAATCATTATTTTCATAGGACAACTTTAGACTATAGCAAGCATTTAGGAAGACTTTGGTCTTTTTCTCTTTTTATTTTAAGGGAGAGATATTTCATAAACTTCTCTTTTAGTATGATGCTACTGTATGAGAAGGAGGAGCAAAACCACCCAACCCAATAAGACCTTCTGCAGCTTAATATTACACGTGTCTACTTAGGGTCGGGTTAAGTTCTGGGTGGTACATTTAAAGTCTTTTGCAGTTACACACTGGGGCTGTCACCACTAATACTTGCAACCATCACCAGCTTTTCTTACCAGATACACAAACGTGGCTGCAGCCGCCGTTGAACTGCTGACAGAAGCTGGTGCAACTCTCCTGCTTTGAGGCAGAATAAACATGGATGACATTTGGCCTGTACTGCATATCCTGGGCCAACACCGCAAAGCCAGAGCCATCGTCTTTCCCAGCCCTGAATACACCTCTCTCAGTCCAGTCCGTCCAGAAAATATCCTGCTGGAAGACCGTCAAGGCAAAAGGATACACAACGCCATGTATGATAACCTGCCGGTTCTCACCAGTTAGAGAAGATCGCTCTATTTTGTCTCTGTCGAAAGAGAGACAGCGAAGATTTGAGCATCACTATGTTTGCGAGAAGGATTTGAGGGCAATGATTAAAGACAGAACTTACAATGAAGCATCAGCCCAATAAAGCATCCTCTCCTCATAATCCAATGACAGGGCGTTGGGTGTTGACAGGCTACTGTTGATGATAGCAGTGCGGAAGTTGCCACCAAGCGTGGCTCTCTCAATCTTAGCTGGTACACCCCAGTCAGTCCAGTACAGGTAACTTGGTTGGATGAGAAAATAAAAAGATTTAGATTAAAAAACTTTTTATGGGTGGATGATGTAGTTCTAATCAGAGTATTATATTTTTTAAAAATATGCTTTTGGTAAAATGATAATTTAGTTGTAGATTTTTTTAATAAAATAATCTTTTTGTTTTTTTTTTACCCATAGCAAGGGTCGACAACAATTCCTCGGGGGCGGCTTCCATGTGCAACGATGGAACGGTTTAACCCATTCAGCCCAATAGACTGAACGTTTCGTCTGTAGTAGTCGGTGAAGTAGAGACGATTGTTGACCCAGTCAAATGCCAGTCCTTCTGGATCATCTAAATCTGTGTTAAAACAAGTTTTCAACAACATTTATAAAGCAGTTTTACAAAGACAAACATATAATTTTGTCCCCCAGTGGCAGAAACAACCATGTCTTTTAACCCTGTCAATCATGCAACTATGGTCAACCTCAATCATTACAATCAAACATGACCTGACTTACTTGTAGCTATGTTGACAGGAGGGCTTGAGGTAGACGTTGTAGTTACATATCCAATTATACTTCGACCAATCCCCTTGTACTGCGTGAAAAAAATTCTTTTGCTCTTCGAGTCAAAGTCCAAGCCCATCGTGTTGTATCCTAAATTCACTGCAGGGAAAGGTGTGCTGTGATCTGCTGGGTCTAGTCTCAGGCTATTCAGCGTGTAGTCTGTGGTGAATATGAGAAACTCATCCAGTCCGTAGCCACACGTTACTCCATTATTAAGGAGTGACCCATGTGCGCAAGCACATTTTGGTTTTGAATCGCCTGGTATGGCGAAACAGAGCTGTTGGCAGCGTCCATTATTTTCTTGACATGGATTGAAGTCCACCTGGTTGGCAGATGTGGGCTGGACATGTGGGTCAAAAATGGTAACATCCAAAAGTCCATCAAGGTTGTCTCGAATGACCTGGAAAGTGATTGCAGCAACAACAGCTTGTTCAGATCAGAGAAATAATACATTCTCAGTTATGACATCTCTTAAATATACCGTACACATGAGATCAAATCAATGTGTCAGTACTTAAAGTGCCTTGACTCCTCTGGACAAATATTTTTTAGCTAATATTTCGAAATTCCTTCGTTCTGTGATGATGTTGAAATTTATTAATAGACAATAATTAATGTAACAGCCATAAATAGTTGATACGACTAAGCTTTTACATGACCTATACCAGGCATGGGCAAACTGCTCTATAAAGGGCCGGTGTGGCTACTGGAATTTTTTCCAACGAAACAGGAGCACATAGTTTGACCAATCAGCTGTCTGATGACAGTTGATTTAACCTGTCAACCCAGGTGTGCTACTGCTTGGTTAAAACAAAACCCTGCAGCCACACCTGGCCCAAGTTGCAGTTTGCAAATTCCTGACCTTAACCTTAAAAAGAAATTGGAAGAAAAAGAAATAGCCACTATAAATACTTCACCTCTGGCTGGTCAGTGTTTGATGGATTTTTGTTGGCTTGGAAGAGCTTCCCGAGCTTTTGATCAACCCACAACATGTGGTCCCCGAAAATAGCCAGTCCTGTTGGAGATGGATATCGACTGCCATACCTGATGATTTCCCTCTGTGTACCGTCTACATGCATGCGGGAAATCATGTCAAGAACATTATCGGTCCAGTACAGGAAGTCACTTGAGTAATCGAGTGTGAGGCCTTGAGGTGAAGCTAGGCTCTCAGACGCTAACACCGTGCGATTGGTTCCATCCAGAAGAGCACGCTCAATCTTGGGCATTTGGCCACCATCAGTCCAGAAAAGGTAGCGCAGTTTGGGACTGACGGCCAAATCACGAGGCTGGTCTTGAGTGGACTTGAGTAGAATCATTCGGTAGGTTGTGTTGATAGCTAACACCTCTAGGAAAGTCTCGCTTTCAAAGGCATTGGTGAAATATAAATTACCTGAATGAGTGGAAAAAACATGTTAATATTAACATTTGGGCACAATTGGAATAGAAACAAAAAAAAAATATGTCTATAATCAAATACACCGCCTTAATACTTCAGGCTCCCAACCTGCAATCCAGTCTACAGCGAAGCCTTGAATGCCTCTTCTTCCTACACCTGTGTTGATGACAGCACCTGAACTTCCACCATCTGTTTTAGTTCTGAAGATGCCACGATACGATGAGGAGGTGGAATTGTCACTCCAGAAAACGAAGCCTGATGCGATGTGAAGGTCAAGCTTGCCCTTCACAGAGTAGGACGCTGGGAATTGAAGTTGGTTGTAAAAATTTTTGTCAAAACATTTTTATAAAAAAAACACATTCTATATATATATATATACATATACTGTATATATTAATAAACCAACGTACGTCCACCAATAGGCACCATAGCTTCTGAGTGATCCGAGCTGTTTATGTGGAAACCACGGATGTATTTTGAAGTTGAGACGAGGGCAAAGGACTCATATTGATGGCATTGGGAGCCGTCCTCAGATGGGTGAAAGCCTGTAGTGCATGCACAGGTCTTCTTGTTATCAGGTTTGGGCAGACATAGATGAGGGCAGCCACCGTTGTTGGAGCTGCAGGCATTTGTGGTCCCAGCTGAGTCTGGAGGGGGAAGACAGAGAGGTCAGGGGGTAGATATAATAGAGTAGACAGAATATTTACTGCAGGTTATTATTATTCACTGTATTCAGTCATCAACAACTTTGTGAATTTAAAGAGGTCGCTGTCGTACTGTCTCTGGCGTGTACTTTTAGAGCACGGAGACCAGACATGCCGCTTCTCATAACCACCATGTTCGCTCCCGAGTCCTTGTCTACCCTCTCAATAACTTCATAGTCCAGGTCTGTGTAGTAGAGGTGGTTCTGGTAGACGGTCAGTCCCCATGGATGAGACAGACCAGTGACCAATGTAGTTCGACTTACTCCGTCCATTGTGCCACTTTCAATCTAAGGGATTAAGGAATACAATAAAAATCAACGTAGATAAAAGATAATCACAAATAAAAGTAAAGGTTTACACAGAAATCTAACATGAAAGACAAATAGTTAATTTTCTCCATTTCCCCATGTGACTTACCACTCCAGAGCCTGATACTCCCCAGTATAGTTTACTGGCAGAGATGTCAGCTGCAATGAACCCAATGTTTGCCAGGTTACCCGTGAATAAGTTTCTGACATTTCCACCGTCCATGTCAGCACTGGCCACCTTTGGGGGAACTCCAGTGTCTGCACCCTTATCAGTCCAAAACAATTTTCTGTAGGGAGACAAAGCAGGTGATGAGGTTTTATGTAACCAGTATTAAAACGTCACACTGTAGCTCTTCTCTCTCTTGGCGATTAAAACGACTGCTCAGTACATATATTATGTACTGTACAGCGTTGGGCAAGTTACTTTAAAAAGTAACTTATCACTTTACTAGTTACTCTGAAAAGCTCTGAAAAAGTAACTATTTATGTTACTAGTTACTAAATTATAAAAGTAACTAATAACTAGTTACTTTACTTAACTTTACTTTAAAACACATTGAAAAAGTTTAGTGTTGTGTTCTGTAGCAACTAACATAATGAAATTAGTGGTACAGTAGAAACAAAAAAGTGTGTTTAGACATTTTGACAGGCATCTTTATTGTAACCTCAACTTGCCACTTGCCGTTGTCTTGTTTGTGGGTGTGTGCTGCTATGCCGTGTCACGTGTGTGACAGGGTTCATTTCCCTATGAGGCAAAAGTCCCACCCAGGTCTTTTTCTGATTGGCTTAACCTGAAATCTTAACCTATGTCAACCAATCATCGCTCCTTTTCAATGGATTGGTTCAGTCAGTGTGCACGGCCTGAATAGTCTCAAAAAGAACACCCGCGTAAGCACAGATCCGCAAGCGTATTGTGAGAAGAACATATGCGTAGTGCACACAAACAAACCTTCACACATCACAAATTATTGTGAATTCTTCAAAATACGTTTTGCGAATTGTGCAAATCGTGCTTTTGACTTGTGAATCTCTGCACAATTTGTATTTTTGAGTCTCGTGTTACAGGGACCAGATTTGCGAGTGTAATTTTACTACATCAGTCCGTCACCAGCCAATCAGAAGTCTCACTCGTTTGCAGCCAATCACACGGCAGTGTCCCCACGAGGGTCCGTGTGTGACGTCACTAAATTGTGCCCGAGAACCAAGTTCACGTCCTACACAAAAATCCGTGCTTATGCGTGTGTACTTTTTTGAGACTAACCTTGCTCCATGGTCTTTCACTCATGACTGTGAGAGTTACCACACACACACACACTGACAGGCAGCAGACAGGCTCGGCTGCCACACAGTCCTCTCTCCGTGGCGTTACGTTATTGGTTACAGGTAAAGTAGTTTCGTTACGTAACAGCGTTACAAGTACCGTGTTAATCTCATCACTGATTATGTGTTTTTAATGCATGGTTTGTTATATTCAAATATATATACACCCATGTCGCAAAACATTACTTGAAATATTATCATATTGTAGATGGGTCTATTTCTGATGGGGGCAGTTGGTGGCATAATGGTTAGGGAAGCTAACTTGGGTTTACAAGGCCCCCGCTTTGAATCCCCCTACTGCCAAGTTACCGCTGAGGTGCCCTTTATTTATTTTGTAAACACTTGTTTATATTACAAAATCATATACCTTAAAAATATGGTCACTTAAAAACACTGTTTCATTTAAGTTTTTTTAACTTAAACAAAACAAGGGTTTTTGATATTTCTTTACCCTCGTGCTGGATCCACAACGATGCCCATGGGTTGACCCACTCCCTCTGGTTTTCCGTTGGAAGCAATGAGAGTCTTCCTGTAGTGTTGGTTCCCATCCACCCGGATAACCTGGATAAATTATTACATTTTGTTTATCTACTCACACCGACCAGAAGCTGTTTCAAAAGGTATTTACCTCTATGGTTTTAGCTGTAGGATTGGTGTAGTACATTATCCGACTTATCCAGTCAAAGGCCAGACCTGAGGGCGTGCCCAGGAAAGCAGACGGTGCAAACTCAGAGCGATTGGTTCCAGAGGTTTTCACTCTCCATATAGAACCCTGATTTAAGCACAAAAGAGAAGTATTTGTCAAGAGAGGAAACCAATGTATAAGTTTAAAATGAAAGTTTATAGAATTCCTACAGGATTAACGTATAGCACTACCTTGCTAATTTTAATGTAATTCATTCATTCAAGAACACCATTTGTGAACCGATGAAGTTTGAGAACTGAATCAATAGGGTTGGCAGTTAGGAAAGTGGACTTAGGTCCAGAAAGCTTCAGGTTGGAATCTGCCAGCTGCTAAGTTGCAACTGAGGTGTATCAAGAATAGCACTTCCCTCACACAACCACCCACAGGAAAGCTGGTCTCTGTCCTTTACTACTTGCATATTGTTGGCTTGTTCTGCAACTCATATTTGGTAAAACAACGGAGGCACTTTTTCCTGATTGATATATTTTAAAAGGGAATTGTGTTTGACAACCATGGTTCCAATGTGTTTTGATTTTACAGACGCAACACAAACAAATTGTCACTTTAACTAAATTTCTGGAAAAAAAGGACATTTCTGCACAAAACAAAACAAAACAAAAAAAAAAAGCCTGAGTGTCTAGATGGTACTGAGTACAGAAATAGGCCCATCTCAAGCCACCATTATAGGAAGACATAAAAAAAAAATCTGATTAAGCACGTAACTCACTGTGTTTTGAACCCAGTAGACAAATTGCTCCTGGTCATCGAAGTCAATGTCTCTTCCTTGGCTGATTCCAGACACAGGAGCCATTGCATTGTTTGAACTGTCATTGGGATCAAGAGGAATTCCAAAAATCACAGTATCTCTTACCACCATCAGGAAGGGAGTATCGTCTAGAAAGAAAAAAACATGTTAAAATGACTGAATAAAACACAAAAGTAAATATGTCTTTGTCTGATAGCAAACCAGATTGAATGTACATTGTGCTGAATTTATTTCAAAACCAATCAGCTAAAAGCATAAACAAACCCAAATTAAAAGCAGGAATTGCTCAATGCAAACATGACAGGTAAAAAAAAGAAAAGAAACAAAAGCAAAAGGACAAACCTTTAATACAAGTGCGTTTGTCAGTGTCCAGTTTCCAGCCAGACTGACAGTGACATGTATAATACCTGGGCCTAATGCCTGCCAACAAGCACAGCTGACTGCACAGGTGTTCTCTACAGGGATTGATGGCTGCATAAAGAAGATCACAATAGCACACAATGCTTTGATAGAACATACATAATATGCTATACACACTAGATAGGATTTATTAGTTCTTTACACTAAAGTACCATTATACAACAGTCTATAGAATACATTGTTTAAAATATTGTCATTAAAATAGATTAAAGATATACATTACCTGCAGGTTGTTTAATTGGGTGGTCCATCACGATGCCCATGGGTTGGACGATGCTACTCATCAAAGTGGTGATGTTTCCACCATGAAACTTGTTCGTCTTCATTACCTTGCTGGTGTAGCGCTCGGACCAGAAAACGCTGTCCTCAAAGATAGTCATGCCATGTGGGTGTTGCAGAACCTATTTTTTAGACAAATACAGAAGAGAAGAGCTGTGTTGTCTATTTTTATTATGAAGGGTGCCCAGACTTCCTGTCCCCAGACACTCAGCAAATACAGTATACAAAAACATCTCTTTTCTGTCTTTTTTGATCTACGTCAAGGGTGGGCAAACTTTTTGACTCACGGGCCACAACTGGTCCTAAAATTTGACATGAGGTCCGAGTCAAGAGCTAAAAAAATGGAGCAGTCGTTTAAAGATAATTGACAACCTAAAATGCTACATTTCTAATACCCTTTATGACACCATTTACTGGGGAAACACAGCCATTGCAGGCAAAGGGCAGAAGTATAATGAAAATATACATTAATTATTTAATTTGGACAAGGTTGGCGGGCCGCATTAAGAAGCTAAACGGGCCGCATTTGGCCCCCGGGCCTTAGTTTGCCCATGCCTGATCTACATCAAACTCAACCTACCATATCACTTGCCAAGACCTGATGGCGGTTGTTCCCATCATAGTCACAGTAGTCAATGTACTTCAGGTAGGCATCAGCAAAGTACAGCCTGCGTGTGGTGTAGTCCAAGGCTAGGCCATTGGGCCAGTACACCTTGTTGGTAACAATGACTTGTCTCCCACTTCCATCCATGAATGACCGCTCAATCCTTGGGTTCTGACCCCAGTCTGACCAGAACATCAAGTAGGTGCTAAGAGAAATGAAAATCTATTAAATACTTATTTATACTTTTGATACTTATTGAAAAGTATTTTACAGGAAGCTGAACTTTATGTCTTACTAGTTCCGAGGGTCCAAAACTAGTCCACGTGGGCTGGTTACATTCTTTGATATTAAGATTTTACGAAACTTCCCATCAAGAGTGGACACTTCAATGTTCTCCATGACAGAGTCAGTCCAGTAAAGGTTTCGACCCACCCAATCCACAGCTATACTCTCTGGTGCCATCAGACCACTGGAGAATACCTGAGGTACACAGATATTATGCACACATACTCAATACAATACTTCTTCAAAACTCAATATAGTGTGATACTACATTCACTCAGGTGTTTTACCTGGACTTTATCAGTGCCATTCTGGTTGGCACTCCATATCTTCTTCTGTGATGCATCAGCCCAGTAGATTTTGGATGTGACGCGGTCGAAATCTACAGTCACGATGCTTGAACCACTGATTACTGGACGCATCTGGGGTGGTTTCTTGTTAATATAGTTGGCAATTATCTGGCTTCGCTTTGAAACCAGTAGCACAGCAGACTGTTGATCTGTAGGTATAGAATCGATAATATATACATTAATAGAAATATCATAAATGGAAAAGTCACCCAAATACAAGAAGGATTTGTAGTGTATCTATAAAAGGTGGAACAAAAAGTAGTGTTAGTCCCAGTATATTCAGTTTTAGAGATCAGCTATCCACATTTTAGCGCCTACCTGTAGCTTTGCATGTACGTCCATCAGGTTCGAGGAGATATCCATGTGAGCAGGAGCACCTAAAGCTCCCTCTCTCGTTGTAGCACTCTTGGCTGCAAAAGCCAGGAATTAGACACTCATTTATGTCTTCACAGTTCTTTGTGTCATTGAGTTGAAATCCTGGAGGGCATGTGCACTCAGCCCCAAAAGGTCCTTGGATGCAGCCGTGACTACATCCTCCATTGTTCAGTGCACAATCATCTTGGTCTACAAAAAAGAACATTCAATTTTAGACAGTTACACACCACATACTCTAGTATTCATATGAGTGTAGGCTTTATTATCATTTCTAAATACAAGCTGTTATTTGGAGACAATAAGACATTTTTAAACTAAACACTTAATAATATTCAATATTACACCATTATCATACTCACTGCAGATGGGTGACTCATCAGCTCCATTAGGACAGTCTCTCTGACCATCGCATACTTTGTCCAGGTCTATGCACACCTGGTCAGTGGGACAGAGCCACTGTCCCGATGGGCAACTAAAAGGCGGAGTGGGGCAGTTCTGTTCGTCGCTCATGTCCCGGCAGTCATTTTCACCATCACACACCCAAAGTTGAGGGATGCACATTTTGTTGACACATTGAAAGTAGTTGGACTTGCAGGTGACAGGTGGGCAGGAGTTGTGTTCATCAGAGCCATCCTCACAGTCCGGATGGCCGTCGCATTCCCAAGCGCCAGGTATGCAGAACCCGTCTGTTTGGCACTGGAATTCAGTGTTGTGGCAGAGGCCTGGACCAATGGTGGCTACAAGGGTTCAAATATAATAAGTCACAACTGCAGCAGTGTTGGATCAATTGCAGCATTGTTCAGTTGAATAGACAAAGGAAATTATTACAGATAAAGTTTGTCAAGTGTCAAATAATTTTGTAACAACTTGGTTTTTCGGTATTCGTTCTTGGTTTCCCCATTTCCGGCTTTTGATTTCAGCAAAAAAAAAAAAAAAAATTTGTGCTTCTCTACGTTTTTAAAGATCTTGAGACTTCTTGTATAATATAATAATATAATAATATGTATGATATAATAAGAAAAAAATAACAAGTTTCAGGAATTGATGAAAATAAAGAGGATACGTCAAAGAGATACAAGAAGATCTTCAAACTTCTTGTATCTCTTTGACTCTGAACATCTTTGACGCTGATTTTAAAACGTAGTGAAGCACAAAAATATATATGTATATATTTTTGCTGGAATCAAAAGACGGAAATGGGGAAACCAAGAACGAATACCGAAAAACCAAATTGTTACAAAATTATTTGCAAGTGAAAAAATGAGAATTGGATAACATTAATGGTAATTATCTTGTGAGAATGGTGAGAATGGTAAAATAGCTCAGCCATGGGTAATGTTTTCAGTTTTAGTTATTATTATTATTTGAGATAAATTTGAGATTAAGATAAATCTTCTACTGCTGTGAGCTTTGAAGCAAATTTGTTTTGATCTCTTTGGTTTGACAATAAAGTTTGAAAACTGAAAAAAATACTTTCTAGGCAATTTCTAGTAAAAAAAAATATGTGCATCTCTACAAAAATAACAATGAAGGAATGTTCTGTAAACGTGACCTACTGGTCTGGAGTTTATATTTTCACTTCTAACTCCCACTAGTTGCTGATGTTGATATATGTGGTTATATAAATGATATTAGGGCTTACGGCAGTCTCGTTCATCAGAATGGTCCCTGCAGTCGAACACGCCATCACACTTATAACTGGATCTGACACACTGGTCACCACTGGCACAGGCGAACTCATAGGATGCACAGGAGAACTCTTAAAATGAAAAAAAAAAGAAAAAAATAGAAACATGAACCATAAATTATCATCCTTATTTATATTTTACTGAATTGTTACTAACTCAAAACTCTAACTCAAAAAATGTATTATTAAACTAATTCCTACCACAATCTTTTTCATCAGATCCATCCAGACAGTCCTGATCTCCATCACACACATATGAGTTGTGGATACAGCCGTGGTCGGGACACAAGAAATACGAAGGAGGGCAAGTCGTGATTGTTGAATCTACCAGTCATAGACAGAGGGATTCTGTTAGACCTGATAGAAACCATATTCATACATGCAATCATACTGAAATGCTGATGGAAGGGCAGTCTTCAAACCCACTGCAATTGTGTTCATCAGAGCCGTCACCGCAGTCGTTGTAGCCGTCACACAACCATTGCTTGGAAACACATCTTTTGTTGTCGCAGGTAAAGCGGTCAGCTGCGCATGTGGTGGGGAGACGGGTGGGACAGTTTTCTTCATCAGAACCATCACCGCAGTCGTCAACGCCATCGCAGCGCCAACTGTTCTTGATGCAGTGTTTGTTGTTGCAGGTAAATGCATACGGTGAACAAGTTGCACCTGGACACAAAGATGACAGTATCTTTGTTTTAAAACATGAATCCCATAATTAACTTTAAAAAATTAAATCTTATTATTAAATAATATTATATTATAATATAAAGATTTATATTATTATATAAATTATTATATCATAAATCTCATAGATAAAATTACAATAGAACTTCAAATTGGGGCAATGGTGACCTAGCAGTTAAAGGAAGTGGACTTAAGTCCAGAAGCCTTCAGGTTCTAATACCCCAGGTTGCCATTGAGGTGCTCTGAGCACAGGACCAGAAGTTCCAGTGGGCTCACCACCCACAGGAAGGCTCACAGAAAATGCAAAGAATAAATATTGACAGTATATAAATATATAGTATAGTATAAATACACAAGCAAAAAAAAAACACACTTTTTGGGCTATGTGGTTCCAAAGTGTAGGGGTTAGCACATCTGCCTTAGTACCGTGGATCCATGTTCAATTCCTAGAGAACCACATGCTAGATAATGCTAATCCTTCTTGGTAATGCTCAGTTTTGAATAAATACATTGTTGGATCGATTAAAATTAACAATGAAATATTAATTTTATATTGTAAAATATATTTTGCAGCTTGGTTCACTTTCAATTTCAATTCTGAAATTAAGCTTTACAACCGATAAAATAATAATTTATTCACTACACCAGTTAGTGTCTAGTCAGGTTTGCATGCAAAAATATGGGACAAAAATATTTTATACTCTGTTTTGCTGAGTCACTAATCTATGAACAACTTCAGAAATGACTCCTCTTGAATCGAACATCTGATGTTCTTTACCTGAATCTGTGCAGTTGGCCTCATCACTCTTGTCTATGCAGTCAAGTATTCCATCACAGCGGTAGGAGTTAGGGCGACAACGTCCTTCATCACACTCAAAGGCATTGTCTCCGCAGAGGTTATCGGGAGGGACAATGGAATCGTCCTTGATGCAGTCTCTCTGATTGGCCTGTAGTTTCATGCCATATGGACAGCCACACACTCGACTGAACGCCGGTGCAGGAAAGCAGAAGTGGCTGCAGTGTCCGTTGACCACTATGTTACACTGACTCTTGATTGCTGTTAGAAGAATAAAAGATGCAATACAATAATTGTGCAAAAATAATGACATCCTAGCAATATTACAAATATAATTTTATCGTTTAAATCATTTTTTTCTCATTGATAATATATCTCTCTAGTCCTTACTTGCCCACCCAGGTTAGGAAGAGCGAGATGCAGCATTCGTGTGAACAAATATATAAGATGTGTAAAATTGAAATTGCTAAATTTAAAATAGGCAACATGTGCAATAATTGCATAACTGCTTGAATACTGTTTTTACACTTGTAGTATGTGTATCATAGGGAGTGTTGGGCAAGTTACTTTAAAAAGTAACTTTTTACTTTACTAGTTACCGCTCTGAAAAAGGAAACTAGCTACTTTACTAGTTATTATATTATAAAAGTAGCTGATAACTACTTACTTTACCTTACTAAAAACAAATAAAAAATGTTTTATTAAGTTCTGTAGCAACTATCATAATAAAATGTAGTGGTAAAATAGAAACAAAATAGATATTTACACATTTTGACAGGCATTTTTATTGTAACCTCAACTTGACACTTGCCGTTGTCTTGCTTGTGGGTGTGTGATGCCGTACCGTGTCACGTGTGTGAGACTCTATATTTCCCTATAAGGCAAGAAGACCCACCCAGGTCTTTTTCTGATTGGCTTAGCCTGAAATGTTAACCTATGCCAACCAATCATGTTCCTTTTCAACGTCTGGGTTCAGTGAGTGCGCAGGACCGTCTTTCACTGTGACTGTTACCACACACACACATTGACAGGCACCAAGAAAAGTAGTTTCGTTACGTAACGGTGTTTCAAGTAACACATTAGTCCCAACACTAATTGGGACAGGCTAAGTTAGAGCTGACAATGCTGCCATAGGCTTAGACTGCAGGGGGGCATATTCCTTTTCTTTTCTTTTAGCACTTATTTCATCTTAATTTTATTCATCTTGCACTTAATACGAGTGCATTGACTTTACGGTCCTATTCCTCTATCTTGTCTTATAATCACGCAACCATTATGTATTCGCTTGGATAACTGGTCCCGATCTCTTGCAGGATTTGCTGCCGCTGATGATTGGGACGACGACAGGATGCAAGTGGGGATTAAATCACCTGGAAGACCAACAAGGACTTGGACTGAACTTTCCTTTTATTTTCTGTTTCTGTGTATTTGAGTTTGTACATTGTGTGCTCTGGTATCATCCATTGCACAGCTATCCGTCCATGGAGTGGATCCGTCACTTGTGGTTCTCCATAAGGTTTCTACCTTTCTTTTTCACTGATAAA
>JAFBJS010004117.1:5806-26667 GCA_016785265.1 Paraplagusia blochii | reverse complement strand
CTGTTACCACACACACACATTGACAGGCACCAAGAAAAGTAGTTTCGTTACGTAATGGTGTTTCAAGTAACACATTAGTCCCAACACTAATTGGGACAGGCTAAGTTAGAGCTGACAATGCTGCCATAGGCCTAGACTGCAGGGGGGCATATTCCTTTTCTTTTCTTTTAGCACTTATTTCATTTTAATTTTATTCATCTTGCACTTAATACGAGTGCATTGACTTTACGGTCCTATTCCTCTATCCTGTCTTATAATCACGCAACCATTATGTATTCGCTTGGATAACTGGTCCCGATCTCTTGCAGGATTTGCTGCCGCTGATGATTGGGACGACGACAGGATGCAAGTGGGGATTAAATCACCTGGAAGACCAACAAGGACTTGGACTGAACTTTCCTTTTATTTTCTGTTTCTGTGTATTTGAGTTTGTACATTGTGTGCTCTGGTATCATCCATTCCACGTCTATCCGTCCAGGGAGTGGATCCGTCACCTGTGTTTCTCCCTAAGGTTTCTACCTTTCTTTTTCCCTGATAAAAGGGTTTTTGTTTTGGTAGTTTTTCCTTACCCTGGTTGATGGTCTAAGGACAGAGGACGTTACCAACCCTGTGAAGCCCCATGTAACAAACTGTGCTTGTAAATGTGGGCTATATAAATAAAGATTGATTGATTGATTGATTGATTGATTGACTAATCATAGGGAACTTACTGCTATGATGGTCAGTTGTGTACGCCTTTATGTTCATTAAACCATTGATTCCTTGTCTGACCATGATGTTTCCTCCACCGTCCCTTTTCCTCATCTCAAATATTGCTTTGGTTCGTGTGTCAGCAATGTACAAATAATCTACAAACAGAGATAACCATCACTTTTTTATACAAAATTGAGCAAAAAAATGGTTCCAATTTATTGGAAATGTTATTATTTTCACAACAAAAATCTTACCTGCATAGACAGTTAACGAGTATGGCTGTGTGATCTGACCCAGGTTGGTGAAGGTCTCTCTATCATAGCCCTGAATACCAATGTGACCAATTTGGTTCAACTGGTAATCAACCCAATACAGCCTGTCTGTTCTGTCTCAGACAAATTAAAGGTTGTTCATCACTGCCCTTAAAATGGTAAAAAAAAAAAAATCAGATAAACAACTAGCCTTACACATAGTCCAGAGAGAGTCCATATGGCCAACCGAGTGTTGTGTTGACCAGAGGCACAGCGTTGCTGCCATCAGTGTAGCCTCTCATGATGACAGCTGGACGATACCAGTCAGACCAGAACAAGTAGCTATTGATATACAAAGCAAAAGACACATAATCTTCCAATTGCCAAGATTATTTTATGAATTATATGGTCCTAATGTCTGCCATAGCCTGGACACTAAGTCATGACCAGCTTATTGCAACAATTACAATCCACCAACTTTTCTGTCTTAAATCCAATGTTTTCACACCACTTGCTTTCCAGCCATGTCTCTGCCCAATAAACGCGCTACACTTACCCAGCACCAGGGTGCACTGCGATCCCTTTCGGGTTCCTCAGGCCAGTGATCAGGTCTCGTCTTGATTTGTCTGTGACTCTAAAGGCTGACACCGTCTTATAAGAGCTTGAGGTCCAAAACAAAACGTTGCTGGTCCAGTCATAAGCCATGGCATCAGCTGTTCCTACTCTGTATCCTGTCAATATCTGTTGAACTGGGGTAAACACATTAATTATTGGATGTTACACAGTGAGCTGATGAGTTCAATATCGACTAGAGACCAAATCACGAAACATTTTATCTGTAACCATTTAAGAAAATCATTTTTTTTAAGCAAATAGAAACATTGGCCCAAAGCTAAAGCCTACAAAGTACATGATGTGATAATGTTTTTTGTCGAAAATGAAAATTTGGTCAAAAAATACCATTTTGTTGCTCCCATTTAAAACTCACCTGTGCCATTAAGATTTGACTTATAGATGAGGCCTGCTGAGCGGTCGTTGTAGAAAATGCTCCCCTCATTGGCGTCATACTCCACTGCTGAGCCAGAGAAGGACATTCCTAGTCCTGTGAGTGGCAGAGTAACGTCCTCTTGCAGGGACATGTTAAGAGGGATTCCCCGCATGGCAAGAGTGGTGGCCAACAGCAGGTAACTCTTGAGCTCTGTTGTAACAGTGGGAGAAGTGTAATAATACCAAGCCACTCTAATTAAAACTATTGTGGTTGTAGTGAAAAAGATGTATTCCTTAATTCAACATTAGAGAAGACGAAATAACTTTACATTATTTGGATTTGTCCACAGGGTTATTGAAACATGAATGTAAGATTTAAATTCAACAGTACTCACTAAAACAAGTACGCCGATCGGTGTTTAGGTCGTAACCATGGCGACACTTGCAGCGGAATCCCAGGCCATCGTTGTCTGTGCGGTGGCTTAAAACACAAATGTGCTGACAGCCACCGTTGTGTCTTCCACAAGGGTTCATTACTGTTCAAATGGGACAGACGTAGAGAGAGCTGAGACATTTCCCTATGGCTGTATTTACTTTTTTAATGAAACCATAGAGCATTATTTGTTTTTCTTTGTTGCTTTACACCATTGTACGCCTTTATTTAACCCATAACCTGAATGAACAGTGGTCAATGGTGTTAAGAGAAGCCTTTCTTGTGGTTGTGCCATGCACAGTGGACCTCAACCTGGTAGATGTTGGATCCTAACCTTTAACCCTCTGGACCAAAGTCCAGTCCTTAACCACTTCTTCTGTGATTATTTTGTTTCTAAGCTTTGTTTCTAGACTTCTTTTAAAGTTTTCCACTGCTCTGCTGCCTGGTACTGGTCCCCAAGCCAATGGTTTCCATCTATTACAACTCAACAGTATTTGCTGTTACTTGTTTCTGTTTACACTTTTGCCACAGTTCAGTCACTACCTCACCCAACACCTTAAGAGTTGATTTGCAAGTTGACGTGCGTCAACGTGTGTCACAGAGATGGAATAGATTGAGAACATTTCGTAGAAAGGAGGATAAATGTTTATGTCCTTACCAACGGGCTGAAGGACAGGATGTGAGACCACAACATGACCCGGCCTACTTGCAGTGCGGTAGAGGAGAGACGGATTGCTGCCATTGAACCTGTTTGCTCTTATCACGCCCATCTTTGTCCAGTCAGTGAAGAATACATGGTTTTCAAACACAGCAATCCCAAAAGGATGCGGCGCCTGGGTCATCCCATTAAGAACAATTTTCCTGAAAATTAAAAATGAAATCTTTCACGTATTGTTGGACCCATGACATGTCTAAGCTCCTTGATCCAATCTCCAATCAATACCAAACATTATCTTATTTTTATCATCATGACATTTTTCAGTTTATATGCGCATATATTGTATTATATGGTAAATGCTGAAAAACACATTAACAAGTACATATATATGTATATATATATATGTATTTGAAATCATAATTTTTAAACAATGTAGCTGAGCAATTGTCAGAATATCTGTAAATAAGCATTTATCCAGAGATAAGGTGGAACAGTGTCTTGTGAGTAGTTCCATTCATGTTGTGTATTTACAAAGTATATGCAATGTCAAGTTATGTAGATGACATCAACCCATTAGTGACACCACCAGTGACGTGTTTACCTTTGTAAACCATCGTAAGTTACTGTCTCCACAGTGTCAAAGTGACTATCAGACCAGTAGACTCTCTGTGTGATGATGTCGAGGGTAATTCCTGTTGGTGTGCCCAGTCTGTTTTTCACCAGTTCCAACCGATTACTGCCATCCATGAAGGCACGCTCAAGCTTCACCTGCTCATTGGAAATCCCCTTGTCTGTGAAGAACATGTATCTGCAAATAAGAGATGACAAATCAGCCACGCAATACAGTGTGTGAATCAAGGGCACCCTCAAAAACAAAGGATGAGAATGTGCTAAGAAACCCGTGCTCTGCGGTGTGGGGTTGGCATTGTTACTTACAAACAGAACAATTTTGCTTCCTGATGTGTCTTGGAACTATGTGAATTTTTTTAATGCTAAAGTAAACATCAAGATTTAGGATTATTTTTTTCTACTATATTTTATAAGAAAAGTACAAAAAAGAACGTCTTAATGTGACATCCTCCTTATAAATGAGCTCTCATGATTAATGTATTTGATATTTTAATTTGTGAAGACCAAATAGCTTAATTACTGTCAACCCTAAGAAATCCACTGCCCAGCCATTTAACGTCATTCTGATATAAGTTGCTATTGACTTTTTGTTAAGCCATTCAAAAAGCTTAAAATACCATCGCAAAACCTTGACAATGTTTGTGGAGGGTTGCATTGTAATAATGTTGATCTTTGCCGAACTTTACATGCAACATACCCAATAGATCTATAAAATAAAATTCTTAGTAAGTGTCATTCTGTTATTAATTTCATTTGGATTAATGACAAAAAACAGCTAATTGCTAATGTGTCTATTATTTCAAAGAAATCTATCATATTAAGGGATATTGATAAACAGTATCTGGATTAAATATGATAAACAAGGCTCAATTATGGTCATGTTTTATCCAATTATCCATCCAATATTAATGGGCGATTAAATATCAAATGTAGTTCTAATATTAAATTCTTTAAAACCGTCAGTCATTTTTAGCGACGTTGTTTTTTGATCCTTCGATGTCGGCTCTTCCTATCATTGTGAAGCAGAATTCACCAAGCGTTGGATTGTTCACCCACCAATAGGGAACGTGAGCTGGGTTTAGACCGTCGTGAGACAGGTTAGTTTTACCCTATTGATGATGTGTCATCGCAATAGCAACGACACAAAACAGATGAACTAAGATGGCAGAACTGACGGACCAGACCGACCACATCTGCCAAGGAATTTCCGTTGTCATCATCACCTTTTATTTCTCCATTTCTGACCACAGAATAACAGAAAAACAATTTTTTGTCTGCTTAGCATTATCACTATTGCGTCTCAGAGACAAACTGTGAGCATCTGTGCATCTCCCACTATCCTCTTCTTCTTCCTCCTCCTGCTCCTCAGTGGATTGCAACAGTATTCTTGTTATCTTTGCATTTATAACTGTAAATAAAGGGTTCTTTTTTTTAAATGAAAAAAAAAAAATCGTAAAGTCTGACCAGTGCATTCACAACAGATTATCTGATCGCACTGATCAACACCAGTCATGAGTGATCAGATGATCACCCCTACGATTCACTTGTACAGTGTGAATTATATTGCTGCCATGATTGAAAAAAAAAAAAAACAAAACGCAGTGTACGCCTTGCTTTAGGAGACAAAACTGATCCGATTTTTGTTCAACTTCAAGAAGATTTACATGTTCATGAAGTAAATAAGTATAATTATAGACAATGTATAATCGTGTTGACTCACCCCACTGTCGGATCCAGGGCCAGGCCATGTGGCGTCACTAGGTTTTCAGCAACCAGTGTGACCCGATTTGTACCATCGAGCTCACACATGTCAATACGTTCAACCCTGGCATCTAAGAGGTAGAGTTTAAAGTTGATCCAGTCCACGGCCAGATTTTGTACATCATGAACTGACGCATTTAGAACTTCCTTAATGTTTCCTCCATTGTAGTTGGCAGAATAGACCTGACAGACAAATCAAAGAGAAGAACCATTCAGCAACCGTGCGGAATTTCCCAATAACATAGAAATTAAAACGTCAATCATTTGACATTGAAAGGACACTGACCTTTTTGGTGTAAGTATCACTCCAGAAAATTATTTCACTGTGCACAAGATAGGCCACACCCACTGCGTAACCTTTGCCTTGGGATGGAACCAAAACTCTGACAAAGCGTCCGTGTATATCTGCTATTTCCACGTCTCCACCATTTGTAAAAATGAGCTGTGGTAATCCACCTGAGACAACACCAAGCAGATATGGAAACAAAGCATTTGTTATTTACATGATGTGTCATTTTTCTGAAAAAAAAAAAACAAAACAAAAATAAGAAACAAAAGCAAATAATATTTCTGGATAACTGCCAAAATGTTTTAATTTGTATCTGAAGCATACTGTATGTAACACATACATCACATGTGTCAAACTCAAGGCCCGGGGGCCAAATGCAGCCCGCCAAGTAGAGTTTCTTAACCAGATAAATTAAAAATAACTTTCTTACACAGCGATGAACAATATAAGATACATAAATAATAACAAATTACAGTTACATATTACTTCAATTATATGTATTAATATGTTATAGAGTAGTTACACCTATAGTCTTCTATTTACAATCAGCCCTTTAAGAAAATTGTAATGTTAATGTGGCCCCCTGGTGGAAATGACACCACTGACATACATAGACTTGCTTAGAAGTCACATCTATTTATTACTGTATATAGCATGCTGAACCCTGAAGACCATTGTGAGACAAATTACACCCCGCCACCTGGCATTGCAAAAGACCAAGGTGACCAAGGATGATGGATGAAAAGTTGAATTTTTCTAATTAAATTAAAATGTGCATTGTTTAGGGCAGGGGTCTCAAACTCAAATAAGTTGAGGGCCACCACCCACACTATCATTTCAGTGAAGGCCTCAATACAAAATTTTGTTCAATACAAAAGAAAAATCTTAATAAAATCTGAACCAGAAGGAGACTGTGGATCAAGGTTTTGGAACTATAGGACTTACCATAAAATGTGGCGAACAATTAGAAATTATTATTATAAATTCAACCTTCGCATCAGGGTGAGGGCAGCAAAATATCATTCCATGGGCTACAAATGGCCCACTGGCCGCGAGTTTGAGACCTAAACCACCTTTTAAAACTACAACTGGATATAAGATACAAGCTAATGCTGGGAATTAGGATAAGAAGTGTAGTTTAGAATAAGACAAAATATCTCATTTGTACCTGATATGTTGGCCTTGCAGACATGACCTTGCTCCAAAAAGTATCCATTAGCACAGCTGCAATGGTGCGTTCCAGGACGATCTTCACACAATTGGTCACATATTCCCCAGATGTCACAGTCATTATAGTCTGAATGTGAAGCAAACAGAAACTGGTGAAGAACTACTGCAACTGGCTGTCTGATTTTTTTCCACAGAAAATGTGGAAATTACAGATGTAATTTTACTTTAATCTACATGTTCTTAATCTTCGGTGAGGGGAAATTTTAATTAAAAAAAGTAAAAATCTGTTTATATTTAAACAATGAAGTTAAATCCTTTAATTAAATCACATTTGAAATTAATTAAACTCTTAATCTTTTGGGAAAAAAGCCATTAAAACCTAGGGTTAAACATCACTAAAGCTCCACCCACGGCTCATACCTGTATGATGTCCTCACTTACCAACACATGAGCGACTGTCATTGGCTACAACAAAGCCATCAGGGCAGTAGCAGGAGCCTCCTTGAGGAGATGGATGACAGTGGAACTCACAGCTCAAGGTGGAGCAGCGATCAAGGCCTGGAGGGAAAGGTAACATAGTAAATAGTGCTAGTATATGTGATGAAACAACTAACCTCAACTAAATTTTTAATAGCGAAAAACAATATACTGCTTATATTATTTCAAGTTAATTACAAATAATGCTATTTTAGAATTAAATAAACCGTGTTAAATGTTTACTGATTTGTCCCTTTCATTTGCTATCTATATTTTTTATATATATATATATTTTTTTTTAACTTTAATTTTTTTAACACTATAGTGTCATGGCCAGCTCCAAGTTACATACAAGATCAGAGTTGAAGTGAATAGGTTGTCAACACAGAGTAAAACCATAATTGTGGTGTGTGAAGCAGGGTTCCCCCTACTTAAATTTGCAAATATGGAAAAATAATATTTAGGGTATTTCAATAATTATCATTGGCAATTTTCAATGCAAATATTAAAAGTATTTTAGAAGAAAAAGTGAATGTGAATGAGTGCTGGTAAGACAAGAGAAGGTGTCCTCTAGGTAACAGGGCTATGAACTGGTTCAAGGAAATAAAACGAAAACCAAAAACTTTTGGCATTGTGCTTGGAACAGAAAAAAAACAAAAAAAAAACATAAAAATTCAAATTGTTTGGTTCCGGAACAGAGGCTCTTTTCTAAATGGCAACTGGTTAATACCGGATTTATTTAGTTCTTTAAACATCCTGTGTAGCCTACAATCAAAGTCATTGGTCTCCAGTCTATGGTAGCCTACAATTACATTCACTGAATGGAGAGAGTGGATGGACCATCAGACTATATGGGGAGGACTGACTACCGACTACTGTCACATCTCAAAGACAACAATAAGAGGACAATATTGGAGTCTGTCAATATGGAAAATGTTAGTTCTAGACACAGCATCAACATATATGTCCAATGTTAATAATGCGCTGGTCAATATCAAATATTGGCAATCATCAATTGTTTGAACCAATAGCTCTTGTTTTAAGAAGTTATAAAATGCTTTTTAATGACAAAATATGGAAAAAAAATAAAGAAATGACTGGAAATCATTCAGTTATTGCAAATCTCTTTAGAGATTGGGACCCTTTATTTCCTTGAACCAGTTCCCTCAATAAATCTGTGTCCTAGGATTGGCACAGTAGCAGTGACTGACTGTAACTTCCGAACCCAAAACTGTAATTCATTATATTCCTACCTGTTTGCCGATCCTTATCTACAACAATATACTGTTTTACAGCCACCATTAAGATGATAATTACCAGAGACATCAGTCATTACAAAAATGTGTGAAGGAAACGATAAGGGATGTAAAGGTTAGGTTTTATTGGAGTCTTGACAGCTGACTTCTGTGAATCTTGACTATTAAACCCTTCAATAAAAAGCACTTTTAAAGTTCTGCAAGTCACCTACGGACAGGCAAACATGTGCTCATGATTATTCTTTCACTATTCACAACTGAAGAAGTCAGGTGTAATACTTGGTTCACAGATAGAATGTTTCAACATTTCTGGTGGGGGGGGGGTTAATTTAGACTACTAACAACCTAATGAGGCTCATTTAAAAATATAAACAATTGTTTATCTTGTTTTTTTTTATTTGAACAGTTCAATAATACATGTTCAAGTTAACAAAAAGGTCCCTGATACGTACTGCAGGTGAGCTGCGCTGTGGAGTTGGTTTCGTCTGTTCCACCAGGACAGTCAGGTTTGTCGTCACACACTTTGTTGACTGGTATACACACTGTTGAACCGGGACAACCCCATTCACCAGGATAACAGTCACGGGAGTTGCTATCTGTCAATTGCAAAAGAATATAAAAAAAATAACCAAAGAAAACAAATCTTTAATACACGTTATCTTTTAACAGAATGGAATTATTGATCTACTGAGAAGAAAATGTCCACTAACCGCATCCTTTTTCATCACTGTAGTCCCCACAATCGTTGAATTTATCACACACCCAGCGCTGAGGTATACATCGCCCACTGGAGCAGGTAAACTGATTTCCACTGCAGCTTTGATACACTAAAGAAAAAAGAACTGCACATCAGGACTCAGCAAATGTGTAGCTGATGCATTGGTGTCACATGTCTACTGTTTGCCATCTGTCAACTTGGTCGGTAGTTTCTGCCCTGTCCTGTGCTTTGCCTTACTCATTATACCTGTGCCCTGTCAGTCTTTTGCATAAGATTTTATAGAAAACAAGGACTAGACTAGAGACTAGAGGACTAGAGGTAGACGTGGTCCAACCTATTTTCTTGCAGTGGTCAAGAAAAGCTGAACTGTAAACACTGTTATCTACTCCTTTTTTTTTTATCCGTTTTGTCTTGCAGTCTCTGTGAGTTCCCTTTCACACAGCCTGAGGACATGTCTCTGTCATTAGTGTGAAACTACAGGTGGCCATTTTGCACTTTTGTCTAGAGTACAGGACAGAATACTTTCAATAAAAACATAGACTACACATAATTATTCACTATTACAAATAGAGATATTACCAACACAGACAGGAAGGTTTTGAGAAAATGTTAGAGAAACTAGATTAAGATGGTATGGGCAAGTTCAGAGGAGGGACTGTGGTTGTATTGGTAGAAGAATTATCTTAGAAATTGAGTTACCAGGTAGAAGACAAAGAGGAGATTGACAGAGACATGGAGTTGAGAACACAGAGGACAGAGTGAGATGTAAAATTTTGACTTTCCGTGGCTGTGCGGACTCCAGGGAATCATAATTCAAAATGACGGAAAAACCAAAATCTCTTGTGCCCCACGTAAGGGTCACACGCCAGTCTTAATGAAACAATGCTATAGACGAGCAGTGATTGAGATTGAACTCTGTCCATTCCTACGTGATAAAGACCAAATGACTCCTCACCACAGCCTTGTTCGTCACTGTTGTCCCCACAGTCGTCCCAGTGGTCACACACAAACGAATTTGGGACACAGTAGCCATTTGTACACTGAAACTGATGGATGGGACAGTGGGATGTTGCTGTAAGTATATTAAAAAAGTGCTGTTAGTGAATATGTGTGAGAAAGGATGTAATAATTTTGATAATAATTTTAGGGTTTTTTTTATTTTTATTTATTTCTAGTGTGCAATGTCTATATAGAACATATGGCAGACAGAAGATAAAGTGAGATCACTCAACAATGAAAAAATGCATTTATGCACTTATTTGTGGTTAGTCCAATAATATCTAAAAAAAAATAAGCCATTTTTATTGTGGATATGTATGGTTTTATGCATATCTAGTGTGTGGGCCTGAATGCACTAAATGTAATTTCCTTTTTTTATTTTTCCATCACACCCACATACTTGAGGTTACATTAACTCAATGTCGAGCCAACGCAGACTTGGTGCTGCCCCAATGAATCTATACTTCAAGTAATACTTGTGGAATTGTGTATTTAATGCAGCTTTCTTCCTATTGAAGACATGAACGCTCCCCCTTCATCACTGGTTAATCTACACAAAAAAACTTATGAAAGACATTTGTTCTTGTTCATTTTTGTAGCGTATGTGTAATGTGTTACTATCTAGAGCTTTTAAGGAGGTAAAGGATAAATAAAACAGCTGAAACATTAAAAAAATTGAAACATTCAAAATAAATCAGTGTTCAGAATAAGATTTCAAAAATAAAATAAATGTTAAGTAATGTATTTTTTTTTTTTTTTTTTTTGGTGGAGCCTGGTGCCAGTTGTCCCACAGACTTCCTACTTACTACAGTTGAATTCATCTGAGCCATCTCTGCAGTCCTGCAGCCCGTTGCAGTGTTGGGAGTTTTTATAACAGGCTCCATTGGCACACGTCTTCTCAGTGCACTGTGGGTAGTCTGGACAACATTTAAAGGGTAGCTGTCTTAGCAATAAACATATATTTATACCATACTATCTGGTGATATTTTGTGAGTTTTGCAATTTAGCACCACAGTGTCAGGCGTTTGTCTTACTGCAGTTGCTCTCATCAGAGTTGTCCACGCAGTCCTTTACTCTGTCACATTTGTACTTAAGGGGAATACACTGGCCTTCGTGGCAGGTGAACTGATCTGCGCTGCATGTCCTTCCACCTAAACAGAAGTAGTTTCAATTTGTTTAGTGATCTGATTAAAATCTGTAGCACTTTGAGATCCCAGGGATGGAAAGTGCAATATAAATAAAATGTATTATTATTATTATTATTATTATTGTTATTGTTATTGTTAAAAACACCATTCTCTGCTTAGCCGTTACTGGGGTCACCGTGGCAGAAGTCTCCACGACGACCACCCAAATTACAGCCACTTATTAATCTTCATCTAGGTGGTTAGCTCTCTGGTAACTGTCCTAACTGGGATTCGAACTAGAATCCTTGACTCAAATTATATTGGAATTGTGTGTGAAGGTTCCCGTTTCTCCATTACTGTCTGACTAGAGTAGAAGAGGTAGTGGTGGCTTAGTGGTTAAGCAAACAATCTTGGGTCTGTATGGTTTCAGGTTTGAATCCACTAAGTTACCTGGTTATTTTGTTCACTTTGGTGATGGGTTAAATGCAGAGGTTGAATTTTATTGTGTGCAGTGGTGTCACAATGACAAGTTTTCACTTTCGATCCGATTTAACCATTTAGATGAATTAGCAGGCAGCGTTGGTGGCCCAACGGCTCAGGAGGGAGACTCGGTCTGCAACGCTTTAGGTTCGAATCCATCAGCTGCCAGGTTACCACTGAGGTGCAGTGAGCATAGCACAGTCCCGCCCCTCATACCACCCAGTAGGCTCACCACCCAGTTAAAGGCTCACAGTACGGAGCACTGTGATTTGTGTGGCAGGCATGAGAGATTGCTGCCCCTGAGACCCATTAACGGATAAGATGAATTATTGCTGTTTTTATTATTGCTGTTCCTGTTTGCACACTTTGATTTGATTTAGTGTAACTTTTTTATTATATATATATTTATTTATTATATATTGATGAAAGATGACATGACAGATGAAGGTAAACGATAGCTTTACTTTCTTACCACAGGTCCTCTGTTCATCTGAGCCATCGACACAGTCCACCTCACCATCACAGACAAATCCAAGGGAAATGCATTCACCACTTGTCACACACTTGAATTCTTGCGAACTGCATGTGGTTTCTGTAACAGTCGGAAAAGGTATGATTCCACATAAAAAGAGTATCAAAACTTGATCAGCACAGGTCAAGGAGGAGGCAGAACCAGAACTAAAAATCTGAGGCATATTGGTAGGAAGGGCAGCCACAACAATCAGCTGATGTGATACTCACGGCAATTTTGCTCATCTGAGTCATCTGTGCAATCATTGGTTCCATCACACCTCCAGTCCATGTCAATGCACTGTCCATTTTTGCACTGAAACTGACCATTCTCACAAGTTCCTGTAAAATAACACAATGATCCAACCAGAGCTGTTGTGAGTTTGGTGTTTGATGGATGGGTTAATGAAGAGGTTGAAAAATATTAGTAAACTTCATTGAAGCTTTGCAAAAACCTAAACCAAAATTAAATTAAATATATCCAAAACATGATGTGTTTTGATGATAACCGTGATGTTACTATAGAAGGACAATATTCACTGAGGCAGATCAAAGTTTGTAGAGCTGCTCTAACAACCTTAGAAAATATTAATAATGTAATAAATGTGGTACATTTTTAAAAATCCATCTGTATAGTGTGTAAAAGATAGCTAAAGGTGCTAAGTTGCACTAATATGTGTGTGTGAGCTTTATGGACCCAAGATAACTTGTCCATAATTTCCTGAAGGATACCCCCGGGGGATTAATAAAGTTCTATATATCGATTTATAAGTAAAGTGAAGTAAAGTTTTTTGTTTCCCATGTTTTTTCATCTGAAATATAAAAAATATCCTCGCTAAATAATTCTTTAAACCAATTTCCGGACCAATGAATTACTATGTTTACGACAGCTAAAACATTATGAACCCCAAAACATGTGATTTTGCTTTTATAGGAGAGTTAAATTTTCACCATCATATAAAAGTCCATCACTTTGACCCTACAGTGTGTGTCTGATTCAGCACAGAATCACACACACACACAGATGTGCAATTTGTTTTGCAGGCCCATTCAACACTCATAATTCATTTTGTTAAACAGACAGATAGATAGATAGATAGATAGATAGATAGATAGATAGATAGACTCTATTTCAATATATCTGTAAGAAGAAGAAGAAGAAGAATGCACTTCATCGTGACTATACTTGATCTGCGTTCTAAAGATCATCACATTGAGAAATTATTCAGACTTAAATACATTTTGAGTTTCCGTGAGAGATATTGTAATTTTTCAGCAACAACAGCAGTGCCTTACTAAGATTAGTAAAAGGCATAAATGCATTAGCAACAGTTCAGTATCTTCCTTCCTTGTGGTATTTCAGGTTTAGATTCTATTTTCACATAAATGAATTTCAATCTGGGCCATTTTTTTTATTATTTCTTTGTATCTTAAAAAAATAAACCACTAATTAAACATGTGACTGACTCAAATACCACAATTACGGCACATTAACAATCAATGTCAAACTCATCCATCTCCTACTGCTTCATCCATTCACCTGGTCCACATTTTGACGAGAGCAACCATCACACTATCATCCATCAACAATGAGTTCATTCCATCACGACTTTGTACTAGTAGAGGAAACCACAGTTCACGGTCTAACTGGTGTTGGGCCTGCTGGGAATGAAGGGTCCGGCCATTGTTTTGTCATGACGCCCTGATTTAGTCCTTCTGGGATTATTTGTAAATCAGTTTGTTTTCATTTAAATATATTAATATTTGCACAATGAGGATCATAACCAAACCAGTTAAAGTTGTTGTCATTTAACGTTTTTTTGCAGAAATCACATTTCAAAAGAGAGAAACAACACATTAGGGATATGAGTCTTACCTTGAACAAGTGTGGAAGAATGAGACAGCAATAGAAGACAAAGAAGATGGAGACATGTAAAGGCCATACTTTACTTCTCCACCTTCCTCTTCAGTTCTCTTTGGTTGAAGAGTTTGTCTGATCTAAGTTCACAAACCTCAGCTACATGTGTTCCCTGACTGCAGCTTATCCAAATGAGGTGGATTAATTCAGACAGTGAAACTAAGGCCAGACCAGCGGACACACAATGTGACAGGGATATAACACAGTTTTTTATGGCTTTTGCTTTACATAAACTCTATCCAATATTAACTTTTATCCGTTGGTATGTTGTCCACTTCAGCAAAAAAAAATAACAGCTCATTTTTGTTTAACAGACAGGTAGGTCTTATTGTCATAATCGAGTTATAAAGACTACACAGAGGCTGAAATATTCAGATTATCTCAGTATTTCTTGGTAAACCATCTCTGTGTCATTTTTGTCAATAGGTCTGTAAAGATAAAGAACACGTTAATCATAAGCCTTAGCATGTTTGCCTGTCATATTTCATAAAAAAACCTCTTCAATGCTGAGAAGTTATTTCTTACATCAAAACATAAAAAACTGTAAAAGTAAAAAAAATCAAACATGCTGACCTAAGTGAAAATGTTAACATAGTCTACCAATGTGCATGTTATCTATCATGCAGCTGTCAAAACTATACAATTGAAAATCATATTCCTCACTGGGTTCTTTCGGGATTGTCCATGACCACTGCTCACAATATGTTTCTGAACATTCCTGAAAAATAATGTGCAGAATCATCACAATTTATTTCAATAAATAATGATTATCCAGATAAAAGAAATCCTCAATATATGTTTTACCATTTATAACAGAGAGGGGATTAATCAGAGAAAATCATTATCACAATAATGCATGATCATAATAAAACAAGGGTAGATACATACATACATACAAACAAACACACCCAAATGTACATATGCATGCGCATATACACACACACATACATGCAAATACATACATATGCCACCCAAGCCCACGTATACCCATTACATAAAAGTGCACGCACACACACACACACACACACACACACATATATATATATATATATATATATACATACATGCATACCCCACATACATATCTACACATACAGCTAAAATAACATGTGCATTGTGCAATGTGCAGCACATATGGTGTACAAAAACATTTGTATAAGTACCGGTATATAGTATAGGGTGGCGTGTATCAGGGTTATAATAGTTTTGGATTTTTCAGTGTAGTTTCGTTTTAGTTAGTTTTGCCTTTTAGCACATTAGTTTTAGTTAGCTTTAGTTATTCGTAAAAGCAACTAATTTAGTCTTAGTTAGTTTTGAGTTTTGTCCAAAATGTTTAGTTTTAGTTTAGATTTAATTATTTTTAGTTTTCGTTTTCGTTTTTCCATACAAAGAACAACAAAGAGTTTTTTTCGGTGCTCGTTTTCGTTTTTTCGTTAGTTTTCGTTAACGATGATAACCCTGGTGTGTATAGAGATATAATAGTATAATAAAATATAATAGCAATGTGAATCATTGCTATTATACGAATACCAATCAATGGTTAATAATGATGAATCTACATTAGTCCACATTCCCACATATAATTCAGTATATTCATAAAAATCTACAACTAAGCCCATTAAGAATTATGGAATGGTCTTTGGAAGGGGGCTGATTCTTTTTGGGTTAGAGAAAACTGTAATTGGAAAACCATATATTCACATTTGTTTGAAGTGTAATTTGCAACAATGTATGCTTAAAAAGATAGCTAAATTGAAAATGGATATGGTGGTAGGATTGAGTAGGAAACAAAGAAAAATTGCATGAAAGGAAGTTTGCTTCTGCTTCATTTCAAAGTGTTATTTATATATTTAAAATCATTTTACAGGGTTGTACATGAGCATTAATCAGACAAGATGCTTTGCTCCAGACTATAGCTCTTAAAACTAATTTCCATCTGAAAAAGCAAACAACAACCAAACACTATTGGTATAAAAACATTATACAAGATGGCAAATGATATTGCATACAAACAGGAACTCCAGTGTACACACAAGGATATACAAAGACACAGAGGCATAAAACACAGAGTGCAGTGCAACCATTCTCAACCAATGCAGCTTAGAGTAATGATTTTATCAATAAACTGGTCCAAAGGGTTCAAAGTCTCATGAAGGCCTATTTGGACATCACTGTCCAAGGCCTGTTGTTGCGCTATGTGCTATTGCTATTCCCTATTTTTTTTTCATGTTTTTTAGATCAAATTAGTGTTGCTGTGTGTGTCATCACAAGAGAAGTGAGGTGGCAGCGAGAGGCATTAGCCCAAGTGTTGGCGAGAACAACTTTCATCACAATTTATTTCAATTAATAATGATTAATCCAGATTAACAAAATCCTCAACATATGTTTTACCACCCCCTCTGGGAATCAAACTCAGAACTCTCTGCTCTCTCAGTTTGGAAGTCAGGTGTGCTAATCGCTACGTTGAGAAAACAATGCGCAGTGTTTAATTTTAATCAACAACTGTATGTGTGTAATGTTTACTTGTGCTAAGCAGTCAGAAAACGACTGTGCAGAGCTGCACTCAGAGGCAACTGTCCTCTGGCCTCATGTCATGGCAGGGGAAAAAAAGGCGGATCTGGTTGGACTGTATAGATCACCAAAGATGAGGGAAGAATGTCAATCTCCTCCACAGCTAAGTTACTGCAGCTGGTGCCCACTGTGCCAACGACTACAGCATCTGTGCAGGGGTCATTCTCTGCACAGTGGGAACAAGAGTGATCAGAGATGACCTTCTTCTCTGGCTGTGATCTCCACTGAGACAGAGAGACTTTTAATACTGATGAAAGATGGGACTGTTACATGATGTCCATGCTTCTATTGATAACGGTGCGTGGACTTCATTTATTCATTTAAAGATTAGTTGACAATAATATTTTTTAAGACAAGTTCTTGTCTGTGCTGCAATTTGTATGTGTAAAATGCTGATATTAAATCTCAAACATAACATGTTTGATGTTGACAATCAAATGTTGAATGAGCTGCTCTGTAGGGTTAATATATTTATTTCTGTTTAATATATTTATTTAAATCCGACAGTGATGATGTCAGTGCCTCACCAGGCATTGATTACATTAATGTTGTATGGTAAACCTGACCCAACAATAAAGAAAAATAAATCAGCACACTTGGGGGGTTTTTTCAAGATTTTATTGTTCTTTCAAACTTTCTTTTTACCATTTAGGGCAAAACACTACAATGAAGTTTTGCTATTCCATCCAGATTGAATAGCAGAACTACTGTCTGTAGTTTCAAGCAACAGACATGTCTGCTTTGATTACTGAAAAAAAAACAAAAAACACAAATGATAAAAATAGGGATGTTTTTAATTGTTTGGTCACTTGGTTAAACCTCCTAAAACACACACATAAATGTTAAATGCATTAGCTTAATTCATTTGATTAAATAATGTAAATAAAAAAAAAAAGAAAAAATTAAATATATAAAACAGTAAGTTTGCTTTCTCGCATAGTGCATTGCAGTGGAGCAAAATGAAATAAAAAAATACTTTTGTCGCAGAACATAGATAGATAGATAGATAGATAGATAGATAGATAGATAGATAGATAGATAGATAGATAGATAGATTTGACTGCCCTAAATGATTTGAATTGGTGTAGGTGTTGTGAAAAAGTAAGCACAGTAGATCAGCCGTGGATGTGCATCATTACATTTTGTTATCTTAAGGGTTGCCACGGCGGTTGTTGTCATATGGGTTCATCTGAGGACGATTGGGTGCGAAGGGGTTGTTCTGTGGTCTCATCTGATCGTTGGTGTAGCTTCTTGGTTGATAGCCATAATCCCTGTCACGGTGGTCATCGTATCGCTACATGATAGAAACACAATTCCTCTGGTAAAATGTTTGAAGTTGTCCAAACTACTTTTCTGAAACCAGTTTGTTGCAGTCATAGAGGGGGATTATACAGTTCCCAACATGTGACCAAAAGTATCAGCTGCCATTACTACAGAAGTAGATAAAAATAAGTAAGTAAGCCAGTACATAGATTACATACCTACATTACCCACATTGTACCACCAAATATGCTGAAAATTTCGAGTTTCAATTTAATCATAAATGAAATACTGTGAAATAAAAATAAAAACTCCATGTCCTCACTCACTATGTCCATCAATCTCCCATTTGGCCTTCATCTTTGTCTCCTACCTGGTAGCTACATTTCAAGGATCATTTTTTTGAGTAATGTATACAGCATTGCATCCTGTGCTCCTCCTCTGAACATGTCCAAACCATCTTATTCTAGCGTCTCTAGCTTTTTTCCTCCATATCCCTTTTGTCCCTTTAATCACATCATTCCTGATCCTGTCCATCCTAGTCTTTCCTAACGAAAATCTCAGCATCTTTAACTCCTCCACCTCCAGCTCTGTCTCCTGTCCTCTACCTATTCCTAGTGTCTCTAAACCATACATCATGGCTGGTGTCACAACAGTCCTTCTCTTCACCTTAGCTGATACTTTTCTGTCATGGATAAGTCGACATTTTTTTCTCCAGTTGTTCCATCCTGCCTGTACTCTATTCTTTTCCACAGTCTGAACTGCCCTGGACAGTTGATTCTAAGTATCTAATCTGCTGCACCTTCACCATCTCTGCTCCTTGTAACCTCACTAACACCATTCTACTGTTCTCCCTTAAATTCACCTGCATGTTACTACTGACCTTCATTCGTCTTTTCTCCGAATCAAACCTCGAGCTGCTCTCACAAATCACAATTTCTTCTTCAAACAAGTTTTCTATTGTATATATTGACAAATAAATCAGTTTTCCATTTCTATTTTGTCATACTCATCTGATTTAAACATGGTTGTTGGATATAAATCATATCCATAACTAATCATGAGATATTATGTGACTAAATTCAATTTTATATAATTATGTAATCATTTTAACTAACACACTTCTTTTAATTTAATTTAATTTAACAGTTGTAAATAATGTAACCAGACTCTCAGGTCACTATTTTATAGCAGGGTAGTCAAAGTTGAATTTTACATACTGTATATTTTAAATCGACTCTACAGAAGTTGTTACTTCTTACCACGCTTCTGTCTACGTTTGGCCGGGTGTTCCTTTGAGACATCTCAACGTTGCCCGTGCTGTTCCAGCTGGTCTGAACTGTGGCCCGTGGAATTTCTGGAACTCCAATTTTAGCATTGCCGTTGCTGAAAACCAATGGTGGTTTTCCAAAGTTTTCCATTTCACTTGGCTTCTTTTTCTTAGGGGACCTAGAGGAGAAAAAGATGAAAGAAAGTGAAGATTTTTATAAATATATATATATATATATATATTATATGTGTGTGTAGTTTAAAAAATAATATATGGTGGGCATTAACGTGACAGACAGATTAGCTGGCACATTTCAAAGAGATGCTTTTGCCACAGGCCATAGGTTTGATTACAAATTAAACCAAATTAAACTGTCTGGGACGGCGTGCGGACAAGGTGTGTCCACGACTCCTGAAGACCTGCGCAGCTGAACTGGGGGAACCACTCCAACGGGTCTACATCCTGAGTCTTTGGCTGGGGAGAGTTCCAACCATCTGGAAGACGTCCTGCATCGTTCCTGTTCTCAAAAAGAACCGGCCCAGCGAGCTGAACGACTTACGGCCAGTAGCACTGACTTCTCATCTGATGAAGACCCTGGAGCGGCTCTTCCTGAACCTCCTCAGACCAGAGGTGCAACATGCCCAAGACAAACTGCAGTTAGCTTACAGAGCGGTCGGAGTGGAGGATGCGATTCTGTACCTTCTACACCGGGCCTACACTCGTCTTGACAGGGGAAGCGGCGCTGTGAGGATTCTTTTCCTGGATTTCTCTAGTTCCTTCAACACCATCCAGCCACTTGCACTCCAGGACAAACTGACGAACATGCAAGTGGACCCTTGTCTTGTTGCCTGGATCTACAGTTACCTCACGGACAGGCCACAGTACGTCAGGTTGAACAACAACACCATGTCTGACACTGTGGTCCGTAACGTCGGAGCACCACAGGGGACGGTGCTGGCCCCTCTTCTCTTCACCCTCTACACCTCGGACTTCTGGTACAACTCTGAGCTGTGCCACATCCAGAAGTTTGCAGATGACACAGCCATCGTGGGCTGTATCAGGAACAACAATGAGGAGGAGTATAGACGTCTCGTGAGTAACTTTGTTGTCTGGTCCAAATCCAACCATCTACAGCTCAAAACCTCTAAGACCAAGGAACTGGTCATCGACTTCGGGAAATCAAAACCAAAACCGAGGCCGGTCCTTATCGACGGGGAGGAGGTGGAGGTCGTGGAGACCTACAAATACCTTGGGCTGTGGCTGGACAACAGGTTAGATTGGGCACATAACACCACGCAAGTGTACAAGAAGACACAGAGTGGCTCTACTTCTTGTGGAGACTCAGGTCTTTCAACGTCTGCAAGAAGCTCCTAAAGATGTTTTACCAGTCTGTGGTGGCCAGC